>VXBW01002123.1:0-172940 GCA_013400375.1 Thinocorus orbignyianus | reverse complement strand
GGGGGGGGGAGAAGGTGTTTCTGAACTGGAGAATTTAAAAAAGTAAAGCGTGTTGGATGCTGGTTGTGCATTAAAGGAGGTTAAATCTTCTTTATGTAGATTTTCTCAGTCTCCAGCATGGGTGCCTGCCCTGTAACAAGCAGTACACAAATGCAAAGTCCTCTGGAGAGCCTCTGAAAGCACATGTTAATGATGAGTTATGCTGCAGTAACTAATGAGCATTTCTTCAGCTCCACCTCTAATAATATAGAGTGTTGATTCTTAGTAAGGGAACATACTAGTATTTCTCCATTTAAACTGCAATTGCTTGAGTAGTTTGGCAGCAGCTCTTACCAGGTTATTCGCTGGAGTAACCAGAAATTGCAGAAACATTAAAAGATCCTAATTGTAGGTAAGTAGTTTATTTATAACTACTAAGTAGATGCCAGTGAATATTCTTGAAAATCATCCATGGCAAAATTATTATTATTATTTTATTCAGTGTTGTATATAAATATGGTACTTTTGGAGGTCAGGTGTTGTGAAGGAGTTGAGAAAGATCATTGCTGATAAAAGCATGATGAGGTTTACTATTTGAAAAGAGGTTTTGCTATGTAAAAGTTATGTAAATGACAGTAATATAGTTTGGATCAGTGAATAGTGTGAATATTTAAGGAAAAGAAGCTCTCAGAATAACTTTTGTGTCCTTTGAAACTGTGTTTGCATAAATAATTAGTGTCAGACTGGAATGAAATAACAGCCAGGACAGACCAAACACACCTGAAGGCTTTTTCTGCCTCAAGTTACTTTTTATATTGTAAATGTTTGCTAGAAAACAATCATGACATAAATGACTTTGTTCTACCAACGGATGTCTTTTCTGTATTCAGTTCACTGGGATACACTCGTTTCTTGTAGTGGAGCCATGAAGAGCATCACAAAGTGTTTTGCTTTAATTCTAAATAAGAAACAATCCGTTGACAGCAAGGCTTTCCTCTTTCCCACTAAACCAAGCATGATTTGCCTAGCTCCCTCCAATCTAAAAGGACCTGTTAAGGTCTCTAAGGTTTGTTAACTACAGCATATGTAGGCATCATTTCAGTGAGGCCTGAGTCCTTCCCCATCATCTGTGCTGTTGGAGAAACTTGTTCCCAGATGGGGAATGGCAGTCCCTTGGCAGAAGCGTTAGGACAACTAACTTAGTAAACAAAAGCACCATAAAGATTGCTCTGAAGTAATACTCCTGTTGAATCTGGTTATCCAGGTGCAGAGGGTGGCTTTTCCCTCATTTGAGACTCAGGAACTGTTTGAAAAATAACAAGTTGTGTTACTGAAATTAGTAGCTACTGACCTTTGCTAATCTTTGTTAGGCTGGGGGCAGGGAAAAGGGAAGGAAGAACAACTGTTTAAGTTGTAAAACAATATGCTCTAACAAGATGGATGGACAAGTTGCACTGAAATTTGTTGAGGAGGATGAGGGTTGAATTTCTGCTTACTTAGAAGTGCTGCTGATACAGGCAGAAAGCTGAAGACTTGGGACCTTTGATGTTCCTGAGGCTGCTCTGTCCTGACTTTGTTGTTCAGCGGCTGCCTATAACAAACTGTGAAAGCATCTGAAGTATTTAATTAATAGTATGTGGCTTTTCAGTTGTGTGTTGCTGCCTGCCTGAATCCCAAACCATGAATCAGCGGGTTGTGAAAGAACAAAGCAGGAAGGTAAAAACAGCAATACAGATAAGATAATTCTTTGTCAGTTGATGTGCTCTGAGGTGAGAGGGTGATAGCTGGTTTCAGCCTGCAGGGTTACAGGAAGAAGAGCAGCCCGAAACCTTCAGAAACACCTGGTGAGAAGTTTGGTGGATGAGGAGACGGGGAGAGGTGGAGGGAAAGGCACTGAAAGGGCTGGGTCCTGTCTTCTCCACAGCTGCCTGCCTGGAATCGCAGTCAGGAGTCTTGATTTTCAGGATATGAAAATGGGTATCCCTGCGGGCCAGGAGAAGGAGGGTGGGAGGGCAGTGCCAGCCCTGGAGGGAGAGCCTTACTAGAGCACCAGTGAGGAGTAGCAGCCTTGTGGGATCTTGGTGTGGGTGATGCTCGGGGAACTGCGAGGTTCCCCTGCCACGGCCTCAGCCTTCTGCTGCAGAGGCCAAGAGCTTCACACTAGTGTTTCAGAGGTGGCTGCAGCTCTTGAGAAGGGCAGGTGAGGGGGAAAGGGATGGCTTTCCTGGTGACAAGCCAACCCACAAGGTGACCATGGAGCTCAGGGGTGGAGGGAGCATGGATACCTGGCCAGGGTTGTGTAGCAGCTGTGGCACCAACCTAAGGAGGGCACAAAACTTGTTGAATTTACAGCCGTGGGACTGAATCCATTATCAGGATGCTGGTCACCATGTGCAGGAGCAGGAGGGTCTCACCCAGTGTTGTGATTTCTTTGCATTGTTTTTCCCCAGTTCCGTTGATTTTCTTACATGTGTTCTGTATCACCTCACTGCTGTGTTAAACCCTTGGTCTTTGTGCTTCTGAATGGGAATGCTCAAAAGAGAGATAGCCCATTTTAGGGGACAGTGGGGCAGCCTGATGCCAGGCCTCTGATGACAGTCCTTGGTGGGGTAGTTTTACCCCACAAGTCACACAGGCTGTGGACAACCACCACCTGTTGTCCCTCTGGATGCCATAATGCAAAAAGCTGCACGCCAAGCCAGGGCTCAAGACTTGGTGCTCCTAATCCAGCTGTGTCTCCCAGCCATGCTCCACCTCCATGTTTTCCAAAAAAGCTAGTCCAGCCTGAGGGCATATTCCTGTTGGATGATTTCCTTCCTGCTGGCCAGAGGCAGTTGGGATGGGGAGCAGGAACCTCTGCCTCTTCCTGCTGCCCCCAAGCCCTGCCTTGCCCCGGGGCGGGCATGAGTGCTCCAACTCCTGTCTGGGGCAGCAAAGGTTCCTCTTCATGCTGGTGGATTAGCTCTGAAATCCTCATCTTGGGAGCTGGGCTTCAGGTGCCACACTCCCGCACATCAACACATTCAGTTGAGACTCATCTTGGGTCTGTTTGAGAGCTGTCAGATGGGAATGTTTTCCATTCAGCTCTGGTGCTTCCTTCAAAGCTCTATTCTCTGCTGATTCTGTGTCAATGAGTCCCTTTCTAATTTTCTTCTTTTCTTCTTTTTCCCACCTATATTATTTATATGAGCTCCATAACACTGCTTTCTGTAGAGATTCTTCACTTTCAGACTAGAGCCTCGCTCTGCTGTGCATTTTGAGTTGAAACTTCTATGTACAGGATCTGGGAAGGGGTAAGAATTGTCATAATTTCATGTTTGCATTATTTACATAGTTTTTTTACATAGTAACAGTAAAAATATGCCTGAGACTGGTAGAGCAAACAGACTTGGTGTACATCTTCTCTTAAAAATAAGGAGGCCTCCTTTGGTGTGAGAGACAAACCAGCTGGTAACTGCAGCAAGTTCCTTCACACTCCCGTATGGATGAACCCACAAATGCATTTTCGTTATTTTGTTAGGATTTCTTTCTAGGCAGAAGCAAGGAAGAGAATCCCAGGCACCTTCACTGGCATTTTTGGAGGTGTTTGCTTCTCCGCTCCTCTTGCAGATGGTCTCTCTGAATTCCTGTACAGCCTCAGAGATGCCACGTTACGCGTGGGTGTACAAGAAAACCCTCTTTGGAGACCTAGCATGTGCTTGAGGAAAACCGTGGGCACGTTTCTGCATGTCTGGTCTTTGTGTCCTTATGTGAACCTGCTGTTTTCCTCTGATCTAGTGTAGAAACACCCCTTCTCACAAATACACACATAGTACTAAAGGCTTTGTAAATACTGTAGTTAAGCTGACTGTGCACATTTCTGGTTTTGGGGGGAGGTTCTTAAATGATTTGGCATTTTGGGGGAGCAATGTTGGGAAATAAGCCTTTTTTTATATATATATCCTTGTCCCCTCTCTTTTTTTTCCTTCTGATTAAAAAACTTGCTTGCAAGGATTTGTCTTCTATAGAACACAAACATCTGGTTTTGCCAAGTAATAAACAAATATTTTAGCCAATTCTTCTGAACGTTGGGATGGGTTTGATAGAAAAACATGAAGCGGTGGCCAAGTTTTGATGTTTCTGTGGCTTAGGATGCATTGAAATAGCACAATCAGTCCTTGCTTTTATGTTTTTCAAAAGGCCGGAGGAGGAGAAATACCCTTTAATCTTTTTATACATTGAATTGTTTGTACATCACTGGGTACGTAGGAAAACTGAGACAGGTGGTGAGTGAGGGGGTGGCGGGAATGCAAAGGAGGACATAAGGCCTGTGATAGTTCCTGGTTTCCATCAGCAAGTGGCTGCCAGAAACACAGTGAAGGGGAGCAGGGGAGCAAGGGATGTTCATCTCACCCGTCTCTCACGCTCTGTTTCACCAAAGGGTGCAGAAGGCAAATGCCTCTGTCATAGGAGTCAAAGTAAATGTACAGGGTGAGCTCCTGTAACATGGATTTTTTTACCGGGTGTTTGTGAAAATAAGAGCTGGCCACCATGAGCAAAGTGTTTTTGGGGGGCTGGGGACAGGAGATAGGGAAGAGGAGATGAAGGACAGTATTCAAATAAAATTTCTTGAGGTAAACATTAAAAGAAATGCAAGTTTGAGTGTAAGCAACGTTTGAAATGAGGTGAGAGATTCTTTTCATTTTCAGATGGGCTGCTTTTCCATATACAAGGACGTGTTATTATTCTAAACTGTGGGAAAGCACAAATAGGAGGAAATAAGCACGCGGTCCTCTTTGTGTGTGCTTAATCAGGGAACGACCTTTGGAGGGGCTGGCTGCGCGTTTCCGTGTGTGTTGGGGATTTCGGTAACTTCTGGGTAGGGAAGTGCAAGGAGCAGGGCACGTGCCCCAGGTGCTGCCAGACCTGTGGGAAGGGGAGGTAAAAGGGGATGTCGGGGCTGAAATATTCCTATGGCTCTTCTTCCTCAGCATCCCTGGAGCGTAGCCTTGAGGCCAAGTAGAGAAGGAGAGAGACACAGGGGTTCATGGTCAGGATAGTGAGGGGCTGCACTGTAATGCTGAAGAGTTGAAGTTGCTCATTGCTCCTCCTGTTCTTATAAATATAGTATGGGGAAGGCTGACAGCAAATTTCTCATGTTAAATTTTTGCTGTTTTGGTCATGACCCCAGACCTCATTATTGCCAAGCTGTCTAAGCGTGAAACAAAATCAAGTTAATGAATTTTGAATACTGCATCAAATGAACTGGATGCAGTCTAGTGCTAATAAGCAGCCTAAATGCTTCTCATCTGCGTTGTGGTGCTGAGGAGGGAATTCTCTTGTGGGTGGTAGGAACAGGATTTCTGCTACTGAACCTGATCCAGTGGCCCCTTCTCCAGCCCCTTCCTGCAATAATGCAGGTATCAGGTGCTTTACTGAATGCTGGAGAGCCCGTGGCTTCACAAGTGAGAGAATAGATGTGTTGTAGTAGCTTGCATCTAGATCTTTACTAGTTAAAGCTGCCTTAAATCACAGACGTGAATTTTGACATTCTTTCCATGTAATCTGGCAATCTGGGCCTTGTCCCTCTTCTCAGTCTTCCTCATCACTTGGCGTCAGCAATTTCCTTTGGCGACAGACTCTGTGCTCCGATAACCTGTTCTATGAAAAGCATTGCCTTTATCACTTTTTTCCTTTTTTTTTCTTTTCTTTAATATTTAATTTTTAATTGAATTGAGTGCATTAAACTGTAGAGTCCCAGTACTGTGGAGCCTGTGATGTGACTGGGAGATAATCCACCTCTGGCCGGTCTACTTCAATACTGGCCATTACATCCCAAAAATTGGTGTTGGATCAAACCAGTGAGTTCTTGTAGCTCAACAGATGGTCTTTCTTAGGTGCCTCACAAGGAGGTAGATGAAGCTAAACCATAGTGGAAGCATCTGCATATCGTTTTGTGTCTTTTAAAATCTTTGCCAGATACAGATTTTAACTTAAAAGATCTTCATATATGCAGACAGCCCAGGCTTTTGTGTGCATGAGTATAGCTCTTCAGGTACCATTCAACTGGTCTCCGCTCTGCCAGCTTGTTTCAGGCTCCTGGGAAATTTTTGATGCTGTTTTCTGTGGTGACTTAGGTTTGAACTCCTGCTGAGCAGTAGCAGGTTGGCCGACCTGAGCCATCTTCTGACATTTTGCTGTGACCCTTTGTGGCAGTGACAGTGTGCTCTGAAGAGCAGGCCTCGGGCTGCAGAGAGCTCGAGTTTTAGATAATTGGATTGGGGTAGGAATATGAAGACAATTTTACTTTTACATCCCTAGTGAATGCTTTTTAAATTACTGCTCAAGAGAAGTGTCAGAGGCCTCATTCATCATCGTAGGCATAGCTTACTGGTAATATAGTCAAAGTGTAAGTGAATGTTGTGAAGTGTTTTGGCGGTATACAGACTGGAGAGCTCTTCTAATGTATGCTTGAGAGCACAATCAGAATATTGCTGCTTTTACAGGGCTAAAGATACATGCCTTTTGTTTTCATTTTTCTTCTTGCTCCTTAGGCCTTGTCCAACACTGATTCTCCTGCTGACTGTGAGCTGCATCCTACAATGAAACATAATTTTGCTTTTGACAACAAGGGCTATGAGGAAAGCTTTGAAACCGTGCCCTCTCCATCTTCCCAAGAGCACACCGTGACGGTGAACATTGTGGGAATGACTTGCCAGTCGTGTGTGCAGTCAATAGAAGGCCGAATTTCTAAAGTGAAGGGCATTGTGAGCATTAAAGTCTCCCTCGACCAGGGCAACTCTGTAATAACGTATCTGCAGTCAGAAATAAGTCCTGAACAGATTTGCCAGGAAATTCAGGATATGGGCTTTGACACCAACCTATCAGAAGAGCGGCTGACATCAGCATCTGTGGATTTGTCATCCTTGAGAGAAGCAGTAGTTAAGCTTCGGGTAGAAGGCATGACATGCCAGTCCTGTGTTACCAACATTGAAGGAAAGATTAGGAAGCTGCATGGCGTGGCAAGAATCAAGGTGTCACTTGGTAACCGGGAAGCAATTATTGCTTACTATCCTTACATCATTCAGCCTGACAACCTCAAGAGCCATATCAGTAACCTGGGGTATGAATGCACCATTAAAAGTAAATCAGCCCCTTTGAAGCTCGGTGTCCTCGATCTCGAGCACTTGCAGAATGCTAACCCCAAGAAGACACCAGCAAGTCTCGAGAGTGGGAATAGTGGGGTGAATTCATTGGTCATTGGGATGAGTGGAACGGCTACGGTGGCTGTGTGGATAGAAGGCATGCACTGCAAATCCTGTGTCAGAAACATTGAAGGAAATATATCAGATCTTCACGGCATACAAAGTATTAAAGTGTCTTTGGAGCATAAACGTGCTGTGGTACAGTATAGCCCAAATTTAATTACCCTGTCAGCTTTGCAGCAAGCGATTGAATCCCTTCCACCTGGAAACTTTAAAGTCGGCCTCCTTGATGGATCAGAAGCAAATAAAGGAGCATCTCCATCACCTGCTCTGCTCTGTGATCTCTTCAGAGAGCCACTGAAAGACATGACATGCACAGCTGTCATTCGGATTGATGGCATGACCTGCAATTCTTGTGTGCGGTCCATAGAAGGGACCATCTCAGAGAGACAAGGAGTGCAACGTATAGCAGTTTCTCTGGCTGGCAGAACTGGGACCATACATTATGATCCAGCTGTTACTAATGGAGAAGAGTTAAGAGCTGCCATAGAAGACATGGGATTTGATGCTTCTGTGCTGACAGGTAACAGTGTTTTTTCTACCTTGGGTAGCATGCCAAGCTGGGCCATGAGACCCTGTTCTGGAGAGAAACTCTTAAAACATCCCGTTGTCATTGCCTTTTCTAAGGGACTAGCCTGATCTGACCTCTCTTAGCAAGGGAGAGAGATTTCAGCTGTGAAGCACCTTGTTTCAGCCCTTAATAACTGCACTAATGGGTGGAAGAGTTGAGTTACATTATGAAACCAAAAGGTTTGCAAGTTGGTACAAGGTCTTTCAAATAGCTGATCCCCTTGACCCACTGATGTAGGTTTCCTCCTATGTCTACAGGCTGCTGTAAGTAGATCTATCAAACCAAATGTTTTCATTTATGTTCCTAGATACTAAACCCCACAAACTCAATGTAATCTCGCTCATTTAAAACCACTTTTTACCTAGCTAAAATGTCCTTGTGGTGTCCCTAATCCTTTGACTTTTATTTCTTGAGTATTTTTACTAACCCTATTTTACTAAACCTTTCGTTAAGTGAAGTAAGTGGCAAGATATATGTACTCTTTGGTGGGAGCAGGTGCTTTTCAATGTCAGCTGCAGCATGGTTTGTACATTTTGCACATGCTCAGTGTTTAAGAAGTTGCCATGGTGCACAATCTCTTCTCTAGAGAATTTCAAATGCGGCAATATTTATCTGCTTTAACTCAACAGATTTGTTTAGAGGTACTGATGTAGTGTGTCTGGAATGAATTAGTTTAATCACAATAGATCACATCCTATTAGATTTTCTCATGGGTCCAATCCGTCTGAATCTGTGGAACTGCTGCAGATGAGGAGAAGACTGTATGTGGTGTTTAATTATGATGTATTTGGTTTAAAATTTGTTGGTGGGAGACCTTCTGATCTGTCTGTGGAAAGGGCGGGGAGCCCCTGTATTTAACATGTTTACAAGCAATTCTTTCTCCTTTACACAAAACTCTGCTCAAGGGAGCAGCTTGTGAATGCAGCTGGAGCTGTTGGGTGTCTGTTCAGTATCTGGTAAAGAACAAAAACGATTGCAACAGGCCTGTATGTGTGGAGGTCTTCTGGGTGTTGCAAATCCTTCCACTACTCGTTCTGCAGTACCTGCAGTGTAAATACTGTGCCATAAAGAGAAACCTGTTGAGAAACACGTCCTTTTCCTTCTTCAAGATGAAGTGCTGCAAGTCCTGCAGAGAGGACAAGGATAGAATGGATATGACTGGACTGCATTCTCTGGTGCTGGATAAGGACCCCCTAGATACCAATATATCTTTATTGAGTGGAGGATAAACTCAGGGCTAGACATGGAAATTGGAGGGAACGTGGAAAATCAGTTCTATAGAGTTAAATGGTCATGTGAGTGGTACTGGTGAGTGTATATTATTCTATGCATAGTAACAATCTATATTATTTCCATGAAGACACTAACCTTACCATGTCACCTTTCAAACAACTAAGAGACTCACATGAGACCTTCTGGTTGTTTTACATCATCCCATCACACTGTAAATTGTGTTTATTCAGTTTATTGTGTATTTATTCAAGATACCTCTGCTGGAGAACGTAAGCACCAACCCGATGCCATCAATGCTGCCGTGCAGCCTCAAGCCTCAGAGTCTCCTCCCCAAGGCTGTGCCTTGGATGCTCTTCCAGACAGACCTCACCTTGATGAGCCAAACCAGCCCGGTGGAGTGACAGCTGAAAAGTGTTTTTTACAAATAACGGGCATGACCTGTGCATCGTGTGTGTCTACCATTGAAAGAAACTTGCAGAAAGAACATGGTAATGAATTTAAGATTTCTATAAGGGACTATGAGATGAAAAAGGTATTCTATATGGTTAACAGAAGAGGCTGTGATATGGCTTCTGGAGATCAAACAATGCTTTTTCTAAGTGCTAATGTAACTACATCACTGTTTAGCTATCATGCTGCACTGGTGGACAAGCCATGTGGACATACTTGTAAGAGTAAGCTGTTGATCAAAATTTCAGATGATCAAAATTGATAAAATGATGATCAAAATTTCAAATAAGGCTCGAGACAAGAACAGAGAAATGATTCTTATTTAGTTTTCAGGGCCCTGTTGCTTTACAGAGCAATCCATTTCTTCCAGACCCGCTGAGAGCTCTGACACATTTGGGATTTAAAACTTATCCTCCAGGGCACATTTGCACAAGCACGTATGAACAAATGCATGGCTTCAGTGCCTGGATAATTATATTAGCTTAGGAACAGCAGGGCTTATTAAGTTAGAAGCCTGCAGACTGGAGCTGCCTTTCCTCTGGCCTTATAGAAGATGAATATATGAACCTCAGCAATGTCTGGTTTAATTTGGGTAGGCATGCCTTTGGAGGGTTTTACTTGGTGATTCCTGCACCCCTGCTCTCCCAGCGATGGTCTTGCTGCCTTGATTCAAAAATCCAAGAAACCATTAGCACTTCAGAACAACTGGTTTTGCCTGTGATTTTTATGTTTTGCTTTTTAATTCTAAAAGTACATTTCTATGGGTTTATTTATTTAAAAAAAAAAAGGGGGTGGGGAAGAACAAGGCAAGAAAAAGGCCCAGCATTGTGCTGTAGGGTTTGTTTAGGGCTTTCCAGGGTAGAGCTTGCAGCAATGAGTGCAAAGATCGCTTCTGAACATCCGTTTTGTCTCATTAGATCATAGCAAACCTCACCTTCTTTTCTGTGTAACTCATGCAGTTACTGTTACTGCTAGAGGGAACCACAGTGTTGCTGGATCTCAGTAAAAGCTTTGCTGTTTTGATGAGGGAACAACATCAGAAGGAGGCAGAGAGAAAACATGAGGTTTATAATATCTCTAAGTTGTTACAGCCCTCATTGACAATCGTTTTCTTTTTCTTCCTGACAAAGGAGTTATATTATCTATTTTTTTTTATTGTTGCCACTGCAGGAATTATTTCAGTGTTGGTAGCACTGATGGCGGGTAAAGCAGAGATAAAATACAAACCAGAATTCATACAGCCTCTTGAAATAGCACAGCTGATCCAGAATTTGGGTTTTGAAGCTACTGTCATAGAAGATCATGCAGAAACAGAAGGAAATGTGGAGCTTCTTGTAAGTCATATGTATTTGAAATTATATGTTGGTTTTGGGAAGGTCAGATCTGGAAGACATGGGAGGAGGCCTTCCTTATCTCAGATTCATCCACAAATACTAGGTGAATGTTGTGGATTGCTAACTGGACCTAAATTTGTCTTTGTCTTTAGATTACAGGGATGACATGTGCTTCCTGCGTTCACAGTATTGAATCCAAACTCATGAGAACAAGTGGCATATTCTATGCCTCAGTTGCGCTTGCTACTTGCAAAGCTCACATCCAGTTTGATCCTGAAATCACAGGACCTCGAGATATTATAAAAATAATTGAGGTAGGCTTTAGAAATTTTTTATGTATGAGCAATTGTAAGGTGAAGTTAAAAAGGAAATAGAGCGGCTGATATTTGAGAGGTTTCACCAACTTTTGCAGATGACGAGGTAATTGCTGTATGTTTTTATGGTGTTGTGGTGAAGTTGCTGTGCTCCACAGCAGTGTGTAGTCTCCCAGGCTGTTACATTAAAAGCACACCCTAAAATCTACAAAAAGAAACATTTTTAATCTATATCTGGTAAAAGTGTTGTATTCATTCTTTGCAGTTCTGTGTGTAGAATCATGTGTCTCTGATTTCCAGTCATTTCAATGAAGGTGTTGATACTTCAGAAAAAAATACTGCTCTCTCTTGCCAGGAAAAGAGGCTGTAAATGAAGTTTTGCAAAAGCTTATACCACAAGTATCACATATCTCTGTACACACTGGCAGTTATTCCCACACCAGTTCAGAGAAGAACTTTTTAAACTGAAAGAGCTTGTGATACAGTCACTCTGGGAACAAATCCTGCTTTACCAGTAACCACACAGATCATAAAATCTGCCATTATCACGTGCACAAAACTTTTTCTTTCTCTGCCCCACCAGAAGGGAAGAGAACTTAATGCATGAAGCGCACAGTGATTATTCAGGAGGACAGCAGAGACTCTGTGTTATGTGTTCCAGAGTATTTACTCAGAAAAAAAGCTCCTAGACCGCAGAATTGATGCATCATTAATGTGTTAACAGTAGACTCTTCAGGCTGGCAGAGTAGTGCTGTAAAGTGCATCTTGCCACAGGAGCATCTTGTGATGCAGATAGGAAGTTTAAATGTACTGTGCTTGCAAGTGTGCTTTGGGTTTTTTATGTGGGGTTTTTTTGTTGTTATTGTTGTTTGGGTTTTGTTTTTTTTTGGTGGGTGAGGTGGTTCTACTGCAGTAACTCACTGAACTGTCAGTCAAAATTGGCACTTTGCATAGATTTATTTCTGGGATCCTTTGTCCTGTGCTTTTTATTGTTTTACAGGTTTAAACTGATTCTAGCCACTTTGATTTTCAGTGTCAGGTGTATCTACCTTTTTTTTACCTTCCTTTGTAGTACTTCCCATCTCTCATACTTCTTCCATTGGAGATGAAAGGGCATAAATTTCCCTTGAGGAGGAGGGCATCAGAGCTCCAGCTGTTGTTGGGAGCTTTGCAGGCCTAGGAAACCTGGGACACTTACTGCATCTATACACTGTGTCTGTGTGTAGGTAGCAGAAATCCTTTGCAGTCCACATTTTGAGTACTGTCTGAAATATCCTCTCATGTTGGCAGGATCTAGAAGTCTATAATAAGCTGGCATTTATTAAATATGGAACAGTGTCCTTTTCTGACATTTCTTCTAAAAGTAGCGTCATTTAAATATGTTATAAGTCATACAGTTAGTTTAGTCAAAACTAACTCATTTTTCCTCCCCTATTGATACAAAGGAAATTGGCTTTCATGCTTCCGTGGCTAGAAGAGTTCCAAATGCACATAACCTGGATCATAAAAAGGAAATACAGCAGTGAGTATTTCACTTTCTTTCTCACTAATGAATGTGTATAGGTCATCTCTTGTAACTCCCCTCCTCTCGCACCCCCAGTTAATTTAGCTTATCCTTGTGTAAAGCATATTTAATTTTACGATTTACCATTTGGTTCAAATACTTTTATTACTTCCATTAGTTTCGTATTTTAACTGGTAGAAGTCTATAGAAATCCATACTGTTAGAAATGTAGGAGACATTGAAACTGTCCCAGATATCCCGAAGCTGTCCCAAATATCCCAAAACTGTGTGTTAGTACAGTTCTAACACCCCAAGCTCTACACAGCAAGCACACTGTTTGGCTAGGTACTGCGGGGTGTATGACAACCAGGGATTTACAGCTTCTACTTTTCAGGTGGAGGAAGTCTTTCCTGTGCAGCCTACTGTTTGGTATCCCTGTCTTAATCCTAATGATCTATATGCTAATACCCGACGGTGAGCACCATGGGTCTATGGTGCTGGAGCAGAATCTCATTCCTGGATTATCTATTTTAAATCTACTCTTCTTTGTCCTGTGCACTTTTGTTCAGGTATGTCCACAGTACTTCTTAGTGGTTTGCTTTCTATTAACCTCCCGTTTATGCAATCTGATGTGGTAAAGAGTGGAAACTGGAAAGGTTTAGTGGATTAGCACTGCCCTCTTGTCTGTACCACCTATGCAGAATGAAGTGGCACTTTTCTGCAAATTATCCATTCTGTAATTGCTCACAGCACTTACTCCTGCCAAAGTTGCATCAGATTTTCCAAGGAAGGCAGTGTTAAAATCAAGACATGCCTGATCAGGTGCCAACTAATTGGATAGCCATAGGTAAATCCCTTCAACATTTGGGCCATGTTTCCTTTGCATTGCTGAGGAGAAGGATGATATTTAGCTGGTAGAGTTGTTTTGAGAATGAGGAAGGGCAAATCATAGAATCATAGAATGGTTAGAGTTGGAAGGGACCTTAAAGATCGTCAAGTTCCAACCCCCCTGCCATGGGCAGGGACACCTCCCACTAGAGCAGGTTGCTCAAAGCCCCATCCAGCCTGGCCTTAAACACTTCCAGGGATGGGGCAGCCACAGCTCCTCTGGGCAACCTGTTCCAGTGCCTCACCACCCTCACAGCAAAGAACTTCTTCGTAATAGCTAATCTAAATCTCCCCTCTTCCAATTTAAAACCATTACCCCTCGTCCTATCACTAGACTTCCTGACAAAGAGTCCCTCCCCAGCTCTCCTGTAGCTCCCTTCAGATACTGGAAGGCTGCTGTCAGGTCTCCCCGGAGCCTTCTCTTCTCCAGGCTGAACAGCCCCAGCTCCCTCAGCCTGTCCTCATAGGAGAGGTATTCCATCCCTCTAATCATCTTGAGAGGATGAGATGGATGACAGTTGAGTCAACCTCCTAGCAGACCACTCCACTGAATATCAATATCAAATTTGTATGGGACAGCAACGCCTTCCCTTATCTACTAAGTGTTTCTAATTCTGCTGTAGGCAGTACTATGTGCTCTCTGCTTTCACTGCTGTGACCTTAATATGAGCCTGTCCATGCTTACACCAACAGTTTCTTGGTGGATGGTATTTTTACGTACAAGCTTACAAATCCCTGAAGCACAAGACGGCCAATATGGATGTGCTCATCGTACTGGCCACGACGATTGCTTACGTGTATTCGTGTGTGATCCTGCTGGTGGCCATAATTGAAAAGGCGGAGAAGAGCCCTGTCACTTTCTTTGACACTCCTCCCATGCTGTTCGTGTTCATTGCCCTGGGGAGATGGCTGGAACACATAGCGAAGGTAACCCATCTTCACACTAATTGTGTATTTATGATGAGAGAAGAATAAAGCTATTCAAATTAATTTTGAGTCAGATGTTTCTGATGTAGCCTGTATTATACAAGGTCATTCCGAGTTCATTGTGTTAAGTAGGCCTCAGCATTTATGTATCTCAATATATCTTAAACATCTATCTCTGTTCCTTAGAGTAAGACCTCAGAAGCTCTTGCTAAACTTATATCTCTTCAAGCCACTGAAGCCACTGTGGTGACTCTTGGACCTGACCACTCTATCGTCAGGTATGTATTTGTGAACCAAACCTCCTTCAACTACCTGGGTACACAGACTAGGCTTGATGCAGTTCATGTGAAAGCATGACTATTCTTTTGAGGCTGATGGCGTAAATAATCTGCCTATTCTGCTTGTGATTTTTGCAGGGAGGAGCAGGTAGCTGTTGAACTGGTTCAAAGGGGTGATATCGTAAAGGTTGTTCCTGGTGGAAAGTTCCCGGTGGATGGAAAGGTCATTGAAGGCAGTTCTATGGCAGATGAATCTCTCATTACTGGTAACTTCCCTTACACAAAGAAGTTAAATGTTCTAGAACACTTTCTTAAAAGAAAAGGGAGCAGAGCCAACCCAAAAGCTGCTGTCTGAATAACCTCCTGCCTTAATAGGCACTGTGAGCCTTTGTGAGCTTGAATCCAAATCCCGTTTCTGCATACACTCTAAAAAGCTGAAGAATTTCTGCTCAATTTGGCCACTTTTACTATAGGATGGGACGGGCAGGGTCTAAACACTATTCTTATTATTCCAGAGATCTGGTGGGTGTTTCCCCTGAATGCCTTTGTAGAGATGGTGGTACCTTCTCAGAAATAACTTCTGAAGGGCGATGGGGAAATATTGGTGAGGTGTTGGGTTGTGTCTGCACGGGCACTGAACAGGGCTGCTGACAGGGATCTCACAGTGAGCTAGAAGAGGGGAAGAAAGGCTCACAGTTTGATTCAGGATCATGGGGCTTTTTCAGAGCTTTTGAAATTTTCATTTCATTCTCTGAAAATAATGTCAATTTATTGCATCATGTAGTCTTGATAAATAAGATAGAGGTTATTAAACCTTCACATTGGCATTGGCTTACTGGTTCTAGTTATTTATTTACTTTGCTTGGGAACACCCTTAGTTTAAGAGAACCAGTCATTATCACTAACCCTAAAAATAGAAAAAAAATAATGATTTTGTAGAGCTAGCAGGCAGTGTGAAAACTGCGAGGAGGCAGTGTGAAAACAGGAGATCCCACAGAGATAACTTTTCTAGTCTTTGAAAACTGAGGGTGGTGAAAACAAAAACAGATTGCTCAAACAATGAAAATTAATAATCAGTCAAGTTCTTAGCAGTCACTTCTACAGTCAATTTTCTCCTGGCCCTTTTTCTTGTCATTATTCCTTAGCATATGCTGATTTTGTCTGGGTGCTAAGGAACTATGTTATTAGGGGTATTGCCTCATTTCTTCCTACCTTTTCTTTGTAGGGGAAGCGATGCCAGTCACTAAAAAGCCTGGGAGTACAGTGATTGCTGGTTCTATAAATGCACACGGCTCAGTTCTTGTTAATGCAACTCATGTTGGTAATGAAACCACTCTGGCACAAATTGTGAAACTGGTGGAAGAAGCTCAAATGTCAAAGGTAAAAATAATAGAAGAGAAAAACTTACTCGCAGATTTTGATTATGTAAGAAAAAGATTCTATATTTTTATATATTTCCTTGTTCAACAAGCTGTGTGTTTTCCAGACTTCAAAAAACAATCAAATGAAGAATATTAGATATTTTCATGAACTCTACATAATTATACGTTTTGATCACAAACATGCAAATACAATTTTTTTTCTTTTTTATAGGCACCCATCCAGCAACTAGCAGATAAGTTTAGTGGATATTTTGTTCCATTCATCATCATCATTTCAACAGTGACATTGATAGCATGGATCACAATTGGCTTTATAAATTTTGATATTATTCAAAAATATTTTCCTGTAAGTAATTTCATTAAGGGCTGAATTTTGGTATTAGGATATCTTCCAGTGGAATTAACATACCTTCTGTGTGTAGGGCAAATACGTTTATACAACATGGTGTTTTCTACACAGAACAGACAATCTATGTGCAGGTGTAAATATACCTTTGCATTTACCCCTCAGTTCTGCGTGGGGTTCCTGAAAACTGAAATTATTGGCAGTCTCTCTGGATAAACATGATCTATAGCTGCATTGCGAGGAGCTGAGCCATTCCTGTGTTGCCTCTAACTATTGTGAGCATCCTTGTTCCTGATAGCAGATCATGAGTTTGGCTTTAGAAAGAAGATGAGCTTCTGTTATCTTTAGGATGTGTATTTGCTATCCTCAGCAACTGTGGGGATCTGCGTACCTGGAAATAGGGTTCTCCTTTTGCTAAGCTATAAAGGAAATGCAGCAAGTTATATTGTCATCTGGGAGTCCGAGAGCAGTCAAGTATATGTGTGCTTGAACATAAAAAAAGCCAGAAAATACTTCTATAAACAATTCATGACATTGACCTTTCTCTACCATAACAGTAACAATAATAGATAGCTTTCCTGCTGGTAAATGTGTTTTTTGAAATGCTTATGATTGATTGTACATCTGTGTTATTTTCTATCAGCAGTCATGTGTCTCTCTCTTTCTTTTTTCTTTGTCCTCTCTTCTTGCAGAATCAGAACAAAGAAGTTTCAAAAACTGAACTAATACTGAGGTTTGCGTTTCAAACCTCCATCACTGTGCTGAGCATTGCATGCCCCTGTTCTTTAGGCTTGGCCACCCCCACGGCTGTGATGGTGGGCACGGGAGTTGCTGCGCAGAATGGGATTCTCATCAAAGGTGGAAAACCTCTGGAAATGGCGCACAAGGTTAATAGTTCATTCCATACTTTTGTAGCTCACCCAGCTCTTGCTACATAAAATATCATTTCCTAAGAAATCCTGCTAGGCCAGAAAAAGACTGTAGAATGTTGCTTGTGTTGGGTTTTTTCTCTAGTGGTTGTTGGTCACTAAGATAAAGAAGGCAGATCTGACATTCTTTCTTCAAAGCAGTCACAGCAAAGTGTCAAGAGCCAACGGTTCCTGCAGTCATAGGCCAGTGAGGCTGCTGATCTTCTGCATGACCTCAGAGGTTTCTGACTTTCACACTCTTTACCTTTTTTGCAAAAGAGCCTAATAATCCAGTGTTTTCCTTCTTTCCTCAGAGGGATGCTGTGAAATGCATATTTGTCATGATGAGTAGTTTACAATGTAGGATGTAAGAGAAAACTAGAATGATTTGAAGTTCTTTTAGTGTATAGAAAATAGATGGAAGGGAGGCAGGAAGAGCCCTTCAAAGACAGAAAACTGATGAAAAGGAAATTGAAGGATGAGGAGGTTTGGTATGTCCACAGCCAGTGAAAAGAATATGAGTTTAAAACATGCGGTGGTACACTTGGTTAGGAATAGGCAGGACATTTTAAGTGGAAAAAATGATAAGAACAAGTTAATCAGTCTGATAATTCTTCTTCTTGCTGGACATTATACAACACAGACCAGAAGTTTTTTCAAGGCTCTGCAAAAAATGAAACCTAGAAATGACTGCTAAATAGTGTCAAGGGTTTTTAGCTTTTGAATCCAAGTGAAGTTAGGATCAGGGCTTGGAAAATTAGATGACCTGTTGGATTCTGGAACATGGGTGGGTTGGAATAGCTGGGAATGGATATAGTGCCCACCTGGTTGAGGTTTTTTGGTTTATGTGTTTCTCTGTGCCTATTTGTTTTCAGTATTAGAACTAATTTTAGCTTTGGTCTTCAGTGTATGTAGGGCTGTGTTTTTTGGTTCCTTCCCAAATCCTCAAGACCCATTGGGCTGGTTAACAAGTGATTGTTGAATTTGGTGAATAGCATGAGGTTGGATTTGGTTGGGTTGTTGCTTCTGGAACTTGTTAGAGCTTCTTGTGCTCTTTGCACCTGCTCTTATCACCAAATAACTTCCTGAGTCCTCTTTCCTCAATGCTATTGTTAATTGTTTAGAACAGGATTTCTTCTTGAATCATGCACTTTGTGGTAAAAGTGATTAAGGAGCTGTTACATGAATCCTGCATGTGAATAGATACAGGCACACACAAAGGACAGTACAAGTCCTGCAATGACTCTGTTGTCTGAGATCCTGATACAGATACAGAATGCTGTTGTAGCCTCAGTGAAATCACTGAAGGATTAGGGGAATGAATAAGAAAGCTTAGGGAGACCTTCTGTACAGATAGTTCCAGGAACATAAGGGAATCTCTATTTTTGTAGATTTATTCTGTCTTAGTGTGGATATAGTCAACTCATTACAGAATCACAGAATGATATGGGGTTGGAAGATACCTCTGGAGATCATCTAGTCCAAGCCTCCCTGCCAAAGCAGGTCCACCTAGAGCAGGTTGCAGAGGAACTTGTCCAGGTGACTTTTGAATGTCTCCAGAGATGGAGGCTCCACCACCTCTCTGGACAGCCTGTCCCAGTGCTCTGCCACCCTCAAAGTAAAGAAGTTCCTCCTCATGTTTAGATGGAACTTCTTGTGTTCTTTGTGCCCATCACCTCTTGTCGTGTCCTTGTCCATGTCAACTCATTATTAAGGTCCTGCCTATATTTATGTGCCCAAAGCATATGAACACCCCTATACTTGTGGGGCTTGGGAAGTAACTATGGTTTATTTCTTGCAGATCAAGACTGTGATGTTTGATAAAACTGGGACCATCACCTGTGGAGTTCCTAAAGTCATGAGGGTGCTTTTGCTGGGA
Organism: Thinocorus orbignyianus; assembly: GCA_013400375.1. Lineage (NCBI taxonomy): Eukaryota > Metazoa > Chordata > Aves > Ciconiiformes > Thinocoridae > Thinocorus > Thinocorus orbignyianus. The sequence goes on along the minus strand of VXBW01002123.1, from coordinate 153,703 downwards.
GAGACGGCTGTGCTCTCTCTGAAGAAGGTGCTGGCAGTGGTTGGCACTGCAGAAGCCAGCAGCGAGCATCCTCTAGGAGCAGCAGTCACTAAATATTGCAGAGAGGTATTTTACCTTCCTGTTTGATCTAGGGCCTGAAGGGATCTGTGCAAATGCAGCAAAGTTGTATAAAAGGAGCAAGTCCTGGAGGGACAGGCCTGCCTGAAGAGTAACAGGCTGGGAAACTGGCAGATTTTGTGGTTGTGCATCTGAGTCTGGACAATACCAGGAGGCACATTCTAAGCTTTGCTTTTCTGGTGACACTGTGGAGTTCTCAAGCAAGATCTTACGAAGTTTTTCCTGAACTAGTGGGAAAATAAGGATTGGGGAATATGTGCAAGAGGAATACTTATGCTTAAAATAGCATTGTGAAGCAAATGTGTGTGGTGACATTTCAAATGTTACCTGACTGTAATCATTCCTGTTAGTCACTTGCTTATAAATCAGGCAAAAAGCTTTAAAACCTGAATATTAAACTGTGATATTTGTGAATTTCACAAATAAATTGATAGATTACTCAAGTCTTTGCAAATTTTGCAGATCCTTAAAGGTCATTTATATATTGTATCCATTTCTCAAATGTTTCAGGAAGAATGAAAGCACTAATAGTAACCACAATAGGAAGCCTGGTTTAAATAAATAAGTTCTTACCGCTAAGATAAATCATTAATTGATTTATGGAAAAATTCATTGGCAAGAATATGTCAAACTTATTAGTGATAGACCTTTCAGTGGTAAAATTTGGAAGTTAACATAAAGTATAGAAGGAGAAGGAGACTATGGGTAATTCAGCTGCCCCTCATATTTTACATTTTCTGTTTTCAAATTTGTCTAAGTTCCTAACACTTCTGTAGTCATCCTATGCACCAGTTACTACTTGATCATGGCTTATAGGAATTGCAATGCTATGCTTTTGCTAATATTCTTACCCCCTGCCTTGTCATCCCTTTATTGTAAGAAGGTCACTGAAAGGTGGATCTAATTCCAACTTCCAGACACAACCCAGAATGACTTGTTTATAAATGCATATTTTCTCCATTCTTTTTGTAATTTATAGGGTCCTAATAATTTCTTTTAGAATCTTTAATGTGCTCACTAACACAACAAAAGACCCGCTCTCCTTGTAGATTTATTGAGTCATAGAATGGTTCAGGTTGGAAGGGACCTTAAAGATCATCCTGTTCCAACCCCCCTGCCATGGGCAGGGACACCTCCCACTAGAGCAGGTTGCTCAAAACCCCACCCAGCCTGGTCTTGAACATAGAGGAGGAATGAGGGCTCTTTTTGACAGGAGTTATCTAATATTTGTTCCCGATGTGGGCAGCACAGACTGATGATGAACTCTGGTTACATCTGCAGGAGCTTGGCACTCAGAACCTGGGATTCTGCACCGACTTCCAGGCGATCCCGGGCTGTGGCATCAGCTGCAAAGTTGGAGGTGTTGAGGCTGTCCTGAGCAGAGTCGAGGAGGGTCTCGATGAGCCGGACACTAGCAGGAGCAGGGACAGCAATGCTCCTCTGGGAGATAACGAGCTGATCGCACTTCCCAAATCACAGAATGGTATGTCTGCCCCCAGAAGCGACCTCCAGTCTCGATGAGAGGGCTAATGAATCAATGGTGCCAACCACTGTAGCACAATCCCATCAGACTAGGAAAACCGGAAGGATGGATTTATGGCAGAAGGAGACAAGGAATATGAGGGACAGAAATGTGCCTTAACAAAAAGTGAAGTGCTCTCTTTCTCCTACTCTTGATCTCCCTGCAATTCAGAAACCTAAATAAGAGTTTAGATGCTACAGTGATGGGTACTTGAAAAGTCGGTACAATGCGTAAGCAATAAGGCATATCCAGCAGTGTCCCTTTTGGAGAGAAGAATGGTCCAGCAGATAGCAGGTTGGCCAGGTAACATTATCTTCCCATTTGGAGCAGTTACCTTGAACATATATTGTCTTACTGCTGCATTTTATATCCTACCCATTTAGTTCTATATTAACGTGGACCTTTTGTTTTCTGTTCATAGCTCTCTCAAGGCATTTACTTCTAAAAAACCACATCTATTCATCATAAGCACAGTAAAGTGTGTTATAGCTGCAAACCAAGTTTCAGTGCCTGATGTTTTTCATTAGGCCAATACGTTTGTTTTTGTTTCAGGCTCTGTGGAAGCCACTTTGCTCTTTCATAGTGTAGGAGAGAAAGAAAAAGTACTTAAAGCCTTCCTTAAGAAGCTCATCAGTTCTCTTCAGAAAACTGTGACTCCCCTGACCTTTTTGAGAAAGCTATTAGAAGAAATAAATAAAATAAGAACTTTAATCATCATAACCGTGCCATTTATGAATGGCGTTAATGTAGTATTTTCTCACCTGCTTCATGCAGCTCTTGTGCAGTTGGATTGAATTCATAATGAGGTGCTCCACATACTGTTTCATTGTTTGCTAGAACAAAACTACCTTTTTCTTTCCAGAAATAGCCTTTATATTTGAAAGAAGCCATTAGTTGAGAGAACAAAGCAGCATGGCATTTATGAAATGTGCATACTGCACTTATCCAGAAAAACAATGCCAACTGGCAAAGGCAAATGCAGGCAAATAATTCCATTAAGTTCACGACGCAGTTCTGTGTATAAACAGGCCCAGACTGAGTCTTGAAGGATAAGCTTATGAGGCTGTCTTCAGGTAGTGCCCGTGCATTTGTGTTTGGCCACGACAGCAGCACTTCAACAAAACTAACTCTGTTTGTATCTTGGGTGTGACCATTGGCAGTCTGGATCACACCAAAAAACCCAAACAAACAGGAAAACTTTTTCAGAATCTTTTTCTGATGTGGTCATCCTCATATTCTGGCTTGTGTTCGCTACTTTTGAGTTGCTCATTTTTCTTTTTGTTTGTGCACAAAGGTCCATCAGCTTCTCACACCTACTCGGTGTTGATTGGAAATCGTGAGTGGATGCGACGCAATGGCTTGCACATTGCGAATGACGTAAATGATGCAATGACAGACCACGAACTGAAAGGACAGACTGCCATACTGGTGGCTATAGACGGTAACTGCTGCTCTTTGGAGTGACTTAATATATACCGAGTGATCCTACCATGGAATGAATAAAAACAACCTCTGGATCAGTGGCTTGGTGTCAAGAAACTACTAATCTTTTAGTGCAGAACTGCAAAGTATCAAGGTGTTCCTAAAAGAAACTTTCACCTCATAGCACTGTTTAAAGGATCTTGTTGGGTAGTTTTTAATTTAAGTATTAATTTCTGTGCCTCCTGTTGTCTAGGCCTGGTGTTCAGACTAAATGAGTTTTGCCAGAGGGGTTTTGTTCGGTGCTACACAGAAAGAGATCCCAGACCATATCTGAGAAGCTGCTTAACAGTGATAGATTGCCACTACATCTTGAAATGGGGCCTCTGATTCAGCTACTGAATTCTTGGTGCTCCTCCAGAGCAATTTTGAGAGGCATTTGCACCTCTCAGCCAGGGCTCCCTTAGCAGTCCAGGAAAATCAAATGCTCTTAACATGGACGTAAGGGCTGTGATGTCCAGCTGGAATTCCTATTGCAGCCAGGGGTAGCAAATAGAGATACAGGGCTGCAAAACCTTCTTAAATCCTTACTTGTGAAATGTATTATTTATTACTATTTATTATTGATAAACTAATGTGAGATTTTTTTAAGTCATGTGAAGGAAACACGAGTCAATATGTTGGAAGGCAGGTGCAACTCTTCTATATGACAGTAATTAATTTTAATAGAGATCCAACTCGGAAAGATTAGCGTACACAAAACTAGATACTGTACCTTCTTCCTCCTGGTGGAGTGACTTCAATATCTGACCTGGGCTTAAATATCCAAACTTTCTCTGGCCCACTAACGTATGTGTCCATACCATAAAAGCTAGAAGTCAGGCATATTTAAAAGCTACCCTCCTCTTCTCTCCTTCCTCTCGGTCTCTAAATATCAAAGGAATTTGTTGTTCTATCTGAAACAGATAAATGAGAAAAGTGTGTCTGTATAAGAAAGAGACCATAGCTTAGAAAATTGTAGACAGTTTGTTCAGGCTTGTAAGTGTCAATATTTTCCAGAGTGTGTTATTTCACAAGCCACCATGGTGTGATGGAGGGGAAGTCCTCTTCTCTTGCTGCCACTTTGCCTCCCTAATAGACAAATGTTTCTTTGTGCAGGTGTGCTGTGTGGAATGATCGCAGTAGCAGACACTGTCAAGCAGGAAGCAGCCCTTGCTGTGCATACACTGAAAAACATGGGAATAGATGTGGTGCTGATAACGGGGGACAACAGGAAAACTGCAAAAGCCATTGCTACCCAGGTATCTGCTGCTTTGCCTTTCAAGGAAAAATACACGATGAGGTTCTAAAACTCTTTCTACTCCAGTGAATTTGGAGCAGGAACTCAGGTTCCCTGGATACTTTAAATGAAAACTAACTTTTCTAGAATTCAGGTGAGGTACAATGGCATAGTAAAGGCCACTGGCTGCATTAAGATCCTGTTGGAGACAAGCAGTCAGTACTTCTCCAGAGATACAGAGTTTCTTGAAGTAATCAGTCCATTGCTAAACTGAAGCCTCCTGCTTCCCGTCTCTGAAGGACACTAATGTTTGGTTAGTGATGAAGAAAAGTTCCTTTAATGTCCAGTCCTGTTGCCAATAAGGAATTTGCCATTATTTTTAAAGGAAATATAGTAATAACGGTAAGGATTATTGTTAAGAAACGTAGAGTCTAAAAGAGGTTGGCTTTGTATGAGATTTCCTTGATCTCAAATTATAAACGTGTTTCTCCTTGTGTAACTGCCTGATCATATGTAGTTCCTGTGTTGCGTTTCACTGGTGCATCAGGCAACCTGATTAGCTGAAAATTGTCTCTTTTAACCATCAAACCTTTATTGCCAGAGCTTCAGAAGTGCTGTGGGGTCTGACACTGAGGGCAGAGCACAGTTTTCCAGCACCTCTGCAGTAAAGATGGAGGGGGCTGTAGTCAGTCCTGTTCTTATGCCAAAGACTTGTTGCTCTTCAGCTTTCTGTGTAGTTTGCAAACGTTACCTCCACTGGAGTCTGTTTCGTTCATCTTCCTTTGCTTCCCCTTCACCCAGAACAACAAATACCTCTTCCCTTTAGTGTGAAGAATATCACCAACTGGGAATGTTTCTTTCTTTGTACATAGGTTGGGATCAAAAAAGTCTTTGCTGAGGTTCTTCCTTCTCACAAGGTCGCAAAAGTCCAGGAGCTCCAGAATGGGAGGAGGAAGGTTGCGATGGTTGGTGATGGAGTCAACGATTCCCCTGCACTAGCCAGGGCCGATGTTGGAATTGCAATTGGAACAGGCACTGATGTTGCCATTGAAGCAGCAGATGTTGTTCTTATCCGAGTGAGCACTACACTTCTGACCTGTCCTCCTTTGTCACCGACACTCCTCTTTTTGGTTTGGTGTTCTGAAGACTGCTCGTGGAAAACTTTCAATGCTCTTCTGTCTTGCAGAATGACCTGCTGGATGTAGTTGCCAGTATTCACTTATCAAAGAGAACAGTTCGAAGGATACGAATAAATCTGATTCTTGCCTTAATTTATAATCTGCTTGGAATACCCATAGCAGCAGGTATGTGACTGGGAGAGCTCGGCTTGTCAAGGACAGCAGCACAGCTGAGCTCTGTGGTGCCTCTCGCAGTATCTCCTGCTCAGGGAACCAAAGAGAGGTTCCCAGAATATTTAAAACTTGGCAGAAGAAGGACAAAATCAATACATTAATCTTTATTTCTTCATGTTGTAGAAAAAAAATCTTCTTTTCCCCAATTTTAAAATCTTAAGAATAAATTCTTACATGTTGAAATTAAAACGATGCTCTTATTTCACAAAGTACTTAGGCATTAGTTTCTAGATTTCTAAAACTTGCTCTAATTGGAGATATCCTCCTACTTCTGGACATTCCCTCTTCTGTTCACCATGAATCACACATTTTCTCTCCTACTACGGGCCTTCTTTCTTCTTCTGTCAGGTATCTTCTCATGCTTCAAATTCCTCCTTAAAACTTACTTCAGGGATTCCTCTTTTTCATCATTAGCACCTTCTCCCTCTTTTGCCTGGACTGTTGCTTTGTCTTTCTGTTGCTTTTGATTTGTTTCACACGTGCAGAATAGCTGGAAGGGACAAACAGCTTTTCTTACCTTGTGGCTGCAGTGTTGTAGCTGAAATGCTGCAAAGGTCATCCCTTGCAATGGAAGGGACATATTTAAAAATAAATAAGTAAAGGTGTATCAATCTAGTTGTGTTTATGGAGGCCTCAGCAGGTTGTACTGTAAAACTGCTGATCTGTTCTGTGGTCGGTGGGGACAGAAATGTCTGCATTGGGACAGGTGGCTCTGGCTGATGTCCATGTGTGTTTTTGCCAGGTGTGTTCATGCCTGTTGGCCTCGTGCTTCAGCCTTGGATGGGATCGGCTGCAATGGCAGCTTCTTCTGTGTCTGTCGTGCTGTCTTCCCTGCAGCTGAAATGGCAAGTTGGCTTTTACTCATCAACTGGGGAACTTGCTGGGATGCAAGTGAGATGTTACTTTGGGCTTTGTATATCTAAAAGTACCTGACAGGCCTTTAGCTTGGGGTTCTTCTGTCTAATTCTTGACTCTGAAAGAGACAGATGGCACTGCTATGAGCACACCTGGACTAAGGCTGTCCTGAGCATTCTTTAACCAGCAGCTAAAAGTGTGACTGGATGCCACCTGTGTTGGTGATCTAGTTCAATAATGTTTTTTCCTGTGAATATCACATGAACAAATAATTCAAAAATTCAAAAACCAGTTCTCCATAACATAGCAGTAGATGTTTGATTTTTTTTGAAAAATTGTACCTGGTTTTAATTTTTGTCTATTTAATTTAGCCAGAGAGAAACAGAGAAGCAGTGTATTTATTATTTCACCCCTTGCTACAGATAAAATATCTTGCTTGTTTTTTTGGAAGCAAGCCAATTTCTGAACTGCAACAAGATTTTTCAAATTCTATGAATTTTTTTATGCTACATCTTTTGGATGCCCTTTTTGGGTGCAGTTACAGTGATTTTAACATGATTGCGAACAAACATCTTTCCAAATAAGACTTTTCATCGTGTCTGAAATTAGTCCAAACCTTCAGATATTTCTGCTGTAGCTGAGCCTTTCTGTTGTGTGCGGTAGAACACAGTGTAGTATAAACTAATACAGGAAATCTGTTGCTGCTTCATGGTTTTGATCCTCCAGATGCTCAATGAGACCACAACCTAGAAGAAAAACTACATCTGTGCTCACGTCAGCCCTACCACTACAGGGTTTTCATCCTAAAAATCTTTCTGTGTGGAGTTACCTAAACATGAGAAATTTCTATAAAGGGATTCCTTTATTCTCCAATTCTTTTGATTTTGTGCTGATTACATTATTGGACAGGAGTGTAGTTAGATATTGAGAACCTCTCAAAAATATGGAAGCTGTATTACAGTGTACTCTGTGGGGCAATAATCTTTCTTGAAGCTTTGTGTCAGCTGAACAGAATTTCAGATTCCAAAGAACACGATAATACATAAATGTGAAGACCATGCATACTTGCTATTGCTGGATTATTATTTATTTTTACCTAGAATTATGAAAGGGTTCGTAGTAGACAACTGCAGGGGAATGGTCTTGGTCACCCTTTCATAATTCATCAAACTCATAATTTTTCTTAAAGATTTTCACTTTGTGTTGAAATGTCTTGATGCCACGTGACCCGTACTCACAGCCACTGTGTCTGAAGTGCAGGTAACGTTCAGGTTGTCAGAGCTTTCTGATTCTAGTGCTAAAGATGCTTCTATACACTGACCTCTTTGTACTAAAGCATATTTTCTTTCTCTTCTTAGTTATAAGAAGCCAGACACAGAAAGTTATGAAGCACAAGCTCAAGGCCGCATGAAGCCACTTACTCCTTCCCAAATCAGTGTTCATATTGGAATGGATGACAGGAGGAGGGACTCATCCAGACCAGCTCCTTGGGATCAGATTAGCCAAGTCTCTCTCTCTTCCTTGACTTCAGATAAGCTGCCGAGGCGTAACGGTTTTGTTGAGGAGGAAGGGGACCAGTGGTCATTGCTCATGAATAGAGAAGATGATGAAGAACAGTACATCTGAAGCACTGTATTCTCAGTCCAGGAGGAAATGTTCCTCCTCACGAGTGATGGGAAGGACTGACTTACATCATCATGAATTTCAAGGTTGTAAGTGAAGTCATTCCTTCAGCTCACAAAATAATTGCAACTCAGCTCCATGTTGGGTTGTGTGGATTGTGGATTGTTTTCAGGTCAGCAGTTATTTCTAGCCATGGAAAGAATCTATGGCTCTATAATGAACCGGCTCCTTTGCACACAGCAATTAGTGAAATAATGTAAAATTGTAATTTTCAGAGTCTAAAAGAGTTTCTCTCTTCTAGACTGTTTGCTGGACACCAAATTTCATACTTCCCACTCTTTCTAACTTCTTTCAAGAGCAGATGAAGCAAAAGTATTTTCAGAGCTGCCAAATATTCCTTTCAGTGTCCAAGTGAAAATAGCCTTGACATAAAGAGCTCTGTGGTTGGAAGTTCTATTTTTCCATAGAATCATAACTAGTCACATCACTGTGAGAGCACTTTGCATTTAGGATTCATGTATGTCTCCTTGGACCAAAAATACTTTGGTGTTTCATTGACTAGAACTCTCTTGGAAGGTCTGTTTCAAAGATTTTCACTTGCTTTCAGGTATTGCATCCTCTGATGCACACCTTTATTGCTAAATTTGTTCTGTCATTCCCACTGCTCTCCTAGATTTTCTCTTTTGCTCCATATGAGCCCTTTTTTCCCCCCTTTCTTTGCACAAGATATCTTCAATGAGTTATTACTATGTTTACAGGTGTTCCTGTTTGGGACACTCCTCTAAGTCACCAGGAACTTTTTATTGAAGTCCACAAAGGCAGAGCAGTTCCAGGTCCAAGTCAGGATGTCATTTTCATGTGGGTGTCATTCCCAGTGAAGCTCCTGGCAACTGGCCAGTGTGAGTGGAGATGGTATTTACCGTGGAGTGACAGCAGAACTAGCGCTGGTGTGACTCCAGCGTGGCTGACTGGAGCGAGTTCATTGTGTTAATCAATGCCAGCTTGCTGGTTCCTTAAAATGGAGCCAAAATCTTAAATAGTAAAGGTGGAAAAACAGCTTTAACATGCAGGGCTTCCATTTGCAATCATATAAGTAACCTTCTCTGACCGAAGGAGTTGAACTGAGAAGATCTGTAAAAGCTTCAATTTGTAACGTAAATTTGTATTCATGGTTTTGAATTGGTTTTAATTTCCCTCTTTGTTCTAGTTTTGTGAGAAATCAAGGTGCTGAACAACCCTTTTTTCCCTGTAACATTCTTACCAAAGCTTGCAGCAACTTTATCACTGTGAATGTCAGATTCATCCCTTAAGGCTTTTTAGTCAAGACAGTAGGAATCGACAGCTTTGGTGCTGAATCCAGTCCCAGCCGTTGCTCCACTGTGGGACTCTGAAGCAAGAAGATCGGAGTTTGGTGGTTTAATCTAAAAAGTGAGTGAAAAGGAATGACTGTGCTGAGCAATGTGAAATAACCATGTAGTTTCACTGACTTAAATACAGAACTGTTTCTGACATGGGTTCCAGTCCTGCTCCTCCTAATGTACAAGTGAAGGGCAAGTCAGGCAGGAAAAGAACTGTGCTTAAAGCATTGAGCAGGTCTCCCTATTCTCTCTTCCTCTTTGTATTAGAATTGAGCTCTTCTTAACAAACATTGACATCACTGTCTTCAATATAAAGACAAATCAGTTTCAAAACTGTAAAATCTCTTTACATGTGTAGAGATTACTTTCATAGCACACACACTTTTCAAACTTACTATAAATTCCTATATATGTTCCTGTGGGGACGATGGTCTCCCGTTTCACCGTTTCATGTTTTCTTACCAGTGCCTACAGTAAAAATGTTGTGGTTTTTTTTTAAAAAACATGCTGACCAACCAACAAACAACTTTGTGTATTTGTTTTTCTTCTTTTCTTTTGGAGGGGTGCAGCAAAGTAAAAAGAGGATGAGAATTGTTGGATTGCAAGATACATCTGCACAGGAGAGATTTTGTGACTGCTTTTGTGATCTATTTCAGGCAAGGGAAAAAGAGAGTTTTGTATTGAGAGGTTGCAAGCATGTTGAAGGGTGGAATTAGGATTCAAAGTCATCTTGAGAACTTGGACAGAACTGACAAACTTTGCAAACAGGAAAGAGCGGAATTAAAAGTCAGCTTGGCAGAGAAAGAGCGGAATTAAAAGTCAGCTTGGCAGAAAAAGGTCAGGTAGTTGGCTGGCCAACTTTGTGACCCATTATAACAACACAGCGATGCTGCAAAATCAACAGGAACATTGAGATCTATCATAGAATCATAGGTTGGAAGGGACCTTTAAGATTGTCCAATCTAACCATCAACCTAACTGATAAAAAACAACTTGCCACTAAACCATGTCACAAACAGTATGTTAATCCATTTTTCAAATACCTCCAAGGATGGTGCCTCAATGACCTCCCTGAATAGCCCACTCGAATGCTTGATAACCATTTATGTGTCAAAATTTTCTCTGGTATCCAATCTGAACTTTCCCTGGCACAACTTGAGGCCATTTCCTCTTGTCCTATTGCCTGTGACTTGGGAGAAGAGACTGACTTCCACCTCTCTACAGCCTCCTTTCAGGTAGTTGCAGAGAGCAATAAGGTCTCCCCTCAGCCTCCTCTTCCCTGAGCTGAACAACCCCAGCTCCTTCAGCCTCTCCTCACAAGGCTCACTCTCCAGACCCCTCACCAGCTTTGTTGCCCTTCTCTGGACCCACTCCAGCACCTCAATGTCTCTTCTGTGATAAGAGGGCCAAAACTGGACACAGTACTCGAGATGAGGCCTCACCAGTGCCAAGTAGAGGGGGACGATCACCTCCCAAGTTCTACTCACCACACTGTTCCTGATACAGGCCATGATGCTGTTGGCCTTCTTGGCCACCCGGACACACTGCTGGCTCATGTTCAGGCACCAGTTAACCAACACCCCCAAAATTATAAAGACTGTATTATCCATATGACATAAAATACCTTTTTCCATTCAGCTCTGGAGAGGCCACGGCTGAATTATCAGCTCTAGTTTTATGTCAGACTTGTTAGGAAAAGCTGGAGATGAGCAGTGAGATTTAACTGAAATCAAGAACATGTGAACATAAGTACATGAGAGTGAGAAATCTAAGAAGATGGAAGGAGTTTGAGTGGGTTTGCCTACAGAATACTGAAAGGAAATACAAGCCTCCAAACACAGAGAGAACAATTTATTCCTTTCATCTTTTCAGCGTCTTCTGTGTCAGTGGTGGCTCGAACAAGAAATAATAGGCTTATTGAAACAAAGGAGGTTTAGATTAGTCATTAGGGAGGAACTGTGTAACAGGAAAGATTATGGAGCACTGGAAGAGATGTCGCCAAGGGGGCTCTTCGGATGCACGTGGCAATCACACACGTCTGATTGCGTTGGCTGGAGGTGAATCCTTGCCCTGAGGCAGGCAACTGCCCCAGCCAATTTCCTGACCTCTCCAGCTGGCCTTTATCTTATTTAACATGAACTGGAACACCGTTGGAGTAGAAGACTGGTCACGCTATCCTGCTCTCAAGAGGTACCAAAGGACCGGAAGAAAGATTGGCTTTGACATTATTTAATAACTTGAAATGAACTGGGATATATGTTAAGCTTTCCTAACTGTATTTGCATAACATTTTAGACTGAAAACTGCTGTGGAACTTGCATAAATGCCCATAAGGAAGTTAGCATGGCTATACATCATCCCGAAAAAGAAATATAAGTGCTGGTTCTGACACTGGTGATCGTGTGCTCTTGTTAAATCTGAGCTGACTCCCTGGATGGGGGGCAGCATCTGTACTTCTGCTTAACGTAATTACCAGCTTTCCTTGCCTTCACAGGGGCTGTCTGCCCTCATGGCCCCAGCAGAGCGAGGTGCTGGCCCGTGGCTGGTGGTCCTCTATGCTGTGATCCAGGTCCAGTGAAAGGGCTGGAGGATGGTGCCCGAGAGGATGGGCTCTTGGGTAACCCCTAAGCTCAGTGCCCTGGCTGCTCGCCCACACACCACACTTCTCTTTCTCCAGGACTGAGTATTTTGATAGATTAGACAGCATGGGGGAGCTTTTCCAATCCCAGTTTTGGTCTTTGGTGTCTACATTCTGCAGGTTCTCCCAGCATGACTCAGTTACAGCTGATCTGACCCCAGATTTTGATATAACTGGTGATTTACGTGGGACATCTGGTTATTTTGTCCTGGGGAAAGTTTGTGAGCCTTTTCCTTTTTTTTACTTTTGTGAACACAGAAGACATCTAATAAATCAGAACTTTTACTTTGGCTTTCATATAATTTTTAGTGCAGTAGAGCAGTGTTCTCCATGAGGTTTTTCAACTATTTTCCTTTTCATGCTATAGTTTTGCCATAAAATGTTTGGTGCCCTAAGTTCTCAGGGCAGAAATTCTGCTGTTTCGCTTCCTCCTCCCTTCCACCTTTTTCAAGCAAATTAACCGTCTGATTTCTATCCAAGCTAATTACAACCTTTCTCTGACTGAACATTCTTCCAAGGGTTGCATTTTCTCTGAAAGCATTTGCGTGTGCTGAAAACAAGTGAGTAGGTGGTGAGATTACACACTGGCCTACAGGGGTGGGAAATCCGATAATGCCGAAATGTTGGATTTAATTCTCTCTCCTAAGACGCCAGCAAGCCTGTTGGTTTTCAGTGGGAGATTGCTTGAGAATCACAACAGAAGAAGCGGTGAAGGGCAAAGCCTCCCGCTCACGTGTGAGTATCAGACAGGCACAAGTGCGGGAGGAGGCAGGTTAATTCCTCTCCTTGCCTCGAGTTGAAAGCACCCAGGCTTTGCAGGCAAGCAGGGCCCACCCACCGTCTCTCTGTGAAAGGATCTGGTTTTCACCATTTGTTTTATCTTCACGCATAAAAGGAGGATTTCTGAAGTTTCCCCAGGTGCCGCTGATGAAGGGACGTTGCAGGAGGAGGTCTGGGTGTGTTTCCCTCCTTGGGTGTTCAGCTGCACCAGCTGGAGGTGAGTCCCCTGCGATGTTTGTGCTGCTCAGGGCTGTGGTCCAGGGGCACCAGTGGGAGGTCTGGGTCAGGGGGCTGTGCCACCTGGCAGCCAGCAACTCACCTCGCAGGGGACCGGGAGATGTCACTGCAGATCCAGCCCAGGGCAGAGAATCCCCTCAATCCAATACCTTCAATGCTGGTTAGCAGTGAGGGGAAAAAAGGCAAAGGGGGCAGCTAGAGTCAGCAGTTTAAGTCAAATAATATAAAGCATCTAAACTTTTGGGCTGCATTGGCATCATACAGCCCAGGAACAGATTTTAGGCTAGAATTTGCCCAGAGAAGTTGTGGATGCCCCATCCCTGAGTCCAGGGTCTCAGTGGTGCTGGTTGGGATCCCCCTGCTCCAGCAACCAGGGTGGCATGGGGCAGGAGAGCCCAACTGAGCGGGTGAGCGAAACCAGGAGGTGGGCCAAGCATACAGAGGTTGGACATTTCCATCTGTGCATTTGTGATCAGGACTTTGCGGTCCTTGTTGCCCTTCTCATAATGGTGCCTTTTGACCTCACTCACCAAATATTCTGCTTGCATCCGTGCCAGTCAAAGCTGAAAAATGCCAAAAGGAGGTTAGAATATTAATGCTTTACACCTTGGGAGCCTTCATGGGTGGCTCCAACACTAGGCTTTACTTTCAGGCTATAGTGTCATCTAAAGCTTATTGGAGAATTAAACGTGTAGTTTCTAGCTAGTCCACGAAGGGGTGTGCAAGGATAAATCCTCCGATTTCGTGGCAGGGAGTTTGCCACCGCTCTGGCACGGTGCTTTCCTGGATCTTAGAGACTCTCTTCTCTACATTGCTCCAGTTGCTGGAAAACAAAGTCCTGAAAAAAACAAAGCAGCGCTGGGAGAAAAGCAGCTTTTCTGCATTAAACCCCAACCTCCTTATCCCCCCTGTCTCCTTCCTTGGGCACCAATTTGGGAACTCCCAGTAGCCACGCTGGAAGGCTGTGGAGTTTATTACTTTATGTTTTACTAGCTAGTTGTTTTAAAAAGGAGTCACGGCTTTCAGCTGTGAACAGAGAGCTACAGGGCGAGTGGACACCTCGCTTTAACAAGAACACCAGAGAATGATGGTGTGTGGGGAAGGAAAGCCTCCTGCATGGTGGTTTGCCAGACACTATGTCCAGCACTTCTGGTAGATCTTCAGTTGTGTATTCTGATGTCCAAGGAGGTACTAGGACTATGGGGAAATGCTGGAGGAGAGTTTGAGTGCCAAGTGCTGGAGATACACTAAGGCAGTGAGACACAGCCTAGGAAAGACTGTCCCAATCCTCTTTTGTTTCAGGCACTGACCTGAAGTACTCACTGCAGCAGCTACAGAAGATGTTCTCATGAGCAGATTCAGAAATCCTCTTGAAATCCTTTAATTTGCCTAGTAAAATTCTGTCTTTTTAGCATTGCAAAGCAAACACTAGGTTTCAAAGAACAGGATTCCAACACAGAATTCAAAATACGGCTTTCCAAGTTAAAACTGTCAATGTTAACAACCCTAGATCTGCCTCAGTCTAAAGGCTTTATCTTCTTCTGTATCAGGTAAAAATCCTTCATGTGTACAGAAAAAGCCTCTTTAACCAACTGCTTCTCCAGAGGCGTCCAAGTGTCTAAACCTCGTAACAAACAGCGACACACAAATTATTAGATCACTCGCAGCCTAAGAGAAATCAGTACAATTTATTCTTCATGTATCGACATTTCTCCTCCTTCAGAAAGCAATTAGCAAAGACTGCAGGGAATTCATTAGCAATAGCAGTTATCACTGCCAGCAGAGCGAGCCCTGCACATTGTAAAGCTGGGGCATGACTGAAAAGAAGAACTTGTGGATTTGGGTATTTGGCACTGCCTCGTCACAGCATGCTGCTCCCGTTGGGCATCACTGCAGGGCAGCACAGGGGAAAGCAGGGGGCTGAAACGCAAGGACAAGGCATTCCCTGGGTCAAAAGGCACCGTAAAAAGGCACAGGTTACAATGGAAGGGCTTTGCTGCTACTTTCCCTGGCCCAAAGAACATGACTTGTGGGACATGGTGGGAGCTGCTACCTTTTGGCACAGCCCTGCTGTGCGTCCATGTTGGTCCCTAGGATGTGCCAGCAACTGCATCGCAGAATCACAGAATGGTTTAGGTTGGAAGGGGCCTTAAAGCCCCATCCAGTCTGGTCTTGAAAACTTCCAGGGATGGGACAGCCACAACTTCTCTGGGCAACCTGTTCCAGTGCCTCACCACCCTCACAAGAAAGAATTTCTTCCCAATAGCTAAGCTAAATCTACCCTCTTCCAGTTTGTAGCTACTACCCCTCATCCTATCTCTACACTCCTCAAAAAAGAGTCCCTCTCCACCTTTCCTGTAGGGGACCTACAGTGCCTTTAAGTACTGGAAGGCTGCTATAAGGACCCCCTGGAGCCTTCTCCAGACTGAACAGCCCCAACTCTCTCAGCCTGTCCACACAGGAGAGGTGCTCCAGCCCTCTGTGTCCTCTTGTGTGCACTCATTTTCAGTTTTTAGAGCTGAACCTTAAATTCCCTGCCTGTCAGTGGGCAGGTATGTAGGGCTGAAGCAGGGGACACAGCTAAGGGTGTTGGCCAGGAAGGACAGAGGACCTCTGGGTTGGCAGTGAAGGTCAGGTGTAGGTGCTTTGGTGAATGGTGTGTGCTGGCTTTCCTGCCAGTTGGAGGGATTGCTTCATCCCATGTTCCCAGTGGCAGATGTGGTAAACTTTGTTCCTGGAGTGAAAATATAACAGGCTTCTCTGCAGGAGAAATTTCACCAGGGCAAATCAGAACCATGCTGGGCCTTGCTCCAAAGCCTGCCTGAGCTTTCCAGTGGTGTGGGGAAAGTTGTACAGAGTCAGGCCCTGCTCTGAGAGACTCCCTCTGCATCCCCACAGAAAGGGACATCACTTCCAAGGGTTAATGTTATTTTAAGATACCTCTGCATTGCAGTTGCGTAGATGAGCAGCTGAGAGCAACCTGCTGAACAGGAAAGAGCTCATTAAATATATACTGTCACTGATTTGTAAGAGAGTGCGGAGACAATATAATTACTGTAATTATATCAGATACTTGCTGCAGAGTTGCCATTTTTGTTGAGAATTTTATCTTCTCACTATGGCAGGAGGGTTAAAAAAACCGCATATACCTGACAATGTATTTGTGCCACAAGTATCTTACTCAGAGGCTGTTTGATCATTCTCTTTACAGACCATGTAGCTCATGAAGCGTGTCATCATCTTAGGGATGAAGGTGAAGTAGGCAATGCTTTTGAGTAGCATGCTGCTTGCTTCATACCTGTGGGGGAGGCAGATTTTGGCTGTAAAGGTGATTTGGCCAACGCTACCGTGGCGAAGGCCATGTTGCAGTGAGAAAGTTTGTGTCTATGACTCTCAAGAAGCTGCTGAAAGGGAAGTTTTGGTGGAAGATGCCTGCATTCGCCTGCTTCTGCTGGGGCAGGTACCCACCACTGGGATAGGTGGGCTGAGAAAGCCAGCAGTGAGCCAGGGACCAGGATGTTTCATGTTTTAGCCCTGCCTTTTCACCACCAGCTTGCCTTGTTCTCTCAATTGCTTCACTTGTTTGCAAAAGTACAAATAAAATAAAAATTCAATTTAAAAGAAATCACATAGCTTTGTAAAAACAAGTGAATTTACCATCATAACTCCCCAGCAGAGAAGCTGTTAGTCTGTGATTCAGATACCTATGGTTATTTCCCCAACTTCTTCCCCCTCTCCATCCTCACCAGCTCTTCCATCATTTTCAATGTCTTGTATGAGTAAGCCAGAGAGGAGATGTTGGAATATCCTTTGATAAGAGACCTGAAGAGTAATGAAATGAGCAGATTACAAGTGCTACCATGGTGCGCATATTGTCTGTGTATCACGTTTACCCATCTGCACTTCCTCTGAATGCTCTTCTTCCACTTCCTTCTTTATTAGTTAAAAAACATGTTTAGAAATGGCAGTAGTTATAATGTGAATAACTGCACCTATGCCCGTATTAGCCCACTCCCTGTTTAATTTACTGTGCTGTACACATGCACATCTGGCACTGTGAATGGCCACAGTGTTTTTACAATGCATGCACTAGCTTCAGCAAAAAAAAAGCACTTTTAACACCCAAGAGCCAAAAAAACAGAGACAGAAAAGGGCAGCACACATCAAATTATATATTTTCTTTATTGCGGCTAGTTGTTCAGGCAGGCGCTGGGGCACAGAGCAAGCTGTGGTACTGCAAGCAATGTGAGTTCTTGACACCATCGCTTGTACACAGGGCAGTACCAAAGCAATAACTGGAAAGTGCCAGCACATTTCCCCTGAGGGCTCCTTCGCCTGCACCAGCTGCTATCCCATTTTATCCACTGTTATTTCCAGACAACATTAGTCCTTCTTTTTCTGTTCTTCACAGTTTCCTATTGATCCCAAGGCTCCTGTTTACAGAGTTCGGTGTTTTGATGACCACGGTTTCTCCCCTGCTGAGGGTCTCCTATTGCCTCAGAAAGAAAATTATCTTTCCATTTATTTAATAAGGCCACTCCAAGCTTAAGTCCCTGGCCTGGCAAGAGGGTGAGCGTAGGTCAGTTAAATTTGCCACTTGTGACAGAACTTTACTTCTCTGTTTCTCATCTTCCCCTAGAGGTTTAGCTGGTGTCTGTGTGTGTGGAAATGCAGCAACGGCTGCACAAAGCACAGCAGCTCGAGGGTAGAGTCTGGTGAAATCAAGCCTAACTCACCAGGGTCTTATGTCACTTCTCCTGTTTTACTGAGAGGAAAGGCCTCCTTGCTGCCTCTGAAGGTGTCTTCCACTATCACCAGTGGGTGATGAGCAGTTTTAGCCATCATCTTTATTTTTTCAGTCTCATGTGATGCACAGACAGGAGTGATGGCCTGGATCATCATGCACTGACTTCAGGTCCATCTCGCCTTTCTTCACCCTGCTAAGGTTGAAGTAGACTAGCATACCTTGTTCAGAAGAGCAGAACTCAGCTATATTAGCCCCAGACACGTAATTGGGGCTGGGTCTTCTAAACATGTGGTGGCTTCTTTTTCTGTCTAGAAGCTTGGGATGGCATTTGGAAGATTTTGAGCATTTGCCCAGAATCTCTGGATATCCAAAGTCATTCCCAGCTGACTGTCAGACACCTCCATGTCTTTGGCAAATGGCCATGGCCCACCTGCAGGTCAACTACATACAGAGTGCGCAGTAAATCCCACACATGCATACTGTTTCAAACCTTGTGCACATTTGCAAGGCATCTTTTAACTTATTTCAGACCCAGAAATCCCAGACAGAGAGCTAGCTGGGGAAGTAGAACAGGGGAATGGGCAGGACTTTCAAACTGCATGGTTTGGGTAATTTTAATTATATAATTCTGGCTAATAGCACCCCACCATCAAGGGGGGTGAAGGCAACTAGTTATTTCTCAGTAACTTAGCATGGATTGTAAGCTTGCTTTTTACTGGAGTGATCATACATTTCCCTTTTCTGGTCATTACAGCTCTCATCTCTTTGCCTGCAACAAGTTTATCTGCTTTACCCTCTCCTGAACTCTGAAATCCAGCAATTTTACGCAACTGATTTAAAAATAAAATATGTTTCTCATAGAGGTTGAATGGTTTGGAAAACAGGAGGGTGGACGAGCTTTCTTGAAATATGAAGGAGACATTGGCAAGACCTGTGTTGTATATTTTCACATGAATGTCAAGGCTTAAGGGAAGATGTTACTCATGCCCAACAGAAGGTGCATAAAGTCATTTGTATCGTAAAGACGAGGTGGGCATATTCTGTACAGCACAAGCTCAAGAGCCTGGCCTGCCAGATAGTAAATGCCCACGTGTTGGATGAGGCATACACTTTGGCTGTTAATCAAAAATAGGACTAAAAACCTTTGAGAAAAAAGCACGGACAGTCCACATGGTCTCATTTTAAATATACGGACTGCCAATCATCCCAGTCACTAGCAGTGTGTCAGCATGGGGATTTCATCTACCACTCACCCCACTGTCCATTCCCAGGTAGCTCTATGTGATCAGGCAGTTCTCACAGCCTTGGCTCATTGCTGCTTTTGCAGGTGGGCATAGAATCAAAACCACTAGACTGTCTTATTTATTTATGCTATGACCAGCACAACTTATAGCCCTGCAAGCCCCTGTGCCCCTACATCTCTTTTTCTATCTGGTGTTTAAAAAATATTAGGCAGTCCCTCTTGCATGGATTTCTTTCCATTTTGCCTTTCTCACCATCTTATTTTCCACACTAAGCAAGTTATTTCAGGCTATTTTTCATTCAGTCTATTAATATTTTCAAGTTTTAGCTCGGGCTTTCCAACTACATGGCAGTCTTGCATCTTATATTAGTTTCTCTTTTAAAATACTAGTGCAGGATTTAAGATTGGCAGAAGGAATGGAGAACTTAAGTGTGAAAAGTGACTGCAAAGGGCTACAGCATCAGGGTTTGTGAAGAAAATGATACAGCTCTTAAAGTGCTGGTAAAGCTGTTTCATTGCTCCATGCGTGGCCCAGTTCCCATTTCCTTCTGACTTCATTAGCGTTTGGCTAAGTCCCAGTTCCTTTTGAAAATAATTAATGGCAGAAAAGCTATCTGTGTTAGTGTTATTCCGCCCCAGCTGTATTTACCACAAAAGCAATTACCAGGGAGCTGGGAGATGACTTTCCTACTCAAAAAGATTGGTTTGACTAAAGGAAGAGTGAGGAACCAGCATTTCCCATGGCCTCAGAAAGCTGGGGAATACATTTCAGCCACAAAAGCCCATGTGGACATCCTGTCTCTCTGTCCACGTTAGATGTGCTGCTCCCACCATCACTGGTCCTGTGCTGAGGACCATGTGGCACTGTGTTGGGAACATGGATTACCCAGAGCCACTCCTGGGTGCCATAAGGGAATACATTGCTTGTCTCTACCTCCAGGAACTGAGAACTGGAAAGAGGTCATGAGCACTTACCATCTTTTCTCGGTGTCACTTCATTGCTAAGGAAATTTTAATGCTGTGTGTTAAGAGCAGATGCTGGTGGGAGCAATGAGATTCACAGAATCAGAGAATGGTTGAGGTTGGGAAGGACCTCTGAAGATCATTTGGTCCAACCCTCATCCTTGCTCAAACAGGGCCACCTAAAGCCAATTGCCTGAGACAGCTTTCGAGTACCTCCACGAATGGACACTCCACAACCTGTCCGGGCAACCTGCACCGGTGCTTGGTTACCCTGACAGTTGAAAAGTGTTTCCTAATGTTCAGAGGGAATCTCCTGTGTTTCAGTTTGTGCCCGCTGCCTTTGGTCTTGTCACTGGGCACCACTGGAAAGAGTCTGGCTCCATCCTTTTTGCACCCTCCCTTCAGGTATCTGTTTACACTGATGAGATCCCTCTGAGCCTTCTCTTCTCCAGGTTGAGCAGTCCCAGCATTCCCTGCCTTTCCTCATAGGAGAGATGCTCCAGTGTCTTCATCATCTGTGGCCCTTTATTGGACTTTCTCCAGTATGTCCCTGTCTCACTTGTACTGAGGAGCCCAGAACTGGACACAGAAATCCAGGAGTGGCCTCACCAGTGCTGAGAGGAAGGATCACGTCCTTCAACCTGCTGGTAACACTCCTCCTAATGTAGCCCAGGATGCTATCCACCTTCTTTGCTATCATGGCAGACTGTTAGCTTGTGGTCAACTAGGTGTCCACCAGGTCTCCAGGTCCTTTTCTGCCAAGCTGCTTTCCAGCTGTGTGTCCCCTGGCGTGTACTGGTGATGGGGGTTGTTCCTCCCCAGGTGCAGGACTTTGTACTTCTTGTTCAATTTAATAAAATTCCTGTCAGCCTGTTTCTTCATCCTGTTTTGGTCCCTCTGGATGGCAGCACAGCCCTCTGACATATCAGCCACTCCTGTCAGTTTGGTGTCATCAGCAAACTTGCTAAAGGTGCACTATGGCCCATCATCCCATGGAAATTCAGTGATACTGACTTGATCAACTCTTTCCAGCACACTTGGAAACCTCCTCTCCTAGCAGAGTCTGAAGGCTTGGTGATCCTGAAGCTTAGCCCTGCTTCTCCCACTAGGAGGAGCGTGCAGCCCTTTAGTCTTCATGTGAAGATGATGAAGGGCTTGGGGTTTGCTCACCACAACACAGGGGAGCATGAGGTGACACTGCCATGATGAGTGCTGCAGGTTTTCTTTAATATGCAAAGAAATAGCGAAGAAATGCTTTTGCAGGCAACCACATACTTCACTTTAGAAAGTGCTTACACTGCTACTCCGTTTTCAAATGATCTTTCCCACTGGCACAACTCGGGGACGGCTTCATCTCCAGATGGCTCAACCAGACCTGGAGGATGCCTGCCAGAGGCATCCACCCCAGGCAATCTTCAGGGCATCCACCCCAGCCAGAGAGTGCATGTGTTCAAAACACTACGTATTCCTGAAATCCTTTAAAAATCCATTTTCAGAATGAAAATAATAACGTGAAAAATAGTGCTGTGGTAAAGCCATGTATAAGCGCTGCTAGAGTCTATCTGTGCCTACAGTTACTATTCTCGGGTGTATGGGAAAACCCATAAAACACAGTAAGATCTTAGTTCCACTATATTTTTAACGGTGTTAGGGGACACCTCTGTTGCAAGTGGATTACTGGTGCGGCTTTATTGTGGAAAGAGTATTTTGTCATCTGGGTTTGTAAGTACTTGCCTTCTCTCCCAACTTCAGGCAAAACATCTATGAGCTCTTTAACAACTGCAGCAGCTACCAGTATTAGTTAGGGTAACTAACCAGCTTCCAGCCTGGCTCCTGGCAACATGTTAGGGTAAGGAACGGATCCCACCTCTTTTCCTTGCCATAGAAAGACAGGTAAGTATCACTGGTTGGGCACGCTTCTCACATCCCTAAGAGTTTAAGTGATAAAATGAGTCAGGATCCAGCTCTTTTGTCAAACTGAGAGTTAAAAAAAAAAAGGCCACTGCTGGTCTAATATAGTAAAATGCAAACAGTCCTACATAATCCTTTAGACATGGCACCAACAATTTACAATTTAATAAGAGGTCCATTTCTCTAGCTCCCTGGGGCTTGTGGCTGATGTTTAAAAGCAAGAAGAATGTTATTTTGTCTCTCACTGCTGTTTTCTTCTGGCTGGCTGTGGGGAATGGGAGAAAAATCATACCATGGATGATATCTCACTCTGGCTGCAATTTCGGTGCTGGACATTTGGATGCCATGATGATGAACACAGCAGAGTTGCTTGTGAGAGAAACTTGCTGCATAGATTTTATTATGAACATTAGTTGAGGAGCAAGAGTGACAGAATTACAGATGGCATCTAACACAAAAACCACTGATACCCAGGAGGTTGTTTAGGACATGTAATAATCCAAACACTGAGAATTTACTGATGCCAGGGTCTGTCTCTTCCATATGAGCCCATAAAACTTTCCCAATATTGCGGACAGCAGGCATGCTTTTGCTGAGGCAGTACTAAAAACAATGAATGGGTTTACCCAAACTCCTACCAGGCTCTAATAAGGGCTCGTCTAGCAGGGGAGCGGTGAGAAATTGGGAAGAAGTTCCTGAGAGTTCCTTGTGTTTTTTGCATGGCCATGTCCCAGGCCAGCCCTGGGAGCAATGTGACAAGGTCAGGCAGAACCCTTGGGAGCAGGGACGTGGTTCTGCACAGCAGCGCGGGACATTGCATGGTTGCTCCTTTCTTCACCTGCTTTGTGCTACCTTTTCTTTTTGTGGATGTACAGGTATTTGCTATCTCTTGTGGTTGCAGACATTACCCTTTAGAGCGGGGAGGATTTTCACAGTACAGTGACCTAAAAATCACACGGGACCTCTCTGATGGATTTCCAGGTGCTAGAAGGCTTCTAGTCCCTTGGAAATGGCTGGTTGGCTGGCAGTTGGTGCAAAACCCTGCAGCAGAACTTGGTTAAAAGGGAATTAATGTTGCCTCTGGTATGTCATTTAGGGTCACATACTTCTCAGACCTCTGAAGACTTGGAAAGGGCCAGTGATTAAATTTCTGGAAACTGAGAAATGCTGAGCACTTGAAACAGGGAATACTGCTCATGCCAGCACAACTAGCTTTTGATGCTTCCTGAATTTTGCAGTAGTGAAGGTTAGCAGTTTTGTCTTTGGCCCGCAGGACTTCACAGACATTTTTAACTTCTGTCTCCACTCAAAATCTTTTCCAGGATGAGCTATGCAGGACCCATCCCACATTTCCTAGTCCCCAGGCTCCCATCACTGCATACTTTTCTCTTCTGGAGATGGAGATACCAGACCTGCACACGCTGTCCAAAAGGTGACACACCACTGACCAGAGACGTACTTACATTTTCTGCCCTACTTTGTTTCTTTCCAGTTAATTCCCAGCATTTCTTTTGTTTCTTTGGTCCCCTTTGATCCGTGTGTTGATGTTTGGATGGCTGTATGTATGACAGCCCCCTGGTCACACTCTTGGCCAGAGAAGTCCATCCACACCCCAAGAGCAGGGCAGGGGAGGGTGAGGAAGGACCGATATCCTTTCCCAGCAGCGCAGTGTGGCAAAGGAGTTGCATGTGTGGAGCTAGCTGGTCCGAGTGCTCATGGTCTGCCCACCTGTGATGCCTCACTCTCCCTGGCTGGGACTTTTCCACCCATTCCCAACCCTACCTTCCACCCCAACCACTCTCCCAGTCCTGGTTAGCCCTGGGGTTCACTGCCCACTGCCCTCAGCCTCCCCTTCCAGGGATCTGTTCCGAAAAAAGGGAGAGGCACCAAAAAATACCGTCAGCACCTCACGCGCAAAACACCTTGGCATTAAGCTCAGAGAGCCATTGTTCCTGCACTGTAATTACATGAGTCTACCTTTTACATTCCCTGTTGCTAAATCACAGTGAACTAATGATAAATGCATGTGAATGATTATTATGACTCTCAAGTGAAAAACAGCAATGTATCCTGGCACTGATGCAACAGGGACAACATGTTATTTTCAATAGAATAGTCTAAGCCCTTTCCAAACGTCACAGGGCACATTTCCCTCATATTAGTAAAACCTCCTTGTCAGAAGTGAGCAGGACCACATTGCTGACAGCCCTCTCCCTCGGGACAGCCAAGGATGAATGAGATGGACTGACAGACTGTGGGGTGTAGGTTTGAGTTTAACAATCCCCCCATGCCTTTTGGACCCATCGAGTTACAATGCAGTGAGAACGCAGGGCTTGTAACCCTGTGCACATCCGTGTTTCCATCTTGGTGATGCCAGCTGCTCTGTACAGATCATTTTAAAAACCTTAAGTATTCCTGTACTGTCTTCCAACAACACTTTCCTGAAGTCCAGAGCTCATTATGCACTAGCCCAAACCAAATGTGGACAATTTTTAGAGCAAAGTTGTGTCCTGCAATTTTCATGCATGCCTGGGCACGCAGGATTGTTTTAAGCATTGGCTGACTCTTAAAAAATTGTTTTGTTTTTTTTCCCCTCTGTGTCTCATGAATTCCCATGTCGAAGGAGCCCAAGTTCAAGCTGTAAAAGCATCCAAGCGCTACAGGAGGAAGTGGTAGAAATTTCATCCAGCTTTTAGAGCCCTTGGAGTAAATCTTTGAGTAAAAAGCACTTTTTAAAGTCAGGTTTGTGGGTGTGATTATACGCCCAGAGACACCTGTTTGCCTATACACATTTGCACACATGCATATGCGTTTATAGGTATTTAAAACCATCAACAGGTAATCATTACATTAAAGCATTTACTGTTTCATGTGGAAATGAGGATTTTTGGTGAAAGCTGCTAAAAAGCTTCTCCATGATGGCAAATGCCTTATGTATAATGGAGTCCTCCCTTTCTCTCACTGCCTTGCTCTCCCAACAAACCCTGATTTGACCAGGGATGATGAACCACAGTCTGAGTATCATTTATCTGTCCCCAGCCCCGAAAAAGTTGTTGGGTGTGAGCACCCTTGCAATGGGTGAGTTGCAAGGAGCTGAGTACTGCTCTCCAGTTCTTAGTTCCAGCTCCTTCAAGGGAGAAAACCAGCCCCTGCCTGAACATCTGTAAGCAAAATTTTCCTGCAGCCCCTGAGGAGCTTGAGAGCATGGTAAAATGGGCAGAGCCGTGTAAAATGGTTCTGACCAACATCGCAAAGCCCTACAGAGAGAAAGCAGAAGGAATAGCTGTGCAGCCTCAGAATTGCTCTTGTACTCCAAAACTGCCCTTGTACTGCCCTGACCTGTGGATAAAACACAGTCACTTCATCTTTTTTTTTTTTTTTTTGCACACTGTTCATTATATCCTAGCTCAGGAAGAAATCTTCATTTCTGCTGGAAAAAATGTGTGAAAAATCATCAAGGCTCTTCAAAACAACTGCAAACGCCTACAAGAGTCTAAAAATACACAGCACTTGACAATGTGTGCTGCACCGGTTATTGTCTCTGTGCTTGAGGCTGCGAACCGATGATTTCACATGCCAGCATTCAGCTGAGGAGTCTGCTATCTCTACCTATAATACAGATCATTTTAGCAATGAAACTTTACATACATTTGTCACCATTATTTCCTGTTCAGTGGGAAATGGGCACATCATAAGGAGAGTCATAGCTCTCATGGCCATAGCTGCAAGCCATCTGGAGCTTTCTGGCCATGTCCTCCCTTTCCATCCACCATTTCTACCTTCACTCAAACAGCCTTGGTTTTTTTTCTGTATTTCTCAAAGTGTCCAACTGTAGGTTATACAATGACGTGCCACTTGCCTCCAGGCAGGCTGCCAAGCATCAAGAAGTCCTCTCTGGAGGAGGATGGGCTGGGGTTGAGCCCCAGGGGAGGAGATGGGGCAGAGACAAAGGGTAGGAGGGGATGGTGGTAGGCTGGCAGCTCCCACTGCCAGTGTGGGTCTTGGAGTGGTGGTGAGGGGTGGCATCGCCCACTGCCAGGAGCAGAGCTCTTGGGTGACTTAGCTTTTTTTAGGAAATCTAGCCCACAGGTTTCCCATAGTGTCTGTGGTGTGCTATCAACAGCAATTGAGTTAAAAATAGCATTCCTCTTGTTACAGCTGTCACGAGAGATGTTGGCCCCGTTGCTGGCAGTGAGACTGTGAGCACAAAACATGTGAACAAGCTGCAGAGGTGTTAAGTGCATGGTTGAGTGGTACGTAAGCATCCGAAATTGGTGTTATCTTTTCATTTCCTCAAAAGGGAGGCTGGAAATCACTGTATTGCATTTAGGAGTTTTGTACCACATGGTCTTGTTCTTGCTGGTGCATCTGGGGTCTCCACTGTAGCTGCAGCCAAAGAACAGAGAAGGCATTTGTGGTCTGTGCACTGTGAAATGACCCCAGAAAACCAGGGTCAGGCCTCTGAGGCCCATCTTTCTCCTATCGACAGGCCACCCCAGCCCAACCCCTTGGAAGAGTGCAGGACTTCCATGCACAGTGACATTAATCACATTTGGTGCCTGAATATCAACCTTTAAAGCTCTGCACCTTATTCCAGACCTCAGGTTTACAGCGTGCTTGCAGTCCTACCCCTGACATCCAGGCCCACCTGTATCTCTCACATCTGCCTGTTCCCTTTCCATGTAAACCAGGACACTGGGTAAGGAGACTGGTGTGCCCTGGAATTCCAGTATGGCATTAGGATGCACCCTGGTAGAACAGATCCTGTGCCTGTGTTTTCCACTGACAAAGTAATGTATATATACATATATATATAACGTGATCTGTGTCCTGACCACAGAGAAGGTCTGTAGGATAAAACCGCTGGGAGCTGAATCACAAATGTGTGAGGGAGAGGAGATGCAAGGAGAGCAGCCTGTGAGAAAATGCATGCAGAGGAGTTGTAGGTCCCCCCTCACCTGCAGTCCCGCAGCCAAATCTGTGTGCCTTTCTGCAAGGTAGCTTCTCTTTGGAGTAGACTATAAGTGCTGTTCTGTGAGATTCTTGAGTGGGATGCTAAAAATAGCAGGTGATCAGAGACCCATTTCTGGCATTAAAATGTGGGATCAGTCCACCTCATCTGTTTATAGGGAGCAGTTTCAGTGCAAAGGCTGAGGTCTTCAAATGACAATTAGGATCACCTGGAAAAGAACCCAAAAGATGTGTAGTGCATTCCTTGTATGTTCTGTGGGGTCCATTCCCTATATGTCCAGTGAGGTGTGGAAAGCTGAGACAAAGCACCAGGAGGTGCTGCCTACCAGCCCCAAAACACCCAGCCAAGGAGGCACACAAAACCCCAAGCTCCTCTCCAGAGCCAGGGCTGTGGGAAGACAGTGTCCTTACTCACTCGGGATCCAGAGACCCACACCTTGGCAAGCAGGGCTTTCTAGAGGACTCCTCAGGGAAAACCATGGACTGTGACTCTGGTGTGGGCTGCAGTTGGCTATCACCCTTGCAGTGGCAGGAGAAAACTCTAGGTTTTGAAAAATTGATTCAGTTTTGTGAAAAAGCTGTATCTTGAATCCACGGCTAGAAACCAGCATGTTTAAATGGAAAATAAACATATGCCATAATTAATGGTCTAAACATGGGATTAAGGGGGTGGAACCGTATTCACTTAAGTTATACCATAAGCTCCAGGGTAGGTCAAAAGTAAAAAGCACCAGATTTTTTTCTGTCACAGAGATATGTATGCCAGGAGCCATAAGAATCAGTCATATGGATTATAATGCCCAGTTGCCACTATGCTTTTTGAAAGGGATCATCTGTGGGTGTTTTAACTGCTGTTGGCAGGCTGGTGTCGTGGATGGGGTGGAGATCTGGAAGGAAGGAGTTACGTTTCCTGGATTTGCCACAACATCCTCTCAGCTGCAATTTGTGTCCTCTTGTTTAAAATGGCAGTAATGTCCTCTGCACAGCTCTCAGAGCACTGTGGGGTAAATGCAGGGGCAGCGTGGCACTCTCTGAGACCTCTGAATGGGGAAATACCATATACCATGCAAATTTACCATCTCAGTTTGCCATGTGAGTACCACACAAGTGCAAAGTACGCTGCTGCTGGTTTTCAGCAGGACTGAGTGGAGCAGTTCCCTGTGGAGGGATCCCTGCAGGCTTTGTTATTTATGCCTTCATTAGAAAGAAGATCAATTTACACAAATTCCCCCCTCCCCATCCTTGGGAAGGATGGGAGCCTCAAGTGATATCTGCCATGTTAATCATTTTCCCCTCTATCAGCCCTGGGTTGCAGGGAAGTGGCGCTCCTCAGCTGATCAGCGCGAAAGGTCAGGTCACGGAGTTGTTTCTTCATCTCTCAATTATTTCACAGTATTAATGACTTTCCATCAGGCTACTGCTCGGGTTGGCTTTCTAATGTAAACATCACTGCTAATTGCATAGATGCAAATCTGAGTGCTACCTAGAGAAAGAAACTGCTGCCTACGATGTAGAGCCGTTGTAGGTCACTTGAAAAACAATGTGCATATATGACAGGTATGAAGCAACCAGGGAATGCATAGCTGTCTCTTCAGCAGGATTTGGTGTGTTTGGGCTGCAGTTTAAAATTGCCACAGAGTCTGCAGGGAAAGCTACTCTTTTTTTTGGGTGAGTCAGCAGAGAGTGAGTGTGTTCACAAAACTGGTACCCGCGGTGCTGCCACCAAGACTTTACTTTGGGTCACGCTTCGTCCCTCCTGCCTGCAGTATGGCAGTCGAGCCACAAAATCTTGAAGAAAACCCATACACGAACTGGAAGTTTACTGGCAGGGTGAGCAACCCAAATAACAGTTTTTCAACTCAATTTCTGTTTCAGCATTCTCAGGCGAGCTGAGCAAAGCTCTGAAAACGTGGCATTCACATGAAGAATAAATAATAATAACAGTAATTCTGCTTGAAAAGCTCCCACACCTAAATGCTCAGAAAGCTGCACTGCGGGATAACAAAATCACGACACTATAACTCACACTAAAAATGTGTAGAGTGAAGAGCTGTGATTCTACTTGGACCAAAGAAATACCATCCTGAATTCGTTTTCACATCCTGTTCTTGAGCAGCGTGGCGAGGTGTGACGTGAAAGGTGTGTGTGTTGTCACGGTCCTGCGCTGAGGTGACAGAATTAACGCTGAGATTTGGTAAGTCAGCAGCTGCATGGCTCCTGCTGTTAGCAACTGAAGCAACATTTCTAGTAGCAGAGGTAGTGCAGGGGGATGAATACGGCAGGGGCAGAGTGTTGAGCTTGTGCTGAGCACACTGACTGTATATCCTTAATCCTGGCCCCAGGGAGGCAGCTGACGTCCCTGTGGGATGGAGCTGGTAGGGTAGTTATGGTGCCCCTGTACTCGTCACTGGTGAGGCCTCACCTTGAGCACTGTGTTCAGTTCTGGGCCCCACACTACAAGAGGGACATTGAAGTGCTGGAGCGTGTCCAGAGGAGAGCCACCAAGCTGGTGAGGGGTCTGGAGAACAAGTCCTGTAAGAAGAGGCTGAGGGAACTGGGCATGTTTAGTTTGGAGAAGAGGAGGCTGACGGGAGACCTCATTGTCCTCTACAGCTGCCTGAAAGGAGGTTGTAGAGAGGTGAGTGCTGGCCTCTTTTCCCAAGGGAATAATGACAGGACCAGAGGAAATGGCCTGAAGTTGTGCCAGGGGCGGTTTAGATTAAATATTAGGAAGAATAACTTCACTGAGAGGGTGGTCAGGCACTGGAACGGCCTGCCCAGGGAGGTGGTAGAGTCACCATCCCTGGATGTATTTAAGAGACGTGTACATGTGGTACTTCAGGGCACGCTCTAGTGGCCCAGATTGTTGAGTTGAGTGATTTGATTTGTGCGATAGGGTGTGGGGGTTTTTTGGTGTGTGTACGGTTGGACTCCATGATCTCAGAGGTCCATGAAGATTCTGTGTTTCTGTGATTCTGTGACTGCTTCCGGCCACTTTTTCTCTCTCGGTACATGTCTATGTGTACACACACACACGCACCAGTGCACACAAAAAATCACAAATAAGAAGACAATTCGCAGCCGAAGGAAGCTGTTTGCTTGCTTGGTGGTTCTGTGTCATTTATAAAATACTGCCAAACTGAAGATCCAAGATACAAGCTGTGTTTATCTTCACATCTCCAGGGCTGCCACCGTGGTTTCTGAAAATCCCAGGTACAAATCTAAATTCTCTGTTTTGATAAATGCCACTTCATCTAA
Source organism: Thinocorus orbignyianus (assembly GCA_013400375.1). Taxonomy (NCBI): domain Eukaryota; kingdom Metazoa; phylum Chordata; class Aves; order Ciconiiformes; family Thinocoridae; genus Thinocorus; species Thinocorus orbignyianus. Next base: position 123,430 of record VXBW01002123.1, on the reverse strand, counting down.
GCACGTATGCTTGTGCTCAAATTCACCACTACTTCCGAGCAGTGCCCTCCTCCATTTCTCACACCACCTGAGATACAGCAATAGCAGAATCCCAGTTTTAATTCTAAATATGGATTTATATGGGACTTTGGAACATTTCAAGTGTTCTGGAGAACTGTATAAATGGAGTGAGTTGCTCGGTCGGAACTAACTTCTTGCCAAAAATCCCCAAATGTCAACAATCTGGAATTCCCTCCCTCTTTGTAAACCAACTCCTACTTATTAATAAATACAAGATTTTTTAAAAAAAGAAGACAGGAGAGAAGAGACAGAGAGACAAACAGAGAAACAGACATTTTCAGCATTATATAATTGTTTTAAAAATACAGTTTCTTTTTGGTTCATCTCTACTTTAACTCCCATTAGATGTTAAATTCTGAAAGGGTGAAAGTGTGGTTATTTTTTCCCCATCTGTATATTCAGCCACAGTATTCTATCTCTTCCTTCAATTTCCGTGGCACCCTCTGCACTGACTTTTCAGCAGTTCAGCCAGACCTGCTGGTAGAACAGCAGTAGGATTCATATTTGTGGCTGGATGCTCTCCATACCTCCAGTTTCCCATGAGTCACAGGTTTGCCTCCCAGCTTCTTTGCATTCCTCCTATGCAATGACTGACACACATATAGACACATACTTATACTGAATAAATTTAATTTTCTTCTGTTGCTCTTACCATTCCAGTTTATGACTCATCAGTCGACTTAAATGACTCTTCACCATTTACCATGTTCTGCCTCTTCCACGAGGCAGCTCCATAGCTGTGTCAGCGATGCGTTCTGATGACAATGCGGTGTTTTTAAAATGTGCAGGTGAGCTCAGGAGCTATTTTTCCCTCCCATTCAAATATTTCTGTTGATTTGGCACTAAGGACTCAAGTTGGAGTTGTCATCCCTTCTGTAAGACATTTTGGGCTTTGGGATATTATGTGTGTTTAGAGGTACGAAGCTGTGGTCAATAACTTCCACTTGTGATGTGTCCTTGAGAAGAAAACAGCCTGCTGTGTATTGCTTAAGCAGAAAGTTTGAACGAAAAAACTCGAGTATCACCTAGAAATATGAATTTCAGGTTCATCAGCATCCTCACTGGCTCGTGACTGAGGCTAGGGCTGCCTCTCAGTGTGCATACAGTGGGACCCTTCCACCCTGTCACGCGTTTTTTGTTGTATTTTCCATATTATTTCCATACTTTTGTCCAGGGAAGGAGAGCAAGAAGTGCATTGCCTGCACCAGAAAGTAGATGAGCTCTGGGCAGCCCAGCCAGCCCATAAAATTTCTGCATCCTATTGTCTGATCACCCTGTAGGACTTTCTGAGCCTTCAAAACCTTCACAAGTGCACACAGCTCATTGACTTTAAATTAATTGCGCTGCCAATATGTGATACTTGTTTGGGTTCACCATGTTTCCCTGTATTGGGGTTTTATCCCTGTGCTTACTCTGGAATCACACTAATTGTTCTGCTTTTATCTGTAATGTGTCTCTATTTGAACAGCAACCACAGGAAACTTGATTGTGGTCTAAAGTTATGTTGAGATCTCTTCTGCCTGATTTTATGCCACTGAGTAAGTCCCATGTTCACTCTCCAGTCACAGGAGGCTGAGGCACCCTGGGGTGCAGGACAGGGCTTGTTGTGGTGGCATCGCTCTGCAAAATGACCCACTGGCACCAGTGAAGCTCAGCACTGATGGTCAGTGTCCAAAGGACTCTACTATCTGAAGCCTTCCAGATACCTAAAGCACTTGGCTGGTGAAGGAGGCCAGAAGGAGATGGGGTGGGTTAGTCTGGGGAGACTTGGGTAGAGAAGACGATACTGTGCTTCAGACAGATAAATGCAAGTAAATGGAAGGGCTGTTCCCCACGTCCACTGTGGATACGACTACAGGTAGGAAGTCAAAACTGCAATTAGGGAGATTCACTTTAGACACCATAAAAAAATGAACATAAAATTAAAGCCTTAGAGAGAAAGTGATGGTTGTGCAACACTAGTGCCAGGAATTAAACAAGCAAAACATCTTAGAGAAGTGTTTGCATTACAGGTATGGCTGCTTTTGAGGCACAGGCGGGCTTGGCAGCTTCTTTAGGTCACCTACTTTAGGTGTGTCCATGCTTCAAACACATTCAGTTCTTCAGACACACCCAATTCTTTCATGGTCCCAACAGCCAACCCATGCCAGGTCAGCAGATGTGCTCTTCCAAGAGAGGTGCGTTCATGTATTTAATTCACTCAGAGTTTCACGTCTCAAAAGACTCTGTTTGCATACTGTAGAGGTGATAAATGTAACCAAGCATTTCCTTGTAGTAGCTATTTTATTTATTCCCCTTGTTATTTTACCACTCCAGAGAGTTAGCAGAGATTGGCTTCATGACTGAAATCCATCATCGGTCCAGGGCTGCTGGATGCAGAGTAAGTGCCCTCTAACTTCCTACTTCAAATACCCAGCCCTGGTAAGCCTTTTGCATGTGGTCCCTCTCCAGCAACGCCATCCAAGGAAGGGCCACCCTGAATATCATAGAATCATAGAATGGTCAGAGTTGGAAGGGACCTTAAAGATCATCAAGTTCCAACCCCCCTGCCATGGGCAGGGACACCTCCCACTAGAGCAGGTTGCTCAAAGCCCCATCCAGCCTGGCCTTGAACACTTCCAGGGATGGGGCATCAACAACTTCCCTGGGCAACCTGTTCCAGTGCCTCACCACCCTCACAGCAAAGAACTTCTTCCTAATATCTAATCTAATATCCATACCAACCAGGCTGATGGATTTTCAGGGGAGCTACCAGCAGTCTAAAACCATACTGGTGTGTGCTTTTCCCTGGCTACGATTCTGGCTCCTCTGTGCTGCCTCATGTAATGCCTTACATTTCACAACCGTTGTATTATACTGACAGCGCTTTCACCAGAGACGCATTGTTCTGCTCTGCCATGAAAGATGAAGTGACTAGGAGTTCTTCTGAGACCGTTTCATGCGCTTCGATGTCTTTGCAAGAGAAAGTATACCTAATTATAGCTTAAATGGATGTTAATTTGACAGGTGGATTTAAAGAACTGAGATAAATTCTTGGCTTTTTGACATTAGAATATATTAAATGACAAGTATGTTTTGCATACTGTTACTTTCTGAAAGGTTCTTTCTCTATATAGCATCTAATGATAAAGCTCTAATGCGTAAGAATCCTGAATATGCAGGAAGTTGCACTGAATGGCCTAATAGGTCATTTTCATCTCTGTCTTACATGGTAATAATAGAATAATAACAGAGGTTGCAAACATTCCTACCCCGGCTGAATCAGATGGCTTTTATTTTACGGGCTGGTTATTCACTTAGCAATAAATATTCATAGATTTTTCAGGAAAGACATAGTACATAATTTGTCTTGAGCACAATTAAACAGGACAGGCAGCCTTATCCTACAGCAGATCACAAAGGGCTGAACTTGAGTGACAGGCCTGAGTGACAGCCTAAGTATGCCTGACAGTTGCAGAAGTCATCGGATTCTTCAACAGGAATTGTAAAGGCTTCTCACATTGTGTCTTTGAGCCTTTTCAGTGTAAAATCCCATCTGGAAGGGGAATGAGTGACTAATGCTGCCATACCAGAGGAAAAGCCAATGCCTGGTTTAACTCAGATGAGTACTTTTCACTGTTGCCCTTGTCCCCCATGCTTCTGGGTGTACAGAGGGTCAAATGTAGATTTCCCTCTAGACAGCAGAAAGCACTGACTCTGTGCTCACATCACACAAAATATTGCTAAATATTGACCACATTGCACTGCAGTTATTGAGGATTTTCTGTTTGAGGCTCCTGTACCTGTGCTGGCAATAAGGGCTCAGCAAGTGAGTAATAATCCATATCCCTGTGCAAACCTTCTCCGGCTCTGACACAGGCTCACATACTCACACTGCAAGGTTTATTTCCCCCTTGCTGAAGGACTGGCTGCCAGATTTCCCTCCAGCTTGCATCTTTTCCCGCATGCTGCTGACTTCTGTGATCCCTCCCACTTCTCTCCCCATCCTCTGCCTGTGTCAGCAAGGCTGATGGCAAAGATGCTCTCAGCCAGACAGTGGATGCTTCACCCAAGGGCATAAATGTTCCCGTCACACTCCCAAAAGCTTAAGTTAAATGGGAAGTCAAAGCCCAAACCTGATGGAACACCACGAGCTGCCTCATTACGACTCAGGAGCACTAACTGTGACTATTCAATACGGTGGATCTGAAGGTTATCATTTATCAGTGCCTTATTTTGGCACTGCCTCAGTTGATATGAACTGCACTGAGTCAGGTAAAATATTATGAGCTCCAGAAGATGCTCCCAGCCATTAAGCCCCCAGCTTCTTGTGGCTTTACCCATCCACACTCCTCTACCTGGTGACAGGCCAGGAAACCAAAAGTTCACCCCATTCCTCAGCCTACAGGACCTCAGAAGAATAAATCACAGAATCATGGAATTGTCAGAGTTGGAAGGGACCTCTAGAGATCATCTAGTCCAACTCCCCTGCTGAAGCAGGATTGCCTAGAGCACGTTACTCAGGACTGCATCCAGGCGGGTCTTGAAGGTCTCCAGAGAAGGGGACTCCAGAACCTCCCTGGGAAGCCTATTGCAGGGCTCTGTCACCCTCACTGTGAAGAAATTTTTTCTCATATTTCAATGGAATTTCCTATGTTCCAGCTTGTGCCCATTGCTCCTAGTCCTCGTCAGGGCAATAATGCCATGAAAACATAAGCATAATGGCTTTAAAGCAAATCACATTAAAAACCCCTACTCTGATTTACTCCTAGAACTAGAGATGCTATTTCAGAGAACTGGTTGAGGTGCAGTGCTGCTTAAGTAAGGTATCCACATCAATCTACAGGGCTTGCCGCATGTTTCTGAGCCTAGCAGAGCAATTTATGCTGCTTTTCCCCTGTGGACACTGGCATCCCTGGAGACATCCTCTCTCTCAGGACCAAAGGCCTCTTCCCAGATCAATATTTCATACTCCTTGAGGGCTTTTTGGTTTTCCTGGAGGGCCTCTTCATCTTCCCAGAGAGCTCTCTCCTCTTTCAGGAGAGCTCTTTCATCTGCCCACAGAGCTGCTTCTTCTGCCCATAGGACTTTTCATCCAGAAGGACTCTGTCTTTCTCCCAGTGGAGCTAATTTTCTTCCCAGAAATCCTTATCCTTCTTTCAAAAAGCATTTATAGTCCCTCTAGAAGTCATGAGACACCCTCCAGAAGACTTTTGCCTCCTCCTGAAAGGCAGCTTTCTCTTCCCAGACTAGTTTTTCCTCCTCCAAGAAGGCTTGCATGGCCATCTTGACATCTCCAATTTTTCCCCGAAAGCCCTCAGTCTTCTCCCGAAAACTTTTAATTGTTTCCTGAAAACTCTGAATCTCCTCCCAAAGGACTTTCTCAGCCTGCAGCTTTTCTATGAGCTTCTGCTGTTGGGAGGTACAGGACATCAGCTGGCAACGGCAGCTCCAGTTCATATGCTTGTTGCTGAAGGAGGGGGTAGACACCCAGCCTGGTCTCCCACCTCTCACACTGCAGAGTGGTGGGTTTTGTAATGAAATCACCCAAACCTATGTCATAGTTGGCTTGGAATGATGTTATACCACAAGTGAAGATGTTTACCACCAGCGGAAAAGAAATCCCCACTCAGGGTTCAACCAGCATGAACTGTGGTGGCATCTGAAAGCCAACCTCTGCCGTGCAGGGCAAAGGCTGGGATTTCTCAAAGTCATTTCCCACTGTGACTCGCGGTGCTGCTGGTTTGGAGATGGGTGGGGGACTGTTCCAGGACCAACCCTCAGTACTGCACTGCCCACCCTGGCCCTGATCAGTGGGCCCCAGTCTGAAGGACAGACATCTCTGCCCTTTTTGCTCAAGTGCTCAAGGCACTGTCATCTCTCTGACCCTTGACTATGTCTCCTGTCCCTTCAAAAAGTCCACCAAATATTTCCAGCTTCCAGAATCAGGAGAAAATGGAGTGATGAAGAGAAAGCAAAAATCTAATTTTCTGTTCACTAATCTGCCTAATAATTCTGCAGCAAGGATTAAAGCTGGTTACTTATTTATACTGCTTCATTAGATTTATTTTGACTTATTGCACAGTGCCTCCAGCTCCACAGCAGGGAGCAGGCTGCTTTATACATACAAAGCTCTAGCTTATTAATATATTATAAGCTTGCCTATCCCTTGCTGTACTATCAGGAAAGGCCCCAGGGGCAGCAGATGCAATGCAGCTCATAGCAATATGCACCTCTTCTGCATGACTCCACCTTCACACATTTGCTGTGCCAGAGGCATAGACCCTCCTCATCACAGGCTCCCTCACCTCTCTCCAAAAGATGAGCTGGGCACCAGCAGAGATGTGCCCCATCTCCTTCCCCAGCCTTTTGGGTATGGCCAAGGAGTCTTCTAGTGACAATTGGCCAGCTCCTGCCTCTCCCCACGTCCACAATCACTGAACAGGCCAGAGGGTGGGTGGCTCCTTCACAGCAGCTGGGATGAGCTCTTGTGGATGGCAAGCCGGCAGGGACCTACTGGGGGATTTTGGGTGAATACATGAGAATTTTGGTTCTGCTCTTTTTTACCTCATTCTGCTTCCTCACTCCTGAATCTTCCACCTGTAGCTGGGCCTTCCCTGAGTGGTCAGAGGGGATAAACGAGGAAGGCAGGCATCTTCAGTTTCACTATCATGGAGCTCCTGGGCCCACTGTTTTTCGCTTTGCTTGGTGTGAGAAGGATCCCAACACTAAGTTATTCCACACCCAGCTGGGCTGCCTCATCTTAGGGCATTAGTAGTACCACACCACATGCCTAGGCGGCCAGAAAAATGAGGTAAGTGTGCCAAAAGCTAATTTCCAGGAGCTCATTGTTACTTGAGTTTCAGAGGAGCTGCTGAAGCAGCAGCCATTTCTCCTGCACCAAAGGGGTTCCTGACGTGGCTTTGCTCTCCCTCTGCCTTCTGTGGGGTTCCAGGTTGGCAGTTTCTCTTCATTCACAGCAGAATGTCATTAGTCAGGACATGCTGTGTTTTTGCTCCCTGGGATTGTGGCTGGCAGCAATTAAGGCAATGGCAGTTCAGTTCCAATCATCCCTGTAAGCCCCAGCAGCAGCTGCCAGCCCATTAGCAACTTAAAATATATTGATTCTTCTTTAAAATGAAGGTAGTGTTGCTTCTACTTAGCTAATTTTGCCATGCTAGATCATATTACTGGTATTTTCTGTGAGGCCTTCTGTAGCCTAGAGAAATTGTGGACATGTCCATCATTCCACTGCAGCCCATGGGCTCTGATACATTCCTTACTCCACCCAACACTTGCACCACTGCAGGTGGTAGGAAACCATACGGGCTTTCACTCTGCCTAGTTTTACTCTTAGCGACATGAGGATAAGGCAGCTTTTTGGTTGTACACTAGGACATCTTCCCCAAAACAGCCAGAGGGCCATGTGGAGGACATTGGCCCTTGCAAGTCAGTGTCAGTGCTGCAGCGGAGTCGAAGATCCAGAGCTAACGCACTGATGTAGCATGCACAGAGATGGCTATTTGACAGAAGAATAACGCCAGAAACCTGTGTGTAGAAATGGGATCTCCCAGTGCTAACCCCCAGAGAAAACACAGGTGACCATGTCCTCTCCTGCCTGGTGGAACCAGGGCATGAGCCTGTCCTGCGGGACGAGCACCCTGCACAGCAAAGTGAGACTGTTTGCTTTGCAAAAACAGAGCAGACGTGCACTTGAAAACACAGCAGTTAGAAGATCAGCAAGCCAGGGCAGGGAGAAACAATGAGTTGTTTCCTCATATATCACATTTTAGGGACATGGTTTAGTGGGACTTGTCAGTGTTAAGTTTATGGTTGGATTTGATGATCTTAAAGGTCTTTTCCAACCTAAACAATTCTATGATTATGTGATACCTATTCCCTTCTGCCCTTCCAGGGTTCAGAAACAACTTGGGAAAGCAATTTAACATGGAGGGAGCAACCCAGAAGCCTAAACACAGGCATCCAGTGCCACTTTAGACACTCAGGAATACATAACCTATCTGCAGATGATACTGGCAGAAGATAACACATAGGAGACCTATGTCCTTTGGGACCTGCAGGTGGAAGCCAGGGGAGATATCCCAAGGCATCCAAGGGCACAGGGCACCCATGTGTACGTGTGAGTCCCACCTTTCAGTCTGTCTCTGATTTATGCAGCTAAAGCTTTGTTTGGATCCTGCCCCAGGAGGTTACCAGACCAAATCAGGAACACATTTTGTTATTATGAGGCTTCCATCTCTTGAGTGTGTACCAAGTGATACAAATAAAACTTTGAGAGCTTTCTCTCACATTGTACAGTAAAAATATTACCATTTGTTCTTTTACTGCACTCCTGAGGAAGAATTATAAAGATGTAGGATAATTATATCAGAGTACATTTTTCAATTAGAACATCATTATTGTCTCACAGAAAATTACTAAGTTATATCATTTTGTTCCACAAGTCTGCAAACACAGTTTCAATTGCCATCAACATAGCAGTCATTTGGTTTGTGCAGACATCTCTAAGAGTGCAGAAGTAATGGCTAACAAGTCTGATAGTAGTTTAGATCTGTTCTCTTACTAGAGTAAGGTCTGATGAAAATGAAATTGATAAAATCTTCTCTTTAGTTGGTATGACTCTTGTTATTCTTCTCATTCTTACCATCTCCTACCTTTAAAAAAATAAAACCCAAAGATATGTAGTATTTATGGTCATGCTACTGGAAAATTTAGCATTTGTAACTCTGTAACAGGGACGAGCGATACTTACAGAGGTGCAGTCCTCATGGCAGCTGGGTCTCTGACACCCATTGGTAACTGTGACCCATCGGTCACCTACGGTGGTGTAATTTCATGAAGTTTCAAGCCACTGATTCCAAATCAAGTGATGCTGGGGGGAGTTGGAAGGGGTCACTGGGCTCCCAGCACAGTCTGAGCCACAGCTGGTGCTTTGCTTCATTTTCATGTGGGTTGTTTCTGAAGAACACTCGTCTGTGGGTTGTCTTACCTTCGCTGGTTCGCCTCCTGATTTAGGGAAACTGGCTGGAAGACATAAACATCACTTATGCTAAATGTTAGACACATGCTTCCTTTATGTCATTACGGTTGTGTGTCCAAATTTGACGTCCAATGTAAGTGCCCTGTATCTTGTGTTATTTGAACAAAACCAAAGGATGGAGCTAAACTTGAGCACAGATACAGCCAAGTCTATACTGTTTTCCAAAGTATATCCATGATCCTAAATCTACCTGGAAGCTTGCTTCAAAAGTGTAGCCTGACTTTTATATGCATTCATCCTACCAAAGTCATTGGGAAGAAAAGGTGGATGAGTGGCTTTGATAGTAGGTATTTTAACCTGGATTTACATTCCTAGTCCTTGGTCAGTTGAACAACTTCTCTGTGAAAGTGTGCAGTGGTTTAATTATATGGACTGTAAATGCATTTAGTGCAGCTCAGCCCTTGGTCCTGTAGGATGTGAGAGAGGTGCTTCACTGACAGAAGATGTCCATTTTCCTGTTGAAATTGTGTTAAAATTTAGAGAAGGCTGTTTAGTTTCTGTTTGGTTACAGAGTGTATCACTAAGTCACAGTGATCACTCTGTTCACAAAACCTTCAGCCAAATTCATCTTAGTGATCCAGCTTGTTTGAAGATAAAAGCAACTATCCAGCTAGTAACTGAGGACAGGCAGAATGAATGAGATGCTTCAAGAGGACTGTAGGAGAAACCAAGATTAAAAAATGTCATGATTGCTAGGAGATAACACTTGGAAATCTGTTCCAGCTTTTTCTGTTCCAAGGCTTTTTCAGACTGTCGAAGGTCATGGTACTTCAGCTTCTACCAAATACTTTTTTCTTGTGGGATGGCTCTGTTGTTCCTTGTTTGAAGTTCAGAAAATATTTTTTTGATATGCAAGTAGTTCAGATACAATCCTGTTTGTTAAAAAAATCTTGCTGTAGTGCCAAGCTTCTTGTTATTTTTCTTTCCAGGTGATATATTTCCCTCTTTGCAAATGGGTTGCCTTGGGTGGTGGAAAGGTTTTTCCTCCTTCTCTCAGTTGGCTTCACCACTTCCTCCATGGGCTGTTTCTTCTTTCCAGAATGTTTTCATGCACTGTACATTCCCGCTATAGCTCCCTGTTTGACACTATAGCTGGAAAACACTGATGATGGAAAAAATACTATTCAGTCAAATATGTTCTGAACTTTAAAGACAACATTGTTTTCCTAGACAAGAGTTCTTGGTGATGCAAGTACAGCAAACAGCACAATAAACACTGTGTGTGGTGGTGACGTGGTGAAAGATTTGGATTTGACATTCCAGCTCTTGCCATTAATCCATGGAGATGCAGCAGCAGGATATATTATTTCTTCCTCTTCTGATTTTCTTCAATAACCTCTTTCCTGCTCACAAAGTAAACTCTATTGCCAAAGAGGACAAAGAGGATCTTTTGGCTTTCAACTCCTCATCCTTTGCCACTTTTACACAAAGTTCTTGGTAAAATGGGGAGATGGATTTCACTGAAAAGTGCTTTCAACACCACTGTTACCAGCAACAGCCTTCCTGGGAAGGACTGGAAGGATAAAACTTTTCTCTCTGGTACATCAGTAAAAACACCCACCCTTTTCCTTTCAAGGATGAGGGATAGGAGGCTGTCACCACCCTTACTGGGGAGGAAAGCATGAGCTGCTCTGCTTATGCATTACATGTATTAAGAAAAAGCTTAGTACATATTACAAATCATATGGAGCTGATGTTTTCAAATAGTAGATTTGTTGGATGGGGTTTTGAGCAACCTGCTCTAGTGGGAGGTGTCCCTGCCCATGGCAGGGGGGTTGGAACTCGATGATCTTTAAGGTCCCTTCCAATCTGAACCATTCTAGGATTCCATTTTTCTACGTTGATGGCAGAAAACTTGAAGCCTGAGCTGCTGCTAATGAAGAGAAGGTGAAAGGCTCTTTTAATTCTTCCTCACCAGTGTAGAGGCCTTGATTTGTTCCAAATAGTCTGCAAAAGTGATGGGTCTTTTCAAACGTTAGCATCATGCTCTCTTCCAACAGCAAGTGGTAAACGTGTGGAAGAAGAGGTGCTAAGTGGAGAGAGCTGTGGTGTCCTACTCAGCACAGGCCTGCTGTGTGACAGACCTCTGTCTTGGACTCTTCTGTTGCTGGCATTCATGGAAGAAGTCAATGAGCAATCAATATCTCCTGTGGAGAAAATTAATGACTGAAAGTTCAGGTAAAGCATGGGTGAACTTTTCTGGAAGTAAAATATTAAACCTGAGACTGTAAGTAACCGGAGGTTATCAGTGAACTGAGGGAAGTGTTCACTAACGATGACCTCAGGCTGCAGACAGTGACCCACCAGAAGGGACTGCCAGTGTGAACACCTTAGAAAGTTGTTGCTCCACTGTAACACCTCAAAGGTGAACTTAAGGTAAGTATAAAAAAAACCCCAACCAAACAAAACCCCATATTTTTTTCAAGTTTTAAGTCAAAGTCAGGCATATAGGCAGGGTTTGAGCTGAGCAGACTCCAAAAAGGACAAAGACCTTCTATTCCAACTACTGCTTACGTTGCCCTAATACAGAGAGCTACGTACTGCAAACAAAAGTATCACACTCTGTCTTCAGTGCACCCTTCCTATCCCCCAGAGATATTCAGTACATCTTGCAACATGGTTTCTTCATTAATCTGGCTACAGGTGATAGAAACTCTAGTCCTAGATTATTCTTAGGTCATTCTTACCGGGTGCTAAATTCTGGCCTTATAGATCCAAAGATCCTGTTACCCCAATTATAATGCAAAAAATGGCATGGAATTTACTGCAAATCCATACTTCAGGCCTCATATAGTTACTCTTTTTTAAGACTAACAGAAAATATTGAATAATCTGGCTTTAATCTACCTCAGAGCAAAAGCACATTGAAATCATCTTTCTGTGCTGTGTTCTTCTTGGGGACCTTACCTCGAAGTCTATGTCGAATCTGATATCCCTGAAAAGTAGCTTTGACTGTGCAGTCACCAGCGTGTATGTCGAATACCTTCTTCTTTGTTGCGATTTTCTTTTGCATCTGTGAATAACAAGAGACCAAGACATATAAGCACCTTAGTTATTTCAATCTTCTACAAAATCTGAAACCAAACTGAAAGCAGATAGAGAGCAGAACAGCACAGAGCACACAACAACATACCTAGCACCTCTGCTTCTTGTCCCCATCTCTTCTGTCCCTTCTCCCTTTCCTTCTTCCCACTCTGTTTCGCTGAATTAAGGATCCTGCTGAATCCTACTGCCTCAGTGACACAGTATGAAAACACAAGACACCTTGTGAATGGGGTTGCCATCTGGAGTGCTCAACGCATGGGACACGGCGCTTCTCCCAGGGGCTGTTCTGGAGGCACTTGGAGTCCAGCCCATCTGCAAGGGAACATAGACTGAGTTTCAACACCTTCTCCTGCTTTTGAGTGGAGTCTTACTTGTGGCAAGCCAAGGTAGTGCACAAGGAGCTGCAGCTCATCAGCAAGGTACTGGGAACTTGTTTATCTACACTCCTCATGAACACCTCTACACCTCCTGCTTGGACACCTTGTCCCCTCTTGTGCCGTCCAGAGTCAACGTTTGAGCACAGTGCCATCTGGTGAGACTTGAGATACACGTACAGCCCAAACAAGTAATGTCACATCTCACTCACAAGCCCCTTGGGACCATAAAATTTAAACCTGGGCAGAATGCCAGCACACCTCTGAAACAGATTTTCAGCAGGAGAAGCAACAAGAGGCCTAGCATTTCACCCAAAGATGTATGATTTGCATGAGTGGATCTCCTTGCTCAGGTATCAGCCAGAGGCCAAATTTACTACAGCTCCAAGCTGAGTTGGGTCCTAACCCAGATTTCACCCAATGCAACTAGGACTAACATTGTATTTTTTGGCACCTGACACTCAGGATACAGACGGTTCTTGAACAGACCCAGAGGGAGCCCAAAATATTGGGCTTGTTACAACATGCCAATACTACATTGGTTGCCTGGAGAGCTGCTACCACCTCCTCTTTGTGAAGGAAGATATCAAGGTCCCCAGGGAATCTCCTCTGGCTATTGCGCAAAAAGAAACTGGCTTGGAAGGAGATGTCACTGTTGAAGAAGAGGTTTTCTTTACAAAGGGCTTCTTCTGCAGCCATGAGATGATGCTCTATGCATGGAAACACATGGCCATGGAAGGCCATGGAGCTGGCTGCCACTGAAGCACCTTTCTCAATCACCACAGGAGCTCAGACTCCCACTTCGAACCTCTTGGCTGCAGCCTGGGACCGAGCCCTGTAGATGGGTGATGGGGATCAGGAACCAGTGGGGTGAGTCCCCATTTATGGGACTTGGAGAGGCGGCATAAGGCAAGATTTCATCCTCCTTTCATCTTTGTTGCATGGGGGGCTCCAGCAGCCCCTCCCCAACATGGCCCTACAGAAGAACGAAACACAAAATTAATTAACTCCTGACTTTCTTGCCTGGGCAGAGCAGAGGGCTGGCATTGGGATCCAGGTTGCTGGTACCCAAATGAGTCTGTCAGCGATAGGGGTGTCCATACACAGCTATCCACAACACAGGCAGACCTAACCAATGCAAGAGTTGTTCAGATAAATGCAGGCTTCTAGGGCTGTTGAGGTGCCCTTGATTACCCAGGACATCTATCCAGGGCTGGCAAATAAGAGATGAGACCTACAGGAGACCCACACCCTCCTGGTCCAATGGCTGCAGGCCAGGCACCTGAAGACCTAGAGCATCCCAGGTGGGACTAAATGTCTGCATTTAGGGAACTAAATGAAGCCATCACTCTCCTCAGACCCTAATGAAAGTTCACAGGTAGACAGCTCCCAAAGGCTCCTAACTCCACACACCTCAACATGGCACCAAACTCCACTCTCACTGATTTGCAGTCACTTAACCTCTATGCAGTATTCCTGTTCTGACACCCCCTCAGCAGGTTCTCCTGTTATCATTCACCATAATCACTCTGCCCTAAACATGTGGATATGTTTCCCATGAGTTCAGGTATTTTTGTCTTTGTTTTTCTAGGATTAGTATTTTCAGTTCTGTTGAACTGGTACCGTGTCAAGTACGGTTTGCTGTCTTCCAGCTGAGGAGGATAAATGCTCTGACAGGTGGCAAAAGGTGTATTTTATGTGTGGAAAAAAATGAAAGAAACCAAATGAAAACGCACAATGTTTTCTTCTGTTGTCAGTGGAACAGTGCGCTTTATTATGGCTGCATGCAATGGGAATATTAGCTCTGATGGGCAGAAGTGCAAATTAAACTGCTGATTTAGATTATCATATTTCATGCATAGTAACTTTATAGTCTTTGCCTTTTTTTTTTTTCTTCATTGTATGTAAAACCTTTGTGAGTTATTAGCCTTTTGTTTTTGTCAACTGTATTTTAGAAGTGAGAGGCTTATTCCTGCTGTTACGTTAAAGGAGGCATTTTGCTGTTAGGAGAGTTTAGCATTTTATTCAGCTGTGATAACTTTCCCTTACACTCGAGCATGCAGCACAAATAAGACAGAAATGTTGAGTAGTTTTATTACGCCCTTGTGTGAGGAGCTAATCTTTTTTTCCCCACTTCATTTTTCAGGGATTCCCAAAGGATTTTATAAACTCTACACATTTGTCTAGCACACTTTGTAGCGGTATAAACAAAGAACACATGGACCTCAATGGGGGCTTTGGCTTTAATACTTTCAGTAATTCCACTTTCTCTTGTTGCAAGTTTCAAGAGCACTGGAATTTCACAGTTAATATTCTGGGCTTATGGGTAAGTTTTGCTCACATTAATTTGGGCAACTTGTTACAATGGTGGTTAAGCAGAGGAACAAAGAACTAGGGGCTTTAAAACAAGGTATTTATTATTTCAAGGAAAAAATTCTTTGCACAGAACAATGCACGGGTTCACCTCCTGAATTACCAGTGGGACACAGTCTCTGATGAATGCCATTCAATAAAAACGAAAGAAATCTTTTTATCCCTGTAGGATAACGGAAAAGATTCCTCTGAGACAAATTTCGTTAGTAACTTTTCAAACACCGGAATTTTGTTTTAGCCTGGCTTGCTATGGAAACACGCTGTGCGCATTTGTAGCCTCGGGTCTTGTTGTCTGGTTGTTCTCGCTGTCGTGGGAATAAATAACTTTTGCTGAATTTGGTAAAATTTGATAAATTGAAGACTCAGAGATACAAGGAATGAGGTCAGGACTCAGCCCATTACCCTGTCCTGGACAGTGACTATGGACCAAAGGAACATCTGCTGTTACTTTCTAGGATTATCCCCCAGCATCCAGGCCTGGAGGCTCACAGACATCCTCAGCCAGAGCTGGTACCTCTGTGTCTTGTAATCCCCTTTCCTATGGAAATAAGGCAAATCTTGTCCTGCTCTGCTTGCATGTTGCATATTTAAAGTAATAAAAAGAGACCCTCTAAGTAGCCTCACTGAGGGAAAGCTGCAGCATGAGCAGTTATCCCTCACTGGACTTCAATAAAGCAGCTCTCCTCATAGGTTGTCCAGCACATTTTGTCATTTGTCTCTCTGTTTCTTAGGCCTAGATTGCATTATGATAAATTGTCCTAAGTAAGAAGTGTGAAGCAGACAATCTGATATTTTCTCATTTTTCTGCCTTTCACATTGGTGGGCATTGGTCAAGTAAAGCTGACGGGCTGAGAGAGCTGGGGCTGTTCAGCCTGGACAAGAGAAGGCTTCAGGGAAACCTTATAGCAGCCTTTCAGTGTCTGAAGGGAGATACAGGAGAGTTGGAGAGGGACTCTTTGTCAGGAAGTGTAGTGATAGGACAAGGGGTAATGGTTTTACATTGGAAGAGGGGATATTTAGGCAAGATATTAGGAAGAAATTCTTTCCTGTGAGGGTGGTGAGGCACTGGAACAGGTTTCCCAGGGAAGCTGTGGATGCCCCATCCCTGGAAGTGTTCAAGGCCAGGCTGGATGGGGCTTTGAGCAACCTGCTTCGGTGGGAGGTGTCCCTGCCCATGGCAGGGGAGTTGGAACTTAATGATCTTTAAGATCCCTTCCAGCTCTAACCATTCTATGATTCTAAACTGCCATGGAGACTGGCACGTAATCCTCCCTTCCCTAAGACAGTCTTGTAGAAAGAAGCTGAGGAACTGAAGCATCCACAGCGACAGGCTTCACACAGCTCTGTAATTTATTGTGACAGCCACACAAAAACATCTCCTTGGTGATGCAGATAAGAAGAAAGTGCTTGGTCTGCTCTTGTGTGTGTCGGCAGGATAAAATACTTCACAAAGTCCGCCCTGCGCTGAGCTCTGCAGCTTCCAGACCATCCCAGGAGATGGAGATGGCCACCTCCTGACTCTCACAGCCCTGGGGACTTTGGATGGGGCACACGTTAACTTGCTGCCCTCACAGGACTTCTAGTATCAGGATCTCCCTGAGGCTGCCTAAAAATTTTGTTTAGAATCACCAGAATCAAACAGTTCAGTGGCACCACAAAGTATCACTGTCAACGCTGGCTGCAATTGCCACAGGGACTCTTGGTCCCCATTATTTTTTACCATGATCTTCTGTGATGCCTGAATGGTAGAATTTCTGAGCTCCCTACAGGGAGTCATTAAAATGCTGGTAAGTCGGTATTGATGATTGGTTTCTTCTGCTTATGCAGAGTATTTCTCAGCAGATAAATACACTTCTTTTGCCTTGAACAATAGAAGAAATGAAATGTACACTGAATTTCTTTCCCATGGGCTGTTTATATTTCAATATACAAGGAGAATTTATACAAGAAAATGTAGCATGATTATATGCAGCATTTAAGAACACAGTCAGACTCTTCCAGTTTGAAAAGAATAAAATGACATAGGAGATGGGGGATTATTTTTATGTTGATTTTGACTTCTGAGTCATCAAGTTAGGAGAAAACCCTGTATGGAGGGTGAAAATAAACCGAAAGTAAACACAAACTGAAAATAAAAGACAGCATCATGGAATCACAGAACTGTCAGAGTTGGAAGGGACCTCTAGAGATCATCTAGTCCAACTCCCCTGCTAAAGCAGGATTGCCTACAGCACGTTACTCAGGACTGCATCCAGGCGGGTCTTGAAAATCTCTGGAGAAGGGGACTCCACAACCTCCCTGGGCAGCCTGTTCCAGGGCTTTAGGTATTAAACAGCTACTTCTGTCCAAAACAATCTCAGATGTCATCAGGGGGACAGTTTGCTCAAGAGATTATTTGTTCCCAGGCACTATGGATGAAGCTGCATCAGGGTTAATGCTGCACAGCTTGGCTTGGAACTTGTGATCCTACGGTCAGACAGGTCTGTTATGGAGAACCTCCGTGAATGCAGACAATCCTCAAAGCAAATAAAAATTCTGGAGTGGTGTGTGTGAGCCTCCAGATATTAGAATTTTTCACACAGTAATGTCCAGAGAAGTTTTGGATGTCCCATCCCTGGGAGTGTTCAAGGCCAGGCTGGATGGGGCTTTGAGCAACCTCGTCTGGTGGGAGGTGTCCCTGCCCATGGCAGGGGGGTTGGAACTGGATGATCTTTAAGGTCCCTTACAATCCTAACCATTCCACAATTCCATGACCCTATGAAACAGCAGGGAAGAGCTCAGGATTCCATCTCTGTCACTCTGCTAGGACATGGAAAACCAGCAGTCACATAACCATGTGGTCAGTGCTTTTTCCAAGGAAAAGCATGGAGAGTAGAAAAAACAGCTCCTGCTTGTGTTTGTGTGCATGTACATATATTTTGCTGCCACCAAACACCATCATTTTCCTTTCCTTGGCTGACCCCAGTGTGGATGCCTGTTTCTTAGTGCAAGACCTTTGGCACTGAGAGTGATATGGGTGATGAACGGTGCAAACCTGACAGCTGAAGGCAGAAGTGTCCCTGCTGAGCCGGAGCAAGCATTTTGACTCACGCAGAAGGTAACCTTTTCTTACTTTGTGGGGCCTTTCAGAAAGGATTTGAAATACATGTCAACATCTATTAATGCTGTCACTCCTCCTGCGGAGGTTTCTCCTCCAGACTCTCTCTTGTAGAGAAACACAAGCTTTCCAGAAAACGATGCCACACCGATAATTAGACCTGAGATGCCAAACTGGCACCTACTGATGGGAAGGCGACCGAGCAAGTAACCACCCAATGAGCAGAGCTTCGCCAGGCTGACACAAGACATACAAACCAGCCGATGGTTCAGGTTACATATATGTGGCAGTTTGCAAAGAGCTCTAGCAACTGCATCGATAGGAAGGGGCAGGGGGAGAAACTGCACAAAGAACAAACCAAGTACTTAACATTCACTACTGATTTCTGAATAAATGAATACATGTTGGTTGGGGTTTTTTTTCCTAATAAAAGACTTTGCAAGGGAAATGTCTTTTTTTTTCCCCTGAGGTACAGTCACAGATGTGTGGGGTCCTTTGCTTCCCCCTGCTGACACCCTCAAACGGCGCAGGGTGGGCTGTGGCTCCAGCCAGCCGTGGGAGTGGGGAAACTAATGAGGGTGGGCTCTGCTGGCAAGCGCTCCCGCATCCCATCGCTCCCACCGTGCCGCGCCGAGAGGTGTGCCAGCGGGTGGCCAGAAGGAATAAAAGCAACTGAGCCCCCCCTGCCCCTTCTGTGCCTCACCACCCACGGGCAGGGTCTCCGGGAGACAAGCACATCTCTGGGACAAGCCAAGCACATCCTCATCCTCGCCAGAGAGGACTATCCCAGCTGGCTTTCACCGGAGGCTGGATTTTGCAGTTCCTCTGCCCGGTTTCCCACGCACTCAGGTAAACGGATTCGGCACTCACAGCCCTCCCAGGTAAGAGGGATTTTCTGGGAAGTGAATGATATGCCAGGATAAAAGCCATTGTGGGGCTTTGTGGTTTGCTGGGAAGAAATCAGCCCTGGAAGAGGACTTTGTTCTGAATATTTTAGAAAAAAAAAAAAAGAAATCATTCCCTCTAGCAGTCTTTGGGTTGCTCCAGAGAGACTTGCTGCCCACGTGCACCTACCGTGTCCCAGCAGGAACCCCTGGCAGTTGGGAGCCATTGAGTGGGAACCGGGGTCTTAGGAAGCCCCAGTGACCCTACCTGCTGGATTTACTGGTGCAGAGTGGGGCACCTGAAGCTGGGACAGGGCAGAGCTCAGTTTGAGATGACTAAACACAGTAGGACAAGTGTGGAGGTGGCTCTGGTTTGGGCTGAGGTGAAGGTGCCCTGAGACTTTGCCATGGGTGAGGGATGCACCAGTCAGTCAGTGCTTCTCTTTTCTTCACTCATGTTATCAAATATTTTAGGGTGAGAATAACGACCAGAAGAATAGTTCAAAGCTAAAACTGGCTGGAATAACAAAGGGACTGGGATAAAGCATCTGTGCTACAGAGATTTATCACCACTGCTTGTCAGGGACAAGGAACTGAGTCCCCCAGCAATGCGGGACACAGCAGGAGTGCCGGGCAGGCAGCAGCCAGCACTCCGGGGCAAACCTGGCCACCAGCCACCGGCGGAGAGGCCACCGAATGGGGAAGTGCTGGACAGGCTGGGGGAGGCACAGGGATGCTGTGGCTGGCTCAGAACCTTCACCCCCCACCTTGCTGGCCCTTGTAACACAAGTGCAGGTCCCTTCACCTCAGGGAATTGCCCCCAGGAAAGGACTAATGAGAGGAGGTCCAGAAGTTTGCCTTGGTCTATAATTTTTTTTCCTACTTGTGGCTGAGTTTTCCATTTTTGCATGTGACTTTTCCAACTCACCAGCAAGTCAGGAGCAGGCACTGTGTGGCAGGACATCTGCCCTGCCTTTGTGTGCCACCAGTCTTCATGCTGTATCACTTGCAGTTTCCTGCAAGTTTCAGTGATTTTTTCCCTGTTTCAGCTGGAGAACAGGTTTGTTCCCCAGCTTCCTGGCTGCTGAATTGCACTTTATCCCCCTCATGCATTGGCACACAGAGAAACATTCCTCTTTAATACTCACAGCAGCTTCTGCAGAATCCCTAAAGGGCTGGGGGAAAGGGGCAACACCTATTTATCCAGCTAACATAATGACTTCTCCGAGGGATTTGTCAGTCCTGTTGGAGTCAAAGTCAGTGTTTGAGGAAGGACTGAACCCATTGCTTGGTGGCTATGTGTGTTATGCTCTTGTGTGAATACATACTGTGCGCAGTTTTCAACAATTTGCTTTCTTTATCTCACCCCTTAAAACGGCACACGCAGAGCTCCAGTTCACAGTCATTGCTGGGCTCCAGCACTAGATGGTGACATGTTCCCAGATACCGAGTCCTCCTTCAGTTTGACTTTCTCCTTCAGTGTAAAACAGTAAATTTAGACAAAACATATGTTTTACCCTCTGCTTATGGAAATACAGTTCCCAGCCACATGCAGTTCTGCTCAAGATAATTTGGTATTCAACCCATTTTTAAAATGGTATTTGTTTTGCTAACATGGTTTCTGTAAGAATTACTGCTATAGAAGTAATTCTAGACATATACATTTCTATAAAGATTAATATTACTGATCACTGCTTAATTTAGAATATATTTTTCAGCAGTCAATGGCATACTCAAAATGAATGCCTGTTTTTGCACTTTCTAGGAACAAATCTGCACCAAAAGTTTTGAAGTTTAAAATTAATGTGTCTTTTGGTTGTGGAAACCACCATTTTCCCTCCCTCTTTCCTGTTTTCCCTGAGCATGCAACAGTGCTCATTTCCTTCCTTAAAATATTTGTCAATAGTTGCAGCCCAAAGGCACAGTATTTGTTCCGAAGGAGGTTTGGTGCCAGGATGAGGATTACACACTCCCCAGAGGTCAGGCACTCACACGTAATCTCCATTCCAGCCCATTGTTTGGTATTGATGTGGATGTCCACTGGGATTTGCAAGGCTTATTACATCAGTAACACCCATCAAATGAGGCTTATGGCACAGTATGAAATGAGGGTTGGAGAAGGAGAGATAAAATTAATCACAGAATGGTTAGAGTTGGAAGGGACCTTAAAGATCATGAAGTTCCCACCCCCTGCCATAGGCAGGGACACCTCCCGCTAGACCCAGTTGCTCAAAGCCCCATCCAGCCTGGCCTTGAACACTCCCAGGGATGGGGCATCCACAACTTCTCTGGGCAACCTGTTCCAGTGTCTCACCACCCTCACAGGAAAGAATTTCTTTCTGGTAGCTAATCTAAATCTCCCCTCTTCCAATTTAAAACCGTTATATCAGATGTCCTGAGACACCTGATGTGATGATGCACATTAGAAACCTGGATAGATACGTTGTTGGCTGGCTGCTACATGCAAGTGTCTCAGATTGGATTACTGACCTGGTGGGACGTCCACAAAAGCCTCAATCCCTGCTGCTTGCGTGGCTGCTCACCAACAGGTAAAGCCAGACCTGCCTCTGTCACTGCTAGAAAACAGAAACCGCAAAGCCAACATTCAAGGAGCAAACCCTGTCCCATTCCCCATGGCAGCAGAGGGTCCTGTGCTGCTGCAGCTCATGGTTTCTGAGCCTGAGGGAAAAAAGAAAGCTCCTAGGAGACAGCCAGCTCTTCTCAGCCATGTCTGGTAGGGCTTGGACAAGCTATGGACGGAGGAATGGCCACACAAGTCTGTGTTTATCTTCAACACGTGTCTGGGGCCCTGTGGTCAGGTGGGGCCCAGCGTTGAATGGTGAGAAATCTCATTGGCGTGGGTTTCATGTTAGCTTAGAAGAACAGAAGGAGGTTAAAGCTTAAAATATTGCTCTTTAATCACTAGGAATTTTAAGGAGGCTAATTTGAGGTATGTGCAGAAATGCAGCTTCCTCCATCCTGGCCTCCTCCACACCCAGCTGCTGGTGACCCTGGCCAGAGGCTGAGGCTTGGAGCACGTGTGCGTGAGCTTTCCACGCTCCCACTGAGGCTGGATGCTACTTAAGTGTCCGGTGCTGTCTAAGGCCCAGACCTTGGATGCCGAGCTGCTTGCTCATCCCTCACCCCACCTTGTAAAAATTCTTCTTTACAAAGAGTTGTTTTCTCATCCAGCTGCTTTTTTATCAAAGGCGTCTTGTTCTGGGCTCCCTCTGGTTTGCAGTTTTTATTCCATATTCCTCTTCAGAATTCTCCTGGATCTTAAAACTATTTTCATCCTCTCTCCTCTCCTTTTCATTAATTTGTTTTTTGCCCACTAAATAGTTTTTGCAAAGGTTTGCGCAGTGAACCTTGCCCATTTCACTGGGTTTTTCTCCTAACAGTTAAAAACACTTTCTCCTGCCCTAGCCCTGTTCAAAGGCAAGATAGAAACCTTCTATATTTTTCAGGAAGACAGTGTTAATACTTCTACCTTGCTGTGACCCCGAAGACCTAGCACCACCAGGAGGCAAGCCCAAAGCCCATACCTGACTCTGGGTATGGCACACTGCTGGCTGCTGCCTGGATTTGTGGATACGTTGAGTTTTTTGAGGGTTGTGAAAGCCTGTCAAAGTGCGTGAGTGACTTGGAGTCAAGACAGCTCGTCAGTTAAAGATGCTTTTCGTAACCATGTTCATTTCTGTATTCCTCACAGATACCCCAAAAGGCTCTTCACAATGACTGCTGGCCTGGAGAAAGCCTGCCACCGGTGCATATCTAAAATTGCCAGCAATGGTAAGGCAGTTCTGGTATTAATCACCTCTGTATTTAAGCAGCTCTGTTGCTAGGCCAGGTATAGAAAGGAATTAAGACGATACCAAGTCCCACCTGGATCTTCCACTGAAGTTTGTTTTTCTTTTCTCCTTTTCGAGGTATTCCCTTTCCCAGGCAATTTTGGATGGAGTGCACAATAGTAACTCTATCTCGACAGCATCCTCCTGCCACAGTATTTGCACTATAGCAGACCAGTGTAAAATTTCAAACAAACACAACCACCACCAAATACCTAAATACGGGCTGCAGCAGACAACCTAAGCAATATAGTGTGTCTGTCTCCTGTTTCACGTGGTGTTATAACATGCAGTCCTGCAGAAGTATCTGCAGGGAAAAACCACCTGGTACAGAGCAGCACAGCCAGCCTGGGAACCAAGTCCACCAGGGGCAATTCCTGAAAAGCAAAACTGCTGCCAGTGACACAAGGTCTGTGACTGAATATGGTCAGGAATAGCTCCCCCTCCTTTCACCCAGAGGCATTTCACAGAAACACAAAATTATATGGGGTTGGAAGGGACCTCCTGAGATCATCTTGTCCAACCCCCCTCCCAAAGCAGGTCCACCTAGAGCAGGTTGCACAGAAACAAGTCCAGGTGGATTTTGAATGTCTCCAGAGACATAGGTTCCCCCACCTCTCTGGGCAGCCTGTTCCAGTGCTCTGCCACCCTCAAAGCGAAGAAGTTCACAGAATCACAGAATCTTCATAGTTGGCAAGGACCTCTGAGATCACCGAGTCCAATCATACACTCACAAAAACGCCCCACAATCTCAGCCACTAGAGCATGCCCTGAGGTGCCACATCTTCACCTTTCTTAAATACCTCCAGGACTGGCAACTAAGCACCTCCTTGGGCAGGCTGTTCCAGTGCCTGATCACTCTTTCAGTAAAGTAATTCTTCCTAATGTCTAATCTAAACCTCTCCTGCAGCAAGTATGTTCCATCATCTTATGTTAAAGTTTATGCCCATTTCCTCTTGTCCTGTCACTGGGCACCACTGAAAGAAGACTGTCCCCATCCTCTTGATACCCACCATTTAAGTATATATAGGTGATGATTTTGTCCCCCCTGATTTGGAGCAGGGTCTTCTTCCCTCCACTTGCCTGGCCCCTGGAATAATGGCCACTGCAGGCATTGGGTAGCCCTCCCAAAAGCCATGCAAGCTGAACACAGAAGCACAGGAGAAACACACTTCAAGGGTAGGTTTTTGTTAGACCAAGGAAGCAGTGATGTTGGCAGGAGGATAAAATCCAAGTGTTTTAAAGCAGCTAATCCTGCTGACTGCATCTCCTTTTCATTTCGAGTTGCAAGTACTTTTTGCTTTACCTTCTAGGCAGGAACGATTTCTAATTCCACTCAAATATGAGAAGAAGAAAAATCCCTTGACCACTCACCAGAATTGATACTTCACCCACACTAATTGCTGTATTTCCCAATCTGGGCTGTTACCTTGAGGTCTTTTAAATTCCTGCTTTTGGCTTCACTTGAAAGGCTTTCAAAGTTCAGAATGAACCTTTATTAATGATTAAGCCCCTTAACTCCTTGCTGCCTTACAACCCTTCAGAGAAAACCAAGCCAGGGCAACAGGCAGTTCCTGGGAGCAGGACTGGGCTGGTGTGGGCTCCCTCTCACCACTCATAAAGGACTTGTAGGTAGGATCTGGGCCGTTGGTAAATATCACAATAAAAAAAGGCAAAAGTAGTATTTTCTATGATTTTTGTTCCTACCTGTTAGAAGGAAAACGTCACTGTTCCCTATTGATATCAAATTGCCTTTGGGACTTTAATGACAGAGAAAATAAATGATCTTTCTGAATTTTTTTTTGAAAGAAAGGGATTAGTTCTGCTCTCCTCTATGCTCTCTTACACCAAGAATGCCCTCTTACGCAAGAAGTTACCCATGAGTAAGGCAACTCAGAAACACCATTCCAGGAAACTCATTATCTTCAGGTTTTCATTACATTTACGTTCAAAATCAGCTCAGCTTTAGCCATGGATCAGCTAGTGCATCCAAAATTGATTTTCTGTTCATTAAAATGCAAACCCTCCTGAAGTGCAGTGACACTTAATTTCACTTTTTCTCATCATCCTGTGTATATTTTTCACAGAGTGTTTCAGCACAGCCCTACATTTGTACCTATAGTCTCCTGATATTTAAATGACTCTGAAGAGTCAACCTACCTGTGCAGCATCATTTAAATTCTTTTCATTCTTAGTACAGTATCTTAAGTGCAGAACATTAGGGCAGTATTTAACTAACTAATTAGAAAAAAAAAAAAAAAGGCAAATTCACTACTCTGGGTCTGTTGCAAAGCAAACTGGTGGCTCTTTATGTGATGCCCAGACCTTGTTTTAAAAGTACAGCTGGAAATTAATCACAAGGAGTCAAATCCAGTCCCTAGACCATGGCATAACTGTAGTTCAGTAGCTAGAGGCACGGCATAAAATTCAGACAAGCAACTCTGCAATATTGCCTAATCCCCAAAGCACCTCCATCTGCTACTACCTCTACCTCTACGTCTACATCTGTAGCTACATCCTCTCCATCTTGAAGGTTCCCAGACTACTGGCATCTTCTTACGCTACTCCATTTCTGATGAGAGCAGCATTGCTGGCATCAGTGCTAGAACCTGGAACTTAAATTTTAGGTGTTGTGGTGCTGGCATAGCTTATCTGGGTACCAAAGTACTATTTCACGGTACTTGTCTAAGCAAATATCATGCAGCTGGTGGCCCTGAGCTTGGATTTGGTCTGCAAGCCAATTTTATCCCACTTCCCATGCTTCCTACGGTGGCTTTGCACAGGGACTGGAAACCTCCACGGGAATGGCTGTTCCTTACACTGAATCCTCCAGCTGCTGAGTATCTAGTTTGGTCAAGGGAATAAATCACCCCAGTGGTGGGATTCCTGTCATTTATCCCAAGAGATGATTCCCTCAAATATCTCCTTGCTATGGCACTTAGCCTCATGGACAGAGTGATCTTTGTTTCTGCTCAGGTTCATCTCATGTCTACCTTTGTAGCAATTTGGATCACTCGCAGGTCCTTTTCTGAGCGCTCAGACCTTTCTCTTATTTTCTTTCATTTGGCCATTGGCTAGCCAAGCTAAACAGAGTTAATTATTTGCCTTCAAAGTTAGCTCATTCAAGTCTTTTCTGCATATCCCATCTGATACAGTGACATTTTCCTGTCACATAGTATCCACGACTACTAAAGCCCTGGGCAGACTTGCCTCTGGTCTGTAAAACGCATGACCTTGCTGGACCTCGTTCCCCAGAGAGATCCATTGAGAATTGCTTTGCCCACAGCAGTCCCCGGCACTGCATCCTTTCTTTTCTCCGAGTTCCTATCAATACTGCAGGGGATACCTGCAGATACCATGAAGGAATAAAATGTGGATGAAAGTATCCGCTACCCATCTGCATTCCAGTGTGCCGGTGTCCACGCTGCTGCGCAGCACACTGTGACACTCCTTACTAAGTTACTGCACTACCATCTGCATCTGCCTCAGGGCATGATCAATCCCAGGGCTGGGCCGATGGACCCGAATTTGCTCGCATCCAGACTGCTGAGAGTCAGCCCCCTGCAAAGCAGCATCCCCACGGGGCATAAAGGGAATACTGTGAGTTTACACCCAGAGTTTTGCTCCTCAGCTCGCTCATGCAGATAAATCCTGGAGTAACTGCAGAATTTGTTTGGAAGCTGGTAGCATCCCATTTTAAAAGAAAAAAATCAGTCCTTTTTTATCAGGATCCTGACAGGCTACAGAACAAACAGCATTTGGGAGTGATGGCAATGTACACAACACTTCATTTAGTACTGTATTTATTATCAGAGAGCTTGTCACACACTCTACTGAGTAGGTTGCACTACAGCCGTATTAGCATACTACCTAAGAAGAGTGGGTAGGTTGAGATTTATACTCATAAATTGCTTCTGAAAATCCCGTGAGGACTTCTTACCTGAAAAGAAAGAAACTTTTCTCTGTCTTCGAAGTAAACAAGGACAGCCTGAGCTGATTTGAAACTTCCAAGTGCTTGGAAAAATCCCAGCAGCAAAGCAAAGTCTGAGGAGCCTGGAAGGTGAATCGGTGTCACATCAAATCTTGCCTCCAGATCCACCCCAGAGGCCAGAGGACAACTCATCTGCTGCATGCCCTGAGGCCAAGCACATCACTGGGGATGGGGAAGAAGGGAGGGGAGGAGAGCTGCAGGGCAGGGGCACAGCTAGGGAAGATGTAATGGCTCAGGCATTAGATAGAAGAGGGATCATGATTTACAGCCGTAATGTTAACGGTGATTTCAAGTTCATTTACCTCCGTGGGGAGACCCTGGCAGGAATAACTTACCTAAATGCCAGATTTATACCAGCTGACTGTCCTGCTGGGCAGGAGACACAAAACCTGCACCCACTGATCCGATTTTTGTGCCCACAGATTTCAACAGATGTGCAAGATGTACAGCTACTTGCTCTCCTCTTCCTCTGTTTTGATCCCAGGCACCAGTTCTTCCCTTCACCCATTTCCCAGCCCATTAGGACTCATTTGCTAATGCCTTCCAAAACAGGACTTTAGCCGGTACCCCACCATGTGCTGCCCTGGCAGTACAGAGCAGGGAAACATCCTGCCTGATGCCCAGACACCAGGGCAGATGTCCTTCTGAGCCATGTCTGGAAACACTTCCCTTACCCCGTGCATACCACCAGCCCTTTTTTGCTGCTTTTTCTAGGAATGGGTCCAGGGGCTTCTCTGACTGCCCTGTGAAGCGATATCACTGGCTTAAAAATATCAAAAGCCCCACATGTGAAACTGCACAAACGGCAGCATCCTCTCTGCAGAGCTGGGCTGCCCTGCGGCAAACACCATTTTTGAGCAATTTATCTTTGGGCCAGAACGGGGCAGCACCAACTCAGACAAATGCAGGCAGAGAGCGTGCATGTGTCCCAGACCGAGCAGCATTTCTGTGAAAACCCCACACGTTTCGGGGAAAAGAATCTTTAGTGTTGCTGGTGGCACTGAGAGCGGCTGCGGAGCCCTGCCAGTTGTGTAGTCAATTGTTGAGAGTCTCACTTTGTTAAACATGGATCTGGAAGCCTTCCCAGACTATGCATCTGCCCCTCCAATTCGAGACCTAAGAGGCTGTAGCTGAATGGGGAGATAATGAGCAAATACATTCCCAGCGACTGCTTTGGGAGGGGAATTAATGAGCCATTATCTTCTTCTCTTGAGCTCCGAGTGGTCCCTGCCTCCCATTTCTCCCCTCCAAAATCAAGCTATAGGGTAGAGGCTAGACACAAGCAAACATGAACACCTGTGTGCCAGATGTGCAGCCCCACATACACATGCCCCCCCCCGAGCTCACCACAGCATCCCTCCCTGGGAGTCAGACCACGTGCTGCACGATTAAGAAATGACATGATGCCTCCTCCAACAAGGCTCCTGAGTTCTTGCTCCTGCAGCAAGGGCAGAAGCAGTAGGAAGCTATGAAACGCCAGGCAGAGAGGTGACACCACGGTGAGAGTCGCACCGTGGTGACAGGACTTCTAGCAACAACAAGGCAGTGGACACAGCTCCCGCAGAGCTGAACTGCGCTCATCTGGACAGCAGATAAATGAGTTGCCCGGGCTGTGGGCACTGTTTGCAGGTGATGTTCATAGGTGTGTTGGAAGCCCACCTCAGCTACAACAGCAATGCTTGCGGATGGGAAAATAATAGTCTAGATCATGTAACAGGAAGAGGAGAGAGCGTGAAATGTGACATGTGGTGAAAAGGGAGGCTCAAGACTGAGTTGTTCTAATGAGAGGCTGTCAGCATTTGAAAGAGCTTAGTCAAGTGTGGGACACAATTGAAGTAGAGGAAGAATTTCTGTACTGTGCAGCATTCAGGAGACAGGAGAGCCTGAGCAAAAATGTGTGTGTGTGAGACAGAGAGAGATCAGCCGACCAGGGAGAGGAGGAGGGGGTCACACGAAGAAACAGAAGTGCTTTCTTCAGCTCAGAATATCTTCAGTCTCTACCAATTCACAGAGATAACAAACATGCTCCTTCTGAGAAAGGAAGATGTCTCTCCAGCGCTGACGTGTAAGATCCTCGTTCTCTGCAGAGAAAACACGAGCAGTGTGTGGGGGATGGTGTGTTCCCACGAAAAGTGTCTGTGAGTTAGAAAGCCTGGTGGATCTGCCCTGAATTTTGATGCTGCTCCTGTGTCCTTTGTCTCAGTTTCTCCTTCTGTAAAACGAAGGCAACCATGCTCACCTTTTTCTCTGAGGCGCCCCGAGGGCGATGTTTTGGCAGCGCTGCAGAGCTCCCCAGAGCAGCACCGTGGGCAGGGTGCTGGCAGTGTCCCCGCTCCTGCGTGGTAATGAGGATGCGGTTTGCCTCACAAAGGTCACGGTCCTCTGGATAGGGGAACTGCGTGACACAGTTTGCCTGGGGAAGGTCCTGGGTCCCAAACCAACCCCAAATGCTTGCTCCACAATTTTTTTCATAAGCCTCCCAGGAGACATCCTACTCTTTTGCTTACCCATGCCCTTCTCAGCCCCTCTGCAGCCTTTGCCCACCTCCGCTTACTGCCCTTTTGCCTCCTCAGGCATCTGCTCGGAGATTGAGCCATTTGCAGAAGCACTCTGCAGGGATGCTCCCCACAGAATGTCCTCATTATGTTTTACTCTCATTTTGCAGGGCAGCATTTCACTTTAATATTGCCAATGTGCTCATGATTAGGCACAGAGGTGACAGCTCTTATAAGAGACAGGCGGCTCACACTGCTCTTGATGCTGCTGTTTCTCACTTTCTGCAGAGGTAAGCATTCATCCTCTGCAGCATCAGGCTGTGCTGGGAAGACATCAGGGCTCAGATACACCAGAAGCTCTCTGGGGAGTAACTAAGCACCTCAGATCCACTCACCTGTGGGAACAGTCCGTGTGCATCCCTAAGAACATCATTCCATGCAGCTTGAGCTGATTTATCCCAATGATCCACTCCTTGCAACGGGGATGCTGCCTCTGTGTTCATCAGCTGAGCTGGGTCAGGGAGTTAGACCAGCCAGAAACCATTCACATCTGCAACAAAGATAGTTTATGTAGCTATCAGTGAAAACTAAGTGCAATGGCATTAAAGTAGCTATTTGCTTAGCAGACAGATAGGGGCTCATCAGTTGCCATGGCAGAGCTGATGCAAAGTTACTTGTTACTGCACAGCCACCTGGCAGCGCCTCTGAAGCTGGTGCAGGCTAAGGCAGCAGTGGCAAAGTCCTTGCCTTTGCAATAAGACAACCAGAAGCAGTAGCAACAAAAGCAGTTTGTGTCTCTCATTGCCCTTCTTCTGATACAAGGACCAACAATACATGAGGTAAGAAATGGAAGCTTAAGCTCCGGGAGAGTGATAAACCACTTGCTGGTCTCATCATCTCAAATGCTGCACCGTAAACATGATATTCCCACCCCATTGAGTGCGCTGCATTTCTTGCTACACTACTTTGAGGATAAATACCTAAGGCAACAAAGATGATTAAGGGATTGAAGCATCTCTCTTATGAGGAAAGGCTGAGAGAACTGGGACTCTTTACCTTGGAAAAGGGAAAGCTGAGGGGAGACCTTACTAATGCTTACAAGTATCTGAGGGGTGGGCTGAAGGAGGATGGAGCCGGACTCTTCTCAGTGGTTCCCAGTGACAGGACAAGGGGCAACAGGCACAAGTTGGAACATAGGAAGTTCCATGCAAATAGGAGGAAAAACTTTTTTACCGTGAGGGTGACAGAGCCCTGGAACACACTGCCCATGGAGGTTGTGGAGTCCCCTTCTCTGGAGACCTCCAAGACCCTCCTGGATGCAGTCCTGAGTAATGTGCTCTGGGCAATCCTGCTTTAGCAGGGGAGTTGGACTAGATGATCTCTAGAGGTCCCTTCCAACTCTGACAATTCCGTGACTCCATGATAAACAGCATCTGTAAAGTACTGGATGGAATGTCTGGTCTCTAAACTTCAACCAAGCCCAATAACGCCGTCTATCTTTTCTCATTCACAGCGTGCTTTATATTTGGGCTCCTTGCTTTCCTTGCCTTACCACTCTCCATGACTTTTACAGGTAAGTTGACTACTAAAGCAATTTAAAACCAGGAAATTCCCAGCAGCGTGTGTCAGGTTAACACATTTGGAGGGAGAAAGGAGTTGGAAAACTTAAAACTTTCCAACTGCTAAACCCGTGCGCTGGTACTTTAGCTTCAGACAGAATCCCAGCCCACACTGCATGGCAGGGAGGAAGCGGCGCTTGAATTCTGACCCTGTTTGTCTTTAAAACCCCTCCAGTGTGTCCTACCTCAACACAGGGCTCTGTCTGTGGGAGGAAGCTCAGAATCCAACACTTGAGAAGATTTCACTAATCGGGATCCCTCTGTATTAAGTGCACTGCAAAAATCTTAGAAGCGTAGGGCTGGAAGGGAAGAAGAGATGATCTAGGCTGCTATTTCTCCACCTTTTTGAAAGTGAGACCTGGTTTTTGGCTGATCTGTCTCTGTGTAACCCCCCCAAAGGCTGGATTTGCGAGTAGCATTTCAAGATCATATATTTAAGAATGGAAAGGAAAATCCTTTGAGCTGCAGAGTTTTATACATTTCTAAACTGCATCAGGCTCTTCTTTTTCTTAACCATCACCTTTTCCTTACCATTAACATAGACTTCTTAATTTTTTTTTAAAAACTGAGCATT
This sequence comes from Thinocorus orbignyianus, assembly GCA_013400375.1. NCBI lineage: Eukaryota > Metazoa > Chordata > Aves > Ciconiiformes > Thinocoridae > Thinocorus > Thinocorus orbignyianus. The sequence continues at coordinate 92,030 of VXBW01002123.1, read as the reverse complement.
TTCTAACAGTTCAGTGTTCCCTTTGGGCCTTTCACATCCTCCACACAGGTTGCGATCCCCACTTGAGAAACACTGGTAGAGACACGGGTCCACCTCCGCTTTCAGGCAAGGCTTGCTTGCTCGTGGCATCACTGACAGATGTCTGACTTGCCCTTGCTCAAGGAAATTCCATGGCTTCCCAAGGAGCCTATTTCAGCATTTTATTGCTCTCACAGACAAAATATTTTCCCCCATATCCAACCTAAATCTTCCCTATGGCAAATTAAACAGATTACAGCCTGTCCTACCCACCGTGGTCACCAAGACAGATTGGTCATTGTCCTACTCAAGAGAACCTTTGAACTGTTTGAAGGCTGCTATTATAGCCTCACTCCATCTTCTCTTTTTTTTCCCAGAGATCTCAAAAACCTATTTCTTTCATCCTGACCTCACAGGTTGCAGTTTCTGTAGCTTTTTTTTTTTTTGGCATTTTTGCCTCCCACCTTTGGCCTCTGGCCAATGTAACTATTTTTTTCCCCCTGAAAAAAATAAATTAAAAAAAAAGAAACACAAGACTCCAGCTGAGACCTGAGGAATGAGCAGTGCAGAATAATTAGCTCCTCTGTTTAACATGCAGGATTCCTGTAAACATACCTCAAAATGAAAGATCTTCTCTCTGCACCAATTCATTGCCTCCAATTTAGCTTCTGGTGCATTGTAAGCCCAGATGGTTTCTGGTAGCGCTGCTCCCTATCAGGTATTTCTCATTTTTTATTTACACTGAAGTTTTCTCTTCTATATGCGTGCTCAGCTTTATCGGTTGTCATCTTGTAGATTTTGGATGTCTTTTTCCAGCATATCCAGATCACTTTGTATTCTAAGTTCTGTCCTTGAGAGCCCTTACAATCATTCCAGATGGATGTCCTTGAGAAATAGCTCACTTTCTGCTTCATGATTAGTGGAAGATGGTGCAAATGAACTCTACCTGCAGATGCTATGGGCAAGATGCATCCCACCTAGATGTGGACTGTACATATCTGTAACCAAGCTAACCCCCATGTGCTGCCCTTGCAGGCAGCTAAGAGAAATGGCTGTTTCTGACAGTGAAGGTCCCACACCCTCTTTTAGGTGTTTGCATTGAGATGAGATGACTTTTAAGGGAGTTGGGACACCCAGCCTGCTGGCCAAATCCATAAAAAACCCTGTTCAGCTAAAGGTTGCTGCCGCTTCCTTTATTTGGGGCCTACCGAGTACCAGTGATGACTGTGGTAGGAATTCTGATTAGGACATCCTAATTAGGAATTAGGGAGTTCTAATGAAGGATTAAGGAGAAATTAGGAAGTAAGGAAACAGACTGAACTGTTACATCTCAACACTTAGGCTCTTACGCTTATCCATGACTTAAAATTGCTATTTATCCCTTAAGAGGATTTTAGCTTTAGCTTTTCCCCAGGCTGAATGCGCCTGAGCTGTGGAATAGGGGTGGGAAGGTATAACTCAAAGCGTGGTACAGCTTGCATGCATATTGACAGCCAGCCTTCTGGAAATGAATCCAGGGCTGGAGGAACCTGACCACTTATAAATATAATTTCCTAGGAATACTTCATAATATCTTCAAGATCAGTGAGAATTGGAAAATGTACGGTGAGATATTAGCCTGGAGCTCTGGGTATCTCCTGCATCAGATATAGAGCTCCTTTTTTTTTCACAACTTAGTGAAATTAAGAGATAATGTCACTGTAATATGGTGTTGTCAGAGGATATTGGTTTCCTGCAGCTATATATCTGCAAAGGCATTTTTAGGAAAATGAAATGTCAAGGAAAATGCAGATATTTATTATCCAGGCAAAAGCCTCTGATTTCCTGATAACATTCTGTTATCATGATCCCAGAGAATAACTTGCTGATCTGCCTCCAGCCATTTTGGCTCTAGCTTTCTGCAGAGGATAATTAAGGTATTTTCAAATGTTAACGAATAAATTATAATATTTGTTAAAACTCAGAGATTAAGAACTGGTAGCTCAGGTAATAATTACACATTAATAATTATACACTTCTAAAATTTGGTAGCACTGTAAATCACAGTGTAAGTGAAAATACAGAAATAGGACTCAGCAAATTTTCCAAGCTCCAGACTTGTGACATCATTTAAGATGCAGATTGTTTAGCAGCTTTCTAAGTTTTATGTACAGAGATGATCCCCTGCTTCTTGCTAAACTTTCAAAAAGTAGAGCGAATGATGGAAAGACCTTATAGACTTTCTTTTTTTGAGAATTTCTTTTAGTTTCCAGGACAGTGAAGGATTGCTCCCAATAGCACATTCTTGTATGTTGTCCAGACTGCCTTTATACACAGTGTCCCCCAGGGGTAGCTAAATCACATTTGAAAGCTGATGACATCGTTTTCTCAATAGGCAGTCTAAACTTCCCCCTGTTCAGATTTAACCCAGTACTACTGCTCGTGCTCAAATCTACACCAAATAATACCTCAACTCTCAAGTGCTCCCGATAGTTGTCTGAAGCCTGTTCTCATACTCTGTACCTTTATGTGGGAGCCAATCTTGTTTTTTAGTGGCTGCTGTTAACATAACCTTTCCTTGCATTTCAGTCCTTCAGCCGCTCATTGCTTCTGTGAGTTTCTGTTGATTTGCTGAGATGTTTTCTGATAAAATCGTGCCCAGAAGCAATTACTTTGAGATAAATCCTCTGCAGCATCCAGATCCTAGTGTAAAACCACAGCCCAGGGCCTGACTGAGGTCTGGGCTAAGTGACAGCAGCTGCAGTCATCCACTAGGAGCAACTGAAAATGGTCTGTCTGGCATGTTGTATCCTCTGTCTCCTATTTTAATCATAGAACTGTCTAGGTTGGAGGGGGCTTTTCATATCATCCAGCCACCAACCCAACAATGACAAAACCCATCACTAAACCATGTCTCCAAGAGCCACATTTACCCGTCTTTGCAATACCTCCAGTGATGGTGATCCCACCACTCCCCTGGGCAAAGAGAAGATGGACAGCTGACATCAGATTAGCCTTGCTACACAGCAGCCCTCCTTTACTATGGGATGCACTTTTGGTATTTCCAGCTACTTAAGAAGAACAAAGCAGCTAAAATTAGGTCAATTATCTCAGTGATAATCACAAGTCACAAGGCCACTTGGTTAGTATGGTATTTGTGGGCCATGCCACAGCACTGTCCAAAAGGGTGTCCTTGGAGAAGCTCACATCCTGATCACTCACTCCTTCCACTTGGCTGGACTTTGCATCCTGGATCCCACTGCAGTGTTGTTCTGTGGTAGCCAGGAGGTAAAGTGTGCACGTCTCTCTGCTTCCCTAAGCCTCCCATCTCATTTTTTTTTTTCCTTTGGACACTGTGGAAGCTGTTGGACATCCTTGCTGTGTCTGATCTTGCAAAGGTTGCTGGTTTATTCATTTGGACTCAGGCACTGGTCTGTCTCATGGTGAGCTTCAATCACTCTCCGCTCTAAACCATGGATCACTCTGGTTTGCAGGGAGCGTTGCACTAGATGCAGAGCTTTGATCTCTCATGGTCCATATATCCTGTCATTAACAGTCAAAGGAAAACATATCTGGTGCTCATGGAAAAGAAGAGCTAGCACTGATGCTCTCCTACTAGTTTTGGTGTTCCTAAATAAATCAGGCACGTGCTATGTGTGAACTGATTGACACATGATGTGTGTGTCTAGATTTCACTGCAATAAATATCAGTGCTCATCTGTCCACAGTAGGTTCATATTTCCTATTCACCCTTAGTGCTGTATTTTTCAAGTTCCTACTGTATGACCCCCTTTCACTTTCTCTTTTGCTGTCATAGCTGCCTGCAATATTCTCCCAAAACCTAGAGTACCGCTGCCTGTCATTCAAATCCTTCCCAAGATGGACTGCTGTCATGTTACATATATGAAAGGACTCCAAAATAGATTTGTCTGGGAAACAGAATCATAGCTCCATGAAAAAAAAAAAAAGGCATGTTTTCTTGATTAATTTTTTTTTTTTTTTTGGCCCCAACTCAAAATCTCAGTAACACACTGGAAATAGCAATTGCCTAGGTTCCTAAACTGAAATACATTCCCTGAGATCCCTGGCCAGCTGCTTTTGTGGCAGGCTATTACAGGGCCAAGGACTCCAAAACCCTGGCAGCTGCTTTCTGAAAATGATATAATTTGTGATGATTTCCCCGCTGCCCACCCCCGTAAAGTTAGGAGTCTGAGCAGCTCTCAGTGTTACATCATGGCAAAATGGACAAAAAATTACAGCCTTGCAATAGGGGATGAAACGGGAGAGAGTCCAAATCAGTCCAAGTCCAGCCCTTTTCAATTATGAGAAGGCTGGTAAATAAATACTTAGTGTAGAAGAGTCCTCTGTACTCCATACTCTCAGCAGATCACAAGACACCACCTCATATCCTATTACTAAAATAGGACCTATAGCAAGCATCCACAATCCAGAACACCCGCATTATGCTATGCAAAGAGCACAGGAGAGGTTCAGGACATCAGCAAGGTTCTGGACCAGCAATAGCAGTGGATTTGGTGCACAAATTGATAAACTGAAGAGGATTACAGATACAGAAGCCAAAAAAACCCCAAACCACTGGTACTTCTTCCCTGATTCCTCCTGTTCAGTGTAGTTCTGAATACGGAGGCAAGACCTTCCATCTGACAGATGTTTAGTGCTAAGACCAGCACATTGCTTTCAGTATCTTGCATGTGGATAACCCAAATTATTCAGAGAAAAGTAGAAATTTCTCCTTGAAAATGAAAAGAACAAAAAATTCTTTCTGTCCTCTGCAACTGATCAGTAAAAGCACTGAAACATGGGATCAATAACAATAAAACAAGTGTAATGAGCAGTTTAAAACTGGCTAAAGATGCTACTGGGTAAGAGAACTGGGCAGGGGATTCATCTCCGCTAACTAACTTTAGATATATACAGCTGGCTGTCTAGATTCCTTGTATAGCCATGGAGAGAAAGATGCACTTGCAGGGTCCAACTCATCTGACCTATTTTAAATGCCTGTCTTAGGCATGAGATGAATTGAATTTTACAAGTGTCTTATTTCTCACTATTGACTATAAAGAGAGCCTAGGAAACTAGTTCAGATATGGATGCCTGCATTGCAGACATCTATATTTGGACAGATGAGTGTCTCTGCCTCAGACCTGTATCACAAGCTGCAGTGTCTACTGCCAGCAACATCCTTATACTGCCATACACTCCCTTCCTTAAAACTTACCCAGCTTTCTCTTTCTAGCAGTAGATTTGAGGGTTGCCAGGATCCTTGCCTCTATAACAACCAATGCTTTTATCCTCCAGCAACCCAAACAGCCTGGAAACTTGAGCTTCTGTGGTTCCCTATCAGCTGTCTGGGAAGCTAAAATGGTTCCAGACACTCCCGTGGGTGCTGGGTCCCAGGCTTCAGGGCATATAACTCGGGAACATGCCACACTCATGAGAGATAATGAACAGGAAAGGCTTGGGAGAAGCTTATCAGAATTCCTTCTTTTCACAAATGGTTTTGATTTTCAATGAATTTTCTACTGTTGATGAAAATGCCCTGTCCAGCTCATTCAGTTGTTCATTTAGTGAAGATGCAGTGGCTGAAGCTAATGACCTCTGTACGTGGCTCCAATCAGTAATGCCAGATTAACCGTAATGCTGTTACTCCCTGTCCTCCATCTCCTGCTTTTTGCTTGTTTGTTGCTTTCAGTCCTGGAGAGGGGGATGCAAACCCCCTTTAATTCAGCCCCCATTTCAGTAGATGCCAGATACAAGTCTTGGGTCTGAACACTACACTTCATCTACAGTATCTTTAGTTTTCTCTGTACAGCTTGTTGCACTATTTGATCATTTGAGATAACAAACATTAATTTTTGCTGTTCAGGAATGAAGTTTTTGGAAGATTGCCCAGTTCAGCCACTAATTCCATTATATCTGCTGGTGGGTGGCGTGATTGGCAGCTTAAAGGTAATGTGCCTTCTGTGTGTGAAAAATATTTTGTGTGCCTAGACTTTAACTTGCTAGCTAAGACATAATGATGGTTCCAGACAGCTATGTGCATGCGGTACTGCAGAGAGCTATGGGGATTGAATCGTGCTTGTTCCAGCACCTAAAGCACCCGTCAGTCAAGTGAGACATTAATGAGTTCAGCCTCCAGCATTGTCCCACACATTGTGGTGTGACTTTCTCCTACATCACAGCATCTGTGCTGTCATCCCTACCGAGGAAAATGACTGCATAACATGGATGCATGTGGTAAATGGGGTCTTATTTCCACAGACGTGCAAGCCTGCCAGACCTTTCTCCTTCATTTTCAGACACACAGGCTGGACAAAAAGTGAAGTTGCTCTCCTAGCTTTGGGAATACCATAAAACTACAGGTGTTTGTACATAGCCCTTCACAATTTCATTTTATTCCCACTCTGACCTGGCCAGGAGCAATGACTATGCAGCAGCATGGCTTCCTTCCAGAGTAAATGTACCCTTCCACCACAGAAGGACTTATTAATCTAGCACAGCATTTTCTGACCACAGCTATCTGTCTTCCAGTGGACTACGCTCATTTATACCTTCCCTGAGCTAGAGCCTGGCTGCTTGACAAGTAGAGACACCTCCATATCTGTGTTACACCTGATCACTATCAAGCCATAACTCCGTGTTGACTGTAGGGTAAAGGATCGCCCTGTTCTGAGTGTCCCTTTGCAGATGGTGTTAACTGGCTGCCAGTGGGCACAAAGAGGCTTCTCACAACAAACTGCAGAGCTGCTTTCAGGCTTCTCAGCAGGACTCAGCAAAACTGGTTTTTGCTGTCCCAATGATGCTCCTGCCAAAGGAAGGAACGGGGGCAGAGTTGAAGGAAAAGCTTTGGAACTGCACGGAGAGCTAAGAACAGCAAGTGCTGCTTCTGGAGAGAACATCTGTGCTGGCAGAATGGGCTGTCCTGCATAACTAACGGTGGCAGCCCGGCACCAGCTGAGCAGACAGGATAGACCTGATGGGTTGTGGCCTGATGTTTCAAGGGACAAGCCCTTCCCTTGAAAGGGAACCTGATAGTCTCAGAGCTGACAGCAGTGCATATTGCAGCCAGCAGATGCTGCAGACAGGAGCTACCTACGTTCGCCTTGGATAACATTTCTAGCCCTTTTCTCTGCCAGAATCAAAAGAAAGGGGAAAGAATATTCCTCTGCAGGTCTCTGTATCTGCTGCACTTCATCACAGTGGTAACCACGCTGCAGTACATCACTGAGATATGCATCACCCCCTCGAGGACATTTGGTCAGTAAAGAAGTAAATGGAGACAAAAAATAAAGTGCCTAATCTTGTTATAAGGAATTTGCTGTGCTATGAGCTCTACTGGCAAATGCTTAGTCATTCGGTCACACCATTGGACTTATCTGTATAATCAAAGGTTCATTTAATAACAGTTTAGAAAAGAATAGAACAGAATTGAAAGGAAATTTTCATGGTGATGAAATGAGGCCTCCATCAAAAACGTTAACCATTTCTTAGCTATTTCTGGTTTAAAGTCAGGTTTTCTCACCCTAAACAAGACGGTAAGCGGGTCAGTTGATATTCCTGCTGACATCAAATAATTTGGCTTCAGCTGACAGTAGGACTGCCTACTTTGCAGTCTGGCAATACATTTGGTCAGAATTTGATTGGCCTAACTCGTGTGTCATCATCTCATAGCTCTTGATCTGTAGCCAAATCCCGCTTGTCTCAACTCTGCCCTCTCTTACGTTCGTTGGACTGCACCGACTTCACTGTGCACTACACTTGTTTGACCTCTGAGAGCTGGAAGGTCAGAGAATGGGTACAGGATGAAGTCTGAATGGACGCTGTCCTGTGATGGACATCATTTAATGGCAAGCTATTCTGGCCCAGATCTGTAGGCTCCTCATCTTTTTCTTTACCACCTCCAGTCTTTTTAAAAAATTAATGGTAACCTACAGATGTTCACCAAGGCAACTGAACCATCCTACAGCATCCAGAGAGGCCTGCTGAATTCATGTCATGCTCTTCCATAAACATATGTTTATTACTTATTAGTAATGTGAGCAACTGCTAGAATTTGCTTCAGTCACAGCTTGGCAAGGTAATATCCATAAGAATTAAACGCACTTTCCATGAACTGGTTAGATGCAGTTGAGACCCATAAATCCACCTGAGAGATTTCTTTGACTTCCTCAAAACCAATGCCCCTCTGCCATTTAACCCCATTCCCATCATGGAACATGGTAAAACTTGAGTACAGGCGGCTGTCTTTCTGCTGAGCTCACCTCAGAGCTAAGAGCTGCACAGAGCTTCAGGTCAAGCCACAGGTCCCCATGTAGAAACCCCAAATCCACTGGCCAGGTAGGTTTATCCCTCCCAAGTTTATCCCTCCCTTCCGAGCAAGAGGATCCTCTTCCCATTATGTCCCGAATCCTTTTGCTAAGCCTTTCCTCCAGAAAACGGGGCATGTGGACTAAAATCTCTACGAGGCAGAACATATACTCAGCTGGGTTTTCCTTAGGCAGTGTTCTCACCATTAATCACTGACTAATGGAGAAGGGAGAGTGTAAAACAAGGCGTGCTCTTCTCTCTCTTTTCAAGCAGAGAAATAAGCACAGAATATAATACTGGGAAAGAGAGCATGGTACGGACAGTTCATCCCTTCCCATAGCCACTTATAAATCCACATCTTTTACCTTTCCCTCTGAATTTCATTCCTGGTTGGCCAAGGCAGGTTCCTGCTCACTTGGTTTCTTAAAGTCCTTATCCCAAAGACACAGCTCACTGCAGGGAGGCTTGCACAGGAACCTGAGCACCTTTAAAAAGAGGAGTTGAGATTACAACAGCTAGTGCCTTGTGGACTGGGGCAACTCTTTCAGAGGTAGCAAGATAACCCAGGTTTCACAACGTTTGGCCAAATCCTTCCTGGGCCCTGTATATACCTCGCCTACAAATCTACCGAAATTAAGGAAGTCATTTAGGGGACAAATTTGAAAGCTTCTCTACACTGCAGTCAATTTACCTGTATACTTTGCATTGCCAAGACTAAACTAGAAATCTTCTAAGCATTGCTGATGAGTCCTACTGCATTTCTCAGCAGACTAGACCTTCCTAACCTTGTGGTATCATGATATTCCATCTGTTTCTCTGCTGGTGCTGACTGAAGGCAGGAATGGAGCAATCTGGGAAAATGACGCTTAATTGAAGAAAACTTGACACAATCATTCCAAGTATCTGAAACAGTTTATTTGGCGTCTAGGTCAAAGTCTAGATCCTTCATAATTTTATTAAGCTGATTCACCTATACAGCTATGGAAAATAGAGTTAGGAGAGACAAATCCACCCACTACAAGGCAGGAACTACTCTACTTAAGTCATTTAGCAGTTACTTTAATCTGTTCTTAAAAGTCTCCAGCGTGGGAGCTGCTGCCATCTCCCTACACAATCTGTTCTCATGCCTTTCCTTCCTTACCATTGGCAAGTTTTTTCCAATGTCTGGCCTAAATCTCCCTGGTGAATAAACTGCAGGGGGGAAAACTGCATTATTTTCCAGCAGGATCTGCCTCATTTGTGACTCCTCACCTTCATTTCACATGATTTTCACACACTCAACTTTAATTTGGCCCAAAGGCTGGCAGTGGCCAGAAGGTGTTCAGACTTTCTGCAGCCAGTTTACTTACTCCCTTTTCTCCCCTAACGCCTCCAGGTGACTCTCCTGCTGTACGACTCAACCAGGATGAGGCAGCTGCTTTCTAAGTCTGTTGTGATTGATGATGACGACGACGATGAATATCCCTGGAGGCAGAACGCTCACAAGTACTACATCCATCTAACCCTCAGCCTTTTCCTCTTCCTCTGGTTCATTCTTGGGAACTACTGGGTATTTTCTGTGTACCTGCCAAATTTCATCCCACCTTTCCATCAGCCTCAGGATTACTGTGACAAAACCCTGTACATTTTTGCTGTTGTTGTTCTCATTATTAGCCATACTGTTCTCTTTCTCCTTATCTTTTGTAGCTGCTGCATATATTGTTTTTCCAGGCAAAGATATTCCTCTGAGGAAGACTAAATGCCACATAAATAAAGCCCCAGATGCTTGGGAAAGAGTGTACAACAAAGGACAGGCAATAACTCACTCTTGTGTACATCTTTGTTGTACTATATATATGTATGATAGCAGTCAACTGCTAGAGGAAATTGTAAAACACAGTGCCATCTGGAAATCGCTAAGCTGGAATACAGTGTAGTCAATGTAAAATTGCTGCTACAGATGCCAGGGTGCACTCCTGCTAACTTTTACATCCCTTTTTTAACTCTTGGATATTCTATCTGGAGTAAGCTCTTGCAGGTGGCAAGCTCTTCTAAAACCAGGTCCCCTTATGTTGTTCCAGCATAGTACATCTTCGCCTAAAATAGTAGCCGTGTTCCCCTCTTCACTAGGACGTGAACATCCCTGCAGCCTTGCTGAGGTTCGTTACTGTCCGTGTGTTACAGAGGAGGGAGCTGAGACAGAGATACAGGGTTGTATCGGGACCACTTTGCGTGGCATATGGACTTTGACAGGAACTTAGATGCTCACTAGAGAGTTATTCAGGCCACTGTTGGACCACTCAGTAAGTAGCTGTGATAGCAACACGAGCATGTATAAAAGACAGCCTGAATACGGCCCCCAGGGCTCTTCTGAACCTGGATTAGAAAGCATCTGCATCTAATTTTGGTGCTAAAACAGCCTGTAAATATCCACACATATCCAGCACATCCAAACCGAGCCACAGCCACTTTGCAAGCCTTCGGCAGGACAAGGAACTGAGCTACTGAGTATCAGAGCTGTGCTTTAACCAGGGCTCAGGATCCCACAACCTGGGGAGACTCCTTCACTTTTTCTATGGCAGTAACTTGTCAGTACCACACCAACACAGAGATGACTAACAATCCATCGTGATAGAGTTCATAGAAAAACTGATGTCATGTTGGTATTTTAAAAATAAAATGATAATAAGGCAGGGATGTGAGAATTTCAGGTGGCTGTGTTCACTACAGCAGTTCTCTGGTTGTGGTCTGACTGCACATTTGATTTGTTCACCTTGGTGCTGTACATATTGAAATTTATACTTAATGGACAGATATAATGCAAACAGCTTTTAAGCTAACAGCAGTGTCAGCTTTAAAAGCACCAGCATGCACAGAGACAATTGTTTTGTGACAAGTAATGGAACAAGCCTGTAACTGGCTCTGGTAGATTGGTTTTTTGTGTGTTGATGAATGCAGTGTAAAAGTGCTCCTTCTGCTTTTGCTTTTTATGCACTTCTGTTAATACGGTCAAAATGGAATGGCCTCCCTCTCCAAAAGCATGAGGGTGGTTCCAGGCACAGGAAGAAGACATGTCTTTGGGCTATTTCTTCTGTTAAACCCCCCCCAACAGAAACCTAAAATAGTCACACTAGACCTGTGGAAGGGTGAGATCTGTAGAAGAACATCAACGATATGCCACAGCTGAAGCAGCTCCACTCAACCATCCTTCCTGGGACTGAAGCTGAACACAGCGTAACATCTGTGGGAACCACCTGTCTTCAACCATGAGCATTTATCTCAGGGCCTACTGTATAGATAACTAAGGGTGCATTTGGCCCATAAGGATATTAATCCAGGCCTTGGCTTTAAGAATTTCCAGAAAACTAATCCTAGAAAGAAGGGAGAATAAAGGGTGAAATAATCTGACAAGACGGCAGCATCAGTCTAGAGCACCCCCTGCTCTGCAGCATGCACTCGGGGGAAGTCAGTCAGGTTGTCCCTGCTCAAAAATCCATGGAATGGGAATTACTAACACTGCTGGCTAACTTAGGCTGTGCACAGTTGCATGTGGGGACTTAGGACCAATGGAAATATTTCTTTTTATTTGTGGGCCTCAGACTGTGTCTGGAAGAAATCGCAGGCTGTTGTTCTTCCAAGAGCTGCTCCACCCCACACTCTCCACTGCCTCCCTAGAGGTAGCACACATTTCTGAAACACCACTGCTGCTGATAGTGGAATTCTACAATTCCTCCTTCCCACCCCAAATACTTCACTGGCTCAGCATCTGGGCTCCTGGATTTCAGCATTCAGTGCTGAACTGATCTAAGTGGTTTTACCTTCAGTGGAGAGCATCTTTCATTCATTAAGATGCTGAAGCGTTTAAGAAATTGCCTATCAGCAGGCATAACTCCATCCATCACTCAAATGCACCAAAGCAGCTGTTTGTCATTACACAGGAACTTTACCCAACAGCTTGGAACAGGGACTAAAAAAAGAGAAAATTAGACTCAGTCGATAATGCAAAAGAAATTTAACAAGAAAGTAGCTACACACCCTTCACCCAGAGAATTCCAGTAAAAACTTCCTTGTTCCTGCAAAATGCTGCTAGAATCATTCTTGATGACAAAGAATTAAGGGCTCATACTCCTAATTAAGTCTGAATTGGCTCCCATGTCGCTGCACGTCCAGTGACCTTGCAGCAAGTGATGAAATGTACGCTCCTGTCTGAGCAAACACGAGATGATTTTAGCTCATCCTGGAGGATGTGTTTTCTGTGTGCACAGTTACAGTAGCTCAGCAGATGGGCAAGGATTTATCAAACTTCAGCCACATGATGGTAAGCCTGAGGCCTGCGTCCCGTTTACGGGAGGCTAAGACCAACTGATTCTCTACAGTCCACCATGGAGGCTTAATTCTTTAGGGTTGAGAGCCTGGTGCATTCACTGACATCTTGGGAAAGCGCTGCCAAATCACAGTGCTGGTGCTTCAGTACCTGGTTGGCGCAAACACAAAATGTCATAGAGGAGGTATTAACAAAGCAAAAGGCATTTGTGAAATGCTGAGAAGTTATACAGAGTAAACAAAAAGCTTTGTTAGGACTGGGAGAGGAAAATTCTGATCTGATAGTATTTACCTTTACTTGCATACATCAGTAGGCTATGGCACATGGAAGTGTGAACATCAACATCTCCAAAACTGTTGGAGCCATCAGTTGTGTACCCAGAGAGATCCGAGCAGACCTTCTCCACTTTCACTGCTATTGCCTCCTTCAGCAGGCTGGAATTGTGCAGGTGTGGAGCAGGGACACCTGGTTTGGGCTATATTATTAAATACAACAGAATTACAGTGGTTTTTAAAACTACCACACTTCTCCTGACCTGCCATCAGCAGCACAGTTTCTTTTGGGTTGCTCCAGTGGCTAAATAAAGTGCTCAGTTTGAGCCAAAACGAGAGTAGTTTAATTGAAAGTACTTTATCTCACTTTGGGGTAAGCTGGGAACATGTGCATGGTCCACAGCACCTTAACTTGCAAGCAGCAACTTTTTAAATTGCCACAAACTGACGGTGTCCCAGACGTATACTCAGTCTCTGGAGAACTGAAAATGTTCTGTTGGTTTTTGTTTCCACAGTAATATAAATGTCTTCTGGAAATTGAGAAAAATACACCCTTAAGCTAATTATTATGAACTCATAAATTTGTTGATTACAATGCAGGAAACCAGCTGTAACTGTTCCAGTTAAACCACCTCCCCATCTTGAGAAACAAAGGTCTATTTCCAGCTTTTAAAGAGAAAAAGATACACGATTTCAATGGATCAGATAGCCTGCTCACTGCTAGCTGTGCCTACTACAGAAATCTAAGAATATAAAGACACAGACTGTAGACATAGACATATTATAAATGCAATGGTAGCAGCCATGAAATAAATCTCACTTCATTGCCCACAGTATATTTCCCCTCCCACTACTCCACCTTCTTTAGCAAAGGACACAGTATTCCAAAGCTCTAGGGAGCAGCTCCCCACAGCTCTTTTAAAAGCTGCAGCCAGACAAGCAAATGCTTTGTTCCTTCATTCCAAATGTTGAACACAGACAGCTCCTACCTCCTGACCCAAAGAAGACAGATGAATATCAGACATATCACAGACCTCATCTCCTCAGGAGCAGAAACAGGAATGCTGTGCTGCTGGAGAAGAGAAGTAAATTTCTCTCACATAGCACTCGCTCTGAGCATTATGAGGTCTCAAGAAATCACAGTTTAAAACTACAAGGTGACTGTGCAGAAAAAAACAAAGATGCAGAAGCTATTCTAGGTTATGTCAAGAGCTGTTTTGAATGTCTCAGAACCTGAAATGTGAACAGTTGGTGTAAACGAGCCTAAATGCTTTGACTTCATAGGCAAAGGGCTATGAAGATTAAACCGGTGATAACTTCTATACATTGTACAGCATTCTAAACCAGATGAGCTTCTGTAAGTTATCTTGACTCTTACCGCTTATTAGTCATCTTCCCCAGATTTTAGCTGGTAGGGATTTCGCATCATGATGAAGACCTATGTATGTTCTCTGTATGAAAGGATTGTTACTTCAGGACTGCAATTCGAAATTGTTGCTTCTTGGCTTGTGTTTCTTGAGGCTTCTGTTCACTACTCAAGTATGTGAAAGTCCTACAGATGCTAACCAGAAGAGGAAAAACAAAAACATTTTTAGAAGGCATAATATTTGAGGGAAAATATAAAAGGTTGACAAGTGCCATCTAATATTGTATAATACAAGAAAACAAGGTACAAGAGAGCTGCTAACAAGAAAAATGTTACACTGCAAGAACAGATTTCTGAGAAAATCGTATGAAGTTCTGAGAAATTGTATATACATGTTTGTAACAGTGATTTTATACCAAATGTCTCATTTGAATAAAAATGCAGTGAGGAAAACATTGACCAGTGTAAGTGCATGAACCCACGCGATCAGCGTTTAAAAATTAAGGTACTTTACATTTACCAGTTATGCTAATTATAATTAACCCTGCTGCAATTTCACTGAGATGAATAGTTATATCACAGACTGATTTCGCCCACAGATTTGAACCTAAGCCATTATCGACTTTTCTGCATGATCATTAATACTCAAGCAAAGGGGGAACCTGTGATACCTTTCTCCGTGCCGCAGTACAGCAGCTGAAATGCGAGAGGTGCTCTGAGATGCCAGCTGTGGGCCTCTAGTCCTCGTGATGCTTATGTGAGTTAGGTATCTGTGCATCTTATGGATTTGATTCTCAGTCCTTCAGAAGAAAACATTTAGCCTTTCAGTATCGATACGAAATGAGCACACAGGTGGCAAACAGCGGAGGAAAAGAAATAATCCACTGCACACACTTGTTCACAAGTTGCTCTAGATGACACCTTTTTAGCATCATTGCTGATTTTTGCTTTTTGTACTGCTATTCTGCTTCTGCATGGATTTCACATTACTTGTTCATACATTCTATTTATATTCAGAATATAACAGAAAAGAAGTTGCTTCATTATTTTTAATCATAGAATCATAGAATGGTTAGAGTTGGAAGAGACCTTAGAGATCATCAAGTTCCAACCCTCCTGCCATGGGCAGGGACACCTCTCCCTAGAGCAGGTTGCTCAAAGCCCCATTTTTAATGAACTCTTAAATATTTTTTTCAACAACAGGTGAAATAAGACTTTTAATAAGCAGGTCAGGTGGTTATTTGCAGGGGAGGGTTTGGCTTCATAGCTTTACGTGGATAGGTTTTACACATGGCTGTGGGTTTTGTTACCACAGCACGTGGACTGCTTGCAGACACAAAACTTTAGTCCATTCCATCGGCATTTGAACAGAACATCCAGCAACCACGTAGGCTGAGGAGTGTCTGTTGCCCTGCTCATAGGTATCTCTTGGTTGATATGTGTTACTATGTAGTATCTGCAATTTGGTAACAACCGTGCTAAAATGCTAATAAACTGAAAGATTTTCACAAAAGTAAGGAAAATAAAAGAATGGTCAATACGCCCATGAGCATCCACATCCAACAACTGGTAGTAAGAACAGTAAGAACCAGTAGAAGAGCAGTAAGAAGGGAAACAGGTAGCTGAAGAAAACATTAGTACAGATAACTACATTACTGTCACAGCCAAGCAACAAACGTGTGCATTCAACTACGTTGCCTACTAAAGGCATAAAGATAATTATTCAGTCATGAGAACTATAAAATTGATCTTTTGTTGACTTAAAAATCTACTTTATAAGATAAAAATCAACTATAAAGCTCCTATTATGTTTAAAACAGTTAGACACTAAAGCACATATAAACTATCTGATGCATTGAAGATTGACCTGCTGCTCCCAGTCATTTGTTTTCACTTTGGGAGGACACCCAGGAATCCTTCTCCCTGTCAGGACATACCTGTCCCTGGGAGACCTCTCAGAAACCAGGGCCCTCAGGAGTTGATGGAGCAAACCTACACCTCTGATAAGCAAAGTAAGAGATTCCTTTTACAGGCCCCTGAGTAAAAAGGAGTGATTGAGCAGAGCTGATGACACACTGCTGCATTTGCTTCTTGAGAATAAAAGGCTATTTGGTCTGGGGAAGGCCTGACTGTTGATTGGAAACAACACTGCTGATGACAGCAGCTGGCAAACTTGGCAGTGACTTGGGTATAAAAGCACACAACAAAGAAAATACCCTGCTGTTCATAAAAACACCACACATGCCAGAACTTTGACACCTCCCTGTGTTCAGGACAGGCAGCTTTTGCTTCTCTCCCCCTGCTAACAGCCAGCACAAGCACTTCGGACCTGTGCCTGAGACCTCAGGGCCTGGATGTTCCTCTTCCATGACTCGCCAAACCCTCTGCCTCAGCCAGGCAAAAGGAAGAGCGCCGACTGCCTCTCCACAGGCTGCTGACAGCTCTTAATCGCTATTGCACTCACTGGGGCAGCATCAGTTTCTAAAGCTGGAGTTTTCAAGCGTTCTGCACCCAGATCTGAGGCTAGGATGGAAAATGCAGGGTTGGGAGTGGCTCCTGCAGCGACAGTGGCTTGCACACGGTCACCCCTTCCTCTGAAAACCTGGCCCCAACTACAGATGCCAAGCTTCTCCGCAAATCTGGCCCTTAAAGCCTGCTCCTGTTCCCGCTGCAATCAGAGGCGATCTTCTGATTGATTTAATGGGGGCAGGCATACAGACTTAATGAGAAAATTGGTAACTGCAAGGAAAGAAGAGAATGCACAACAGCTTGCCAGGTCTGTGGTAGAAAGCAAGCAAAGGAGCTAGTTGTCTGCAAGTCAGAGATTTTAGCCTCTCAAAAAATAAAAAAAAAAAAGAAAAAGAAAAAAGACTTGCAAGATGGCCTTGAAGCTGCTCTTAAACATCCTGTATAATGTATAATTGCTTTTCAGCTCTTGAGTACTCTATCTACCTTTTGGATTTGTCCCCCGGGAAGAAAATATGAAACATGCTGAACCATACAGCCCTTAACAGCAATCAGTGTTTTCAACTTTTCTTTGGTGTTAGGAGGCAATTAAAACTTTGCTTAAAACTCCTTGCTCTTTGACAGGTACAAAGACGGATCAAGTCTAAAGTGTATTCTTCATATTGGTCCAGCTGGGACCCAGAGAGGCATTTTTCACCAGCTCTTGTGTTTTAGTAAAATACCAAGATTCTCAATTCATTACTGTGTGAAAAATTCTAATATCTGGAGGCTCATACACAACACTCCAGAATTTTTATTTGCTTTGAGGATTATCCGCATTCATGGAGGTTCTACATAACACACCTGGGGCCATTTCTACACTCGTAAAAGCATCTGCCTGACCGTAGGATCACAAGTTCCAAGCCAAGCTGTGCAGCATTAACCCTGATGCACTTTCATCCATAGTGCTTGGGAACAAATAATCCCTTGAGCAAACTGTCCCCCTGATGACATTTGAGCTTGTTTTGGACAGAAGTAGCTGTTTAATACCTAAAGCCCTGGAACAAGCTGCCCAGGGAGGTTCTGGAGTCCCCTTCTCTGGAGATCTTCAAGACCCGCTTGGATGCAGTCTTGAGTAACATGCTGCAGGCAATCCTGCTTTAGCAGGGGAGTTGGACTAGATGATCTCTAGAGGTCCCTTCCAACTCTGACAATTCCATGATTCCATGATTCTGTAAAGACAGCCTGCGCATCAACAAAGGTTTGCCTAGTTTGGACAATAAGAGGATCAGGACCTGAGAATATGTTATGAGTTATTTGATAGTGTAGATGAAACTTCAGTGTTATAGTCCTACAGGGGAACAGTTAACTTGGGTATGTTACATCAGGACTAAACACTGACAGGGTACAGCCACTTTGTTGAATGGCTCAAATGAGGGAAATTTCAGGAGCTCAATAGACTTGTGACTCTCTTGATCTCCCTTCCTTCCAGTCTGGTAGCCAAGCTACATGTATATATGAGTTGCCGGTTGTGGTAACTATCCAAGATGCTGGCTGCCAATCCACAAGCAGAGCTTCTTATCTAAAAAATCCCTCACATTCAGCACGTGATAGAATTTCATGATAAGCTAGTAGCAATCATGAAAGAAACAAAAAGCTGTATCTTTCCAAATTTCCCAAGCTCCAGAATGGATTCTAATTCAGCTAACAAGGTGTACTAATCCAGAATTCAGTACAAAAGGCAAAATGCAGCCAAAACTCTTGATGTGGGGAAAAAATTTGCCAGTGAAAACACTACGAGGTCGGTCCTTCATGGCAAAACTGTATCTTACCTTTTTCCTACACACAACCCATACTGCCTTATCATTGTAGTGACTGGGTTAGCAGAGACCACTCGTACAAACTCTAGTCTCCTGCCTCTGGAACAACAACACAAAAGCAAAACATCACAGGGGGCGAAATGAGGTAGCAGAAACATCTAGGTGTTAGGATAATGTGCAACAGCTCGCTCCCAATGTGAAGCTGTTCAGATGGAGAGAGAAGGATTTCATGGCTGAAATATTTATGCATGGATGTGTCAACACCGTGCTGCGATGATTCCTTTCCAGGTGCAAGCTTAGGGCCTCCCTCTGGAAAAAGGAAGTGTTTCTATGCAGAAATCTCCCGGCTGAGTGCACTCAGGGATTGTTGCATTCTGGCAAGGGCGTCACTTCTCAGTGTTTACAAAATCTCCTGAAAAATGGCATTTGTTAGAAGGATAAGGCTAATGCCACAGTAGTGGTGCTACAATATTTATATAATATCCTTAGACAATTTTTGTGTGCACCACACTGGCTCCCAACACTACATTCAAATGTCTTCCTAACAATCATATCTTTTCTAATGTTAATAACAGTAACATGCTGTAATTGCCCATTACTGCTTGAATCCCAAAATATTATGAGCTGCTCCCATTGTCTGGCTGCTGTAATATACTATGTGTTTAACTCATGGACAGCTTCTGCCATGCATACTCACATTGGTTAGTATCTCAGGGCTGCACCATCCAGCATCTTGCTGATTACAGTCCCAATGGTTTAGCCTGCAAGGAATTCTGTGTATCTGCATACACCCCATTTACTTTCAGAGGTCAGCAGACTGCAGGGGTGTATCCCCCAGTTTATGAGAACACAGACTGAAACTACAAACAAAACACATCAGAGCCATCTGATGTACACTAAGCCATAGTCTCAGTGCTTAAGAAATAAACAGGGTAAACAAAGAAATGAGAAGAGAATAAAACACAACCTGCCTTATTGCGTTTATTCACAGGAGCTTCCACAGGGGTTTTGTTTTGTTTGGGGTTTGCTAATGTTTTTCAAACTGAAACTGTATTTCCTGTAAAGAATGCAGCCAATTCTGTGGCATAAGCAACAGTGAACATTATTCTTCTCCTAAGAGCACACTGAGATGCACTGAGGATTACAAAGTCCAAGGTGAGACACTCTTTAACTAGCATAAAAATGCGGAGCAGTGTTGCAGTTTTCTGCATGGATATTTATAACACCAGGCGCGACCGTATAATTCCCTGGTTTTCCCCCGCTGTGGGGTTTTCCCCCGTTTTCCTGAGCCAGGGTTCAAGCAAAGTAACCAGACAGACTTCTACAGGCTGTGAGGGAGAGGGAGAAGCTCAAGGGCTAGCAAGGCAAGGGACTGAAAGTAGGAAGAGCTGACATTATCTCCGCCTGTACGCAGGACTCGCACAAGCCTAACATCTGCTCTGTTCATAGTGAGTGTGATTATCTAACATCATTATAGCAGTCTAGGCTGTACAGTTTTGGTTGCTAATTGCATGTTGTAGGTGATGATCACAAATCTATTTCTATATAGCTCACAATTATATACTTACAGACATCACAGTACGTATCTGTAGTTCAGGCTGCCATTCATTTTCCATTGTAGGAAATAACATTCTGCCACTCAGACTATTGCCAAGCTGTTCCTTTCTGGGCCAGAAGTCTCCATTTTGAGCATCAGAATCAGGATTAATTGTTTAGGAACATCTGAGTCAAAACCTCCTGGCCATGTCCAAGAACAAAATCAGTTAAAACTAACTCAGGCTGCTGGTTTTAAATAGATTCTTTCAACTTCTTTAATAAGGACAAGCATTTTCAGATTTGGTGCAAAGGCATGACATTTAGCTCGATGGTCTCTGTAGGGAAGAAAATATCACTGTGAAAGTGTGTCTTTTTGCCTTCTACAAACTCTTATTTCACACACAATACTTAGTATAAGCAGACAGTGCTGAGTTCAAAAGTTTGCACTTCGTGGTGGGAAATACCTTTTGTGTGAGAGCCTAATACTTATACAACATGCTGAGAAAGTGGAAGACTTGAGTATGAGGCCTTTGCCAGAGTGAAGAGATTTAGAAACAGAATTACCAGGCTACCATACAGGGTCAAAAAAGACAGAATACTCCCATTCCTCCCCTATCTCTGCTATTGAAACCAGGTAACTTAAGCTCTTGATAGGGTTCTTAAGTTCTTAGCTAATGTTCCCCAAGAAGTTTCTCTGCATGTGGCCCTGCATACCACATAAAACACATAAGTTTACCTAGCTTGCAGACCAAACTTTATAAGCATGTAGTTTTTTAATGTACTTCAAAATGTAATTATACCTGTAACAACTTCCTTATGGCTAACATGGGCTGTCCAGATGTGCAACTCCCAATTGATTCTCTTCTGCTTCCCAAGTCCAAAACAAGTATAAGAGGAACTGAATAGAAGTCTTTTTAAAATTTCGTTCTACTTGTCTACCCTTTCCTACTGGTACATTTTACCCTATTAGTATGGAGTCAGGAATTTCATGGGTTTGTTACACAAAGCGCAACTTGCTATGGCACAGCACACTCCGTGATGCTTCTACGAGAGCATCCCTTTGACAGAGGATGCTCTGGAAGCCCTGTAGCACTAAAACTCATTCCCAAAACCAAACATCCCATTTCCAGCCCCAGCTCTGTTGAGAACAGTGCCTGCCCCGAGCAAGCACTCCATAGAACTCTATTTTTTTTTTCCACAAAGCAACAGGGCACCCACTCTTGCAGCCCCCAGATCAGCCGGGGAGGTACCCACTGCAACCACCACATGGAGGCATCTCAGCTGGGTGGCTGAAGACAGCACCTTCTCCCTGAGGAAGATTAAAAGGATAAAGAATAAAACAACCCACAAGCCGCTGTGGAGGAGAAGGAGGACAAACTACCCTCCTCACACTCCACGGTGCGGGCAGCCAGTAATGGCGGCAACAGCGGGGCAGAGCCGCCTCTGGGCCCTCACTGAAGGGCGGGCAGGGCCGGGCTGGGCCAAGCGCTTTATGTAAGGGCAGAGGCGGGGCTAGCCGGGCTGTGGCGGCAGTGGCAGCAGCACCGCCATGTCCTGGTACCGCAACGCCGTCTGGTTCGTGAAGGGGCTGCGGGAATACACGAGGTACGGCCGCCGACACCCCCAGGCAGCGCGGCCCGGGCCGGCGGCGGAGGGGCGGGGGCTGCGGCCAGGCCGGGGGCATTTCTCTGCGACCGCGGCACCTTTAACCGTTGCGAGGTGGTGGTAGTGGTGGTGTTTTTTAATATATTTTTTTTAACGGCAGCCTCTCCGCTGCCGTCAGAGTGGATAAATGTCAAGTTTTTAATTTGTGGGAGCTGCCTGAGGGCGCTGCCCGGGCCTGTCCCACCCTGGGGCTCCAGCCGGGCCACCGCCCGAGTGACAAAGTTTGAGCTGTGCGGCTTGTGGCAGGCAAGTGCCTCAAGTTGTTGAGACATCACTCCTCACAGTGTCACTTGGGGTGTAGGTGGCCTGTCCCACCAGTATAGAGAGTAACGGGGAGAAGGGGGTATGCTGGGGAGAATGCTTTTTAATTGGGTTATTCTTGGAAGCACTCTCTTCTAGTTGTCTCACAGGTGTCTCTCCTTTCAGGAGCGGTTATGAGTCTGCCTCCAAGCACTTCAACCCAGCTGATACCGAGGTGGATGTGGCTGGAAGATCCTTTCTGGTCACGGGTGCCAACAGTGGTATTGGCAAGGCCACAGCCACAGAGATAGCCAGGAAAGGTGAGCTGGACCCTGATAAGGGGCCCTGAGGGGTCCGTACAGAGAAGCTGGAACGAGGCAGGTCTAGCTTTCTAGCACAAACACAAGGGCACAGCGCATCATTTCACAGAGTTGTTCATCTGGGTTAGAGGTTTAAGCATCATCCACATTGTGAAAATTGGAATGATGAAACAAAATTAACGGAAGAGGATCTGCAAAGTGTTTTTCAAGCACACATTTAACAAAACTGCCTGTGTCACAGTGGCATCTGGGGGTGTTAATAGTGGATCAAGGTCTGCTTAAGGCTATCTTGGTACAAGTAGCAGCCTGGCTGCATTTGAACTGTTTTGAAGAACAGGGAACTGTATCATACGATGAAAGAAAACAACTGACTTCGCTAAGCTCAGGCACCTGAGTATAAAAGAAGCAAAAGTTCTGCTTGGTATTAACAATTACAACCTATGCCCTTTAACCTATCACATACAACCAATTTTTCTGTTGCTCGCTGTAAGCGAGGAGATGGTATGAACTGGAACTAGCTACTGTTGAAGGATAAACTTAATCCCTTCCAGAATTGGTGAAATAATTCCTGTTGTGCAAGAGTGATAAGAGTTTTGGCATGTAGGGTAATAGGGAGGAGCTTGTGGCTCTCTGCCTGCTTAGGTTTCATAACGATCTTATGAAGGAAAGTGGTGACTCAGTTAAATTAAAACAATTCCGAATTATTAGCATCAAAGAGCCTTTAGGTTAAAGATCCCCATCACTGCTTGTATGTGATTGATTTCAGGTTCCCACTACTACCGTTATATATAATGGCCTTATGTAAGTATTGCCTTGTCTGGTGACTATTTTGCTCACAAATGGATATGTCTGCCAAATTTTGCAAGCTGTCAAGCTGACTGGATCCGCATAGAATTTGGTCACCATGTCTAGTATCTGGAGCCCAAAGAACAACCTTGGGCTCATATTGCTTGTCTGATACTTTATGTAGGTGTTGCTGTGTGTATGAATCTAAAATGACTAAACAGTGCCTTCATGTCCTTGTGCATGTTGCTCTGAAACTCAGTGTCAGCTGTTGGGTCTCTGGGGTCTGCTTGAATCTTTTGAAGTACATCATAACAAGAAAATTAAGAATTTGGATTCAGCAAAAGAATAACCAAGATATGTTGGCTTTACCTCCAGGCACTTCAGATCTTTGTAAATAATGATAGTCTTGATGACAATGTGTTTATTCTGACTTCAGCTTTTCTCTGAGTTTGTGTTTTATGGGCATTGCAGATCTGGGCTTTCCTGGGTGTCTTGTGGACTGTACTTCCAGTAGGATGCAGTCTTCTCTCAAACTACTCCGACAGTACCCATGTGTTGTTTAAGTTCAAATAATTCCAATCTTTACCATGGAAAATATATTTAAATAATTTTCCTAGCCCAGAGGTCACGCCAAAACTACCTTCTGCCTTTAACAGCAAACCCCCCTCATATTCAAAGCCCTTAAGACCCACCTCTATTTATTGGATGTTTTCCACTGTTGACTATGAGAATGTTCCTGATCAGCTCAAAGGCCAGCCACTTCTTTCAAGTGTTTAATTTGTGCCTCGACACATTGCTTTTGCTGTCTCTTGTTCTTTGGGAACAAGCACTATAACTGCAAATGCACATCCTTAACTGCCTTAAGACCTGTAATTAAAGCTCTGTTTTGCAGTGAAGCCTGCAGTCACTGTGAGAATGCCCAGAGATGAGCATTGGACACTGCCCCTTCTGATTATACTTTCTCTCACTCATGAAATCTTCTTTCCCTGGGGCAAAAGCTGTCTTTCAGTCTGATCTGTATATATTCAGTGCCTGTCTGTGCACGGTCCCTTCCATGCTCAGTGTATGTGTAATGCGAACTGAAGATATGAAACTTTTATTAAACTTTGGTTAGTGTCATGTATATGATTATCCCAGGTTTGGGAGTTTCCCACTGCAGTTGCGTGCTTGGTAAAAGCAACCCAACTGACTCCGGCAGCGCAGCAGAAGAATCACATTCTGTTAGAAAGTTTCAGAAGAACCTTGAGGATTGTTGCCTGCATCAGCTGCATATCAAGTACACTTGCTGTAGTGGTGGCTAGTGGAAAAACATCTCCCATAGTCAGAAGAATTCATTATCAGATCCCACACTAGACTGCCCAGTGTGTGACTACTCTATCCCTAGGGTAAACTTGGTCTCTGGTGTTTGGGTTCTGGGCACTAGAAGAGTGACCCAACACCATTGTTTCTCTGGCCACACCTTTGGGATTACATTGCTTGAGCCTTCTAGTGGTGGACTGTTAGCAAACCCTGAAACACCTGTAACAATAGGTAGGAACGTGATTGAGATTAACACATGACTTGCAATGATGACAAGTACATGATGATACAAATATAAAGCATAAAAATGAATTTTGCCTGCCTGTACTTTAGTTCTGTTTTTGAAGGCTCTCTTTAATGTGGCTAAACTATGAGATCACAATAAGTGTCCAGGCCTTTGAGAGGAGCCTTGCCCTGTGTATTCTTTTCATAGAAGTGTTGGTTGGAAGGAACGTCTAGAGGTCATCTCATCCGGCATCCCACTTGAAGCAAGACTGTTGCCACCACTAGATCAAATAGGCCATTGTTTTGTACCACTGAATCTTGAAACCTGCAAGGATGAAAATCCTGCAGCCTCTGAGGACAGCCTGATCTATTTAGAAGAAAACTAGTGAAAATGTTTTTCTTAATGCCTGACCTGAGTGTCCCAAGCTGAAATTTGTGCTGTAGTCCTTGTCATATCTCTCAACAGCTGAGAAGAGTTCTGATATGTGGCATTTTTATTTCCTTTTCACAGAGCAATTCCAGTCGCTTGTGTTGCTCAAGGCCATTATTGATCTTTCTAAGGCATGTGTCAAAAGAAGCATTTATGATACAGATGCCTTAGCTTCAATTGCTAGTGCAGCTCTGGTATTTTATCAACACTAAACATGATGTGCTAACTTGACAGAAAGTGGTTTGGACAGACAGTACCTAGAGTGCAGTTGCGTTCTCCAGCTTTGGGAGAGGACCCTATTACATGGTAACACTTTCTCCCTCCTTTGTGCCTTCATAGGCACCAGAGCCAAGCAGAAATCTTCCAGCTTTCTTATTACCTCTGCTCTTTGTGTCCTAAACTTTTTCTTTTAAGGACCTGTACCTCAGTCCTTTGACAGACCCTGTTGGGATTCTTGGTGTGTCTGGTCTGCCTGATGGTACTGCTGAGTTGGTGCCTTTTGGGAGGAACTGGACCCCCAAGCTTGTAGACCTGAGACTGCTATGGAGGGTGCCATGGCCTTAAGCTCCCTGCTCCCAGCTAAATGGCAGGAGTCATGGGAACTCTGAGAGCTCCACAAACCTGAGCTTCAGCAGGATTGATGAAAAGCCACTGCTTAGCTCTTGGCAGCAGAAAAGTGGGGCTGTTGGTTGTGGGCAGCTCAGGAACATTCTGCCTGCTGGTAACCACTTGACCAGTGTTGCCACTGTTACTGGCAGGTGATGGATGTCCCACAAACTGGAATGCAGTCACAAAAGCTTTTTTGTTTTATTGATTGGATTATATCAAAAACTAACTCCAAAGACTGCAAATTTCACATCCCTTCCTTTTTTTGCTGATGCCTCTCCCAAATTCAGTCAGTAATTAATTACCAAATGTGTTTCTTGTCGAAATCCACCAGGTGGCACGGTTCATCTGGTTTGCCGAAATAAGGAACGGGCTGAGGTTGCCAAAGGAGAAATAGTGACTGAAACAGGCAATCAGGTGAGTTGTTTTTCAGTCTTTTGTTTACTGTTAGAAAGATTGTTGATATTAAGGGCCTCAGAGGCCTTGATATATTCAGTCATTTTGCTGTTGTGTTTTTAATAGTGTTTTCACATAGTTTGAAGTGATTTAACTTCACTTAGTGGCGTTTACTGTGATTTATGACATCACCAGCAACATGCTCTATTATTTAATGCTTGTTTTCAATATGTTTTGTGATGTCCTACTTACTATTCCGAACTATGTGGCTGAGACTTTTAAAAACTAGTACATTGCAACACCCTTGCAACAACATTTATGAGATTACGGCATTGGAGTTGAAGGTTTTATGTGTCTGAATAACAGGCTTTTGATTTGCTGAGGTTGGCTGCTCTGTGAAGTCTCAAGTGTGGTCCTAATTCCATGCTCTACAGACTTTTCCATCTCCTTTCCTTATAATATCTCTTCCTTACCTCCTCCCTTATGTTACAGATCCTTTTTGCTTCTACATATATCACTGTAGAGTATAGCCCTGTAGCTGTCACTGTTGCTTTTGCTAATTACTCAGGAGGGTGTGCTTATGGAGAGATACAGTCTTCTTTCTGTTTTGGTGTACTAGTTTTGGTTGGGATAGAGTTAATTTTCTTCACCACAGGAGCTGCTATCTTTTGGATTTGTGACCAAAATGGTGTTGAAAACCCATGTTTTAGTTATTGCTGAGCGGTGCTCTCGCAGCCTTTTCTGATCCTCTCCCTGCTCCACCAGCGAGCAGGCTGGGAATGCACAGAAGTTGGGAGAGGACACGCTGGGACAGCTGACCCCAGCTGACCAAAGGGATAGCCTGTACCATATGATGTTGTGCTCAGGAATAAAACCTGGGGGAAGGAGGTGGAAAGGGGGGATGCTCACAGTGATGGTTTTTGGCCCTCCATATCACTGTTAGATGTGATGAAGCCCTGCTTTCCTAGGGATTGTAAACTCCTGCCTGACAGTGGAAGTAGTGAATAAATTCTTTATTTTGCTTTGTTTGCATACACAGCTCTACTTCATTTATTAAGCTGTTTTTGTCCCAACCCCCAGGTTTTGTCTGTTTTACCCTTCTGATTCTCTCCTCCATCCAACTGTCAGCGGAATGAGCAAGTGGCTGTGTGGGGCTTAACTGCCTATTGGGGTTAACCTGCAACACTTGGATGGAAAACTATCTTCATTTTAAAGATTGACTGGGCTAGTGAACATGGTATTTTGATTCCAGTAATAGTTTTTAATGTGGATCAAAAATTCTGAAGACCTCTTCTGGTTAGAGATACCATATTGACTAAATTTCTGCTCCTTGGTTTCATTTCCCTAGGGTGACACAACCAGCATTACACTTCAGTTCTTTAATGGAGGTGAATTAGATCAGACCTTATGTAGAAATAAATACTTTTCCAGCTGTCTATAGCTGTGTAATCCCATGGCTATAGTAAGGCTGGTGATTATCTGCACTGCCTTCTTTTCTGGCTGCAGTCAGACAGCCTGGGAAGAGGGGTGAGTTTGACCTTCATGAGTTCCTTCATGTTCTGTTTTCTGTAATTTGGTGAAACAAAACTTGAAGCAAATAACGTTCTTCCTCTAAAAGCAGCACAATTGCTGCATTCCTGCTTTTTGGTAGGCTGCAAACCTGTAGTTTCTCTAGTAATGAAAGAGTATGAGGGCACCGCAGAACTTGTTCGTGACCCCAGGGACAGGGCGCTTGCACAGAAAGCAGCATTCAGTGAAGTGTTAGATGAGCTGTACAAGAGGCCCTGTGGGACATGTGACTGCACTGAGAAGAGTTATTTTAATAAGGAGTCCACAAGAACATCCTTCTTTATAAGCACTTATTCAGAAGCAGTCCAGGCAGATAATAAAATGCTTTATCTGCAACATGACAAGCTGTATCAAGACTTAACGTGCTCTTCCTGATCATGTGGACAGAGATCCCATTGTACTACATGCTAAAGATTTATTTTTTTTTTAGTTTTTTTCCCCCCCAGTTTTCCACAGCAACACATGCTGGAGTTCAGTGTTGAATGGAGTTATTATGTGGTAGGCACCTGCACCTAGACCTGGCAGCTGTGAAGTTCTCCTTATCTGTTAAAGTAGATCTGGTCATGGAGATTAAGTCTCACTTTGAAAATGACTTTGCCACCATTGAGGACTCTTATAGGGAACAAGCCTCTGGGTCCTTTTCCTGAACCAACGTGACAGTCTTCAGCAGATAAGTGTTGATTTGGATCTGTTCCGGTCTCTGAAGTCACTTGTAATATTGAACATCTGCCCAAAAAACCTTCCACTCTCCTGTTCCAGAAGATAATGGTAGAAGCTTAAAAAGTAGAAAGCTTTTAGAGAGGTATCCAGTTAGAAACAGTAGAGCAGTGTCAAGCTTTTGGTCAGAAAAGAACATTAAGATGAGAAAATTCTGACCTAGCTGAAATCCAGTGGCTACAGAGAAAAAGTAGTGTGTTTTTTGTCCGCAGGGAAGCGGAATTATAGGCAGGGAATAATGCCTTATAATTTTCTCCATTTCTTCACTTACCTCATTTGCTTGTATAATGAGTATTTAAAGAAACAGCTTTGAAAGAGAGGAGGTCTTCTAATCACTATTTGTTGTTTTGCATGAGAACACATCCTCTGCATAATTATTTTAGAACTGCCTTTTTGGGGGATACGTCATAAGACTATCTGTGATATGTTTTTGAGACTAAGTGCTATCCAGGAGAAGAGTAGGAGTTCACATGCCTTTTGTATGCTGATAAATGCCACTCTGCTTGTACTTGGTAGAACACAAATTTACAAAAAACAGGAGACTTGCCTGTAACAAACAGTAAAAGGTTTTTGACGGTTTGGTGCAAGGAGATATTTCTAGCTTTAGTGATTTAGAAAATTATAACTTTGTTCTGTGTCATGCTTTTCATTTCTTTGTCCTATTGCATCCACATCACTGGCCATAGTACTTCAAAACGTTGCCAGATGTTGTGATGTGGGGTGGTTAACAGGGACTTGGCAGTTAATGCAGCAGTCAGTGGAAGTAGTGGTGCAGAAGACACCCCTCGCTCTGGGGCAGCTGGAGTGAGTGCAGTGATGCACCTGAAAGTGTGCTTTCCTGCCCTTGCTGGAGTGACTCTGCCTGGCAGATGAGAAGCTGACCCAGGCAGAGCTCCAGGGAAATGGTGTGGCAGATCCTGGGCTGCAGAGTGTGGCTGGGACTTTTTCCTGAGCTTGGGGCAGAGCTTGATGGTGGCCTCATCTGTTGAGTTCTACTGTGGTCAAGATGCTGGGCTGCCAGGTGAAGCACTTGCAGGACATGAGCTGGCTGTGTAACTGCAGGGAACAGAAACAGGAGATTGGCAGGGTCTCTGCAGAGGGTAGAAGAGCACAAATCCCACAGTGCATGGATGAGGGGCAGCTAGGAGCTGTGCTTGAATAAGTGGTGGGTAGAGACTCCTAAGATGCAGAGAAATGGAAGCTTCTTCTGGCGACAGAAGGCAGGCTCATTCTCTGTTTACAGATGTGCATTTATAGGATAAGTATAGTGCCATGGTAACAGATGAGGAAGATCAAGCTCTGTCAGGAGAGGTATTGGAGCCAGATGAGCCTGAACTCTTGTCTGCACTGGGAGGAAGTGGTGGGTGATAGCGGCTGGAGGCTCCCTCCTATCGGGGGTGGAGGCACCCATATTCAGCCTTGACTTGATGTCTTGAGAGGTTTGTCACTTCATGAGGACTGAGATCCAGGGTGTCGTGGAGAGTCTGCTGAGGCTCATGTGGCTGTCAGACTAATACCTTTTGCCCAACCACAGGGGCACTCATGACATTGTGAGGGGTGAGTTCATCAATAGTGCTTGCAGAGGGTGAAGGGCATGGAGGCTCAACTAGTGGTCTTCTAAATCTGTCCAGTGGAAGGGAAGGGCTCGGGTGGGAGCATACACACCCTGGAGGTCAACACCAGAAGTGTAGCTGGTGTCACTTTGGCCTTTGTCACTTTGTCTTTGACCTTTATGACCTCCTTGACTTTCTCTGAGAAATGAGCATTGCTGAGCAGGAATGGCAAAGTGGAGCAAGAACATCTCTGCCAACAAATTGCTAAGCTAGTGAGGAGGGCTTTAAAATGGTTTCACTGGAGGAAAGCGACTGAACCCAGAAGAGTAGTGAAGTCATGGGAGAGTGAATACATGTCTAGGGCACAGCAAAACGGAGGAGGCTTTTGCAGTTTTCATATGGAAGCCACGTGACTGGGAGCCCATCTCAGGTGCCTGTACATGAATACTTATAGCATAGGGAACAAACGGGAATCCATGTATGCTTGTAGAGCTCTAATCTTACTGGGGTTAGAGAAAAATGGTTGGCACGATTATAGTGCTGGAATGGGTGTATACAGACCCTTTTAGGAGTGCAAGCTGGGAAGACAAGGAGGAGGAGTTGTGCTCTGTGCAAAGGAGTAGTTTAAATGCATGGAGCTTTCCTCTGAAACAAGTAGTGAGCTAGTTGAGATCTTATGGGCAAGGCACAGAGTCAGATCAATGTGGATGACATCATGGTGAGTGTCTGCTACAGACTGCCTGATGATGGACAGAAGTAGATGGAGCCTTTTTTCAGATAGCTAGGGAAGCCCTGTGATCACAGGTCCTGATATTTGTGGAGTGCTTGAACTACCTTGAGATCTCCTGGCAACATGGCAGGGCATAAACTGTCCAGGAGACTTCTGGAGAGCGTCAAGGACAATTTTTTTGATATGAGTGTTGGACAAACCAGCTAGGGGTGATCTCTGCTGGACCTGCTATAAATAGCAATCTTGAATAGCTCCCTTGGTGGAAGTGGCTATCAGATTGTGGAATTTAAGATCAAGACAGGTGAGAAGGATGAGTAACCACAGACTGTTCAGACTTGCCTTGCTCCCCAGGAAAACTGTGGAACAAATGCTCATAGAAGCCATGAAAGTCAGGAAAGGTGACTGAGGGGAAAGAACCAGCATGGATTTATCAAGGGTGAACCTAGCCTGACTATCCTGGTTGCTGCCTTTTGTGACATGACTGTGTATGGATGAGAGGAGACCAGTTCTTGCCACATTCCTTAACTTTGCCAAGGTTTTTTACATGGTCTGCCATACTATCCTTGTACCCAGTTTGGAGAGAAGTGGTTTGAACTGGGTAGAAAGCTGTTGGGAACATTTGCCTCAGAAAGTAGCAATTAACAGTACAAAGCCATTCTGTGAATCATTTTATGGTGGCATCCTCCATGAGTCAACACAGGGGCAAAAACTGTTTAATGTCACTTCTAGCAAATTGGATGACAGAGTAAAGAGTAACTCACTTTGTCAGATTGCGGGTGATGTCAAATTGGGGAACTGGAGAGCAGGGCTGCTAATTAGAGGGATTTAACAGGTAGGGAAGTGGGCTGACATGAACGTCATGAGGTTCACCAAGGGCAGATCCACAGTCTTGTCCTGGGATGGAGTAAGCCTATGGACTAGCTGGCTGGAAAGCAGCTTTGCAGAAAAAGACCTGGGGGTGCCAAGTTGTCCCTGAGAGAGCAACGTGCTCTGGGGCAAGGAAGGCCAACCACATCCCAGACTGTATGACCACAAGTGTAGCCAGCAAGCTGGGCGAGGTGCATCTCTCTCTCTATTAAGCCTTTGTTAGACCACAGCCAGAGTCCTGTGCCTGGTTTTGGGCTCTGAGAGACAAGGAAGTCATTGATGTCCTGGAGTGAGTTCAGTGGAGGGCTGCCAAGGTGATGAGGCAGATGGGATGTGATATGCAAGGAAAGGCTGAGAGGGCTGATTTTGCTCAGTATTGGAAAAGAAGGCTGAGATGGGTCTTACTGTAGTTTGCAGCTGCATGATGGGAGGGTGTAGGAAGGCAGTGCCATGCCCTTCTTGGATGTCTGCAGTGAAAGGACAAGAGGCAGCAGACACAGATCATAACAGGGAGAAATTATTATTATATAGTAGGTTATTATTTTTTTTCTGCCGTAAGGGAGGTCAAACACTGGGGCAGGATACTCAGAGGGGCTGGTGAATCTCCATCTTAGGAAATAAAACTTCTCTGGACAACCTAATCTCAGTTACCTGCCTTGAGACAGTAGTGAGACCGAGAGGTCCCTTCCAACCTAAATTATTCTCTAACACTGTGACCTTGAGCACTGCTTTGGAAAGATTCAGCTACAGAGGAAGCTGCTGTATGAACTGTTTAAACAGAAGATTTGCAAGCTTTGCAGTATTCTTCTAGTTCTCTGCTATGCCTGACTGTCATGTCTATTTATCTAAGTAGCAGTCTCTTAACACATTTGGCTCAGAAGCAACTGATTTGAATGACTAAATGTGTTTTAAAAACTAGAATTAGATTTTCCAGTTGTGCATGTTGACTGTGTTTTAGTTGTGTTCTGGAGATAATATTTTTTCATACTGCTTAAATACCCTTTTACCTAGACAGTCCTTAACAGTGAGCAGGGTCTCTTCACTCTCTGTGTTGATTGTAACTTACTTTTTTTCCCTTTAGAATATCTTCTTGCATATTGTGGACATATCTAATCCCAAGGAAATCTGGAAGTTTGCTGAAAAATTCAAAAATGAATATAAATTAAACGTGTTGGTAAGTTTGCATATTTAAATCACGTGTCTGTCTTTAGAGTGTGTAGCCCCTGAAGTTGTTCAAAGGATGATCTAGATTTTATAATTTGACCTGCAGTTTTTTACATAGTTTTCTCTAGATGTTGCTGCAATAACCTCTGTCATCCGTTTGCCCTTGTCTGTTCTCAGTTCACATATGCAGATATGACTCTAAAAAGAAATAATAGAGAAATGCAGTTAATTTTTTAGCTGCATCTTTTGAGGTTCTTGCTACACAAACACTGTGGCTTTTAGGTTGCATATCAGGCTGTGCATATTCTGCTAAACAGAATATGGCAGGGACTGATGCCTCCTCCCAAGAGCAGATTACACTTGCTTCAAGCTCATCCCTCTCAAACATGAAACTTTTATGAGAAGTGTAGTTAGAGCAGCCTAAAACAGAGCCAGGGAGAGAGCAAGCAGTTAAGCAGCATGACTGGGAAGGAGCTCAGTACTTTCTTCTTTATTGAGCTGTGAAAATTTGCTCTGGGGGCTGAACTGAAACTGAGGCACCTGGAGCAGTTGTTTTGATGCTCATTAGATGAGGAAATTATGATAGAAATGAGAAAATAGCTTTTGAGGAGTGGCCACAAACAAGCAGGAAGGTACGTAGGGGCAGATTGCTTTTTGAGGTGGAAAATAAAAGGTTGAGTGTCCTCTGGAAGATAAGGCAAAGACGTGTGCCTGAGAATATGCTAAATATGCTAACTGCACACAGCTTGCAAGCTTCTGGCTCTTTGTGAGGTTTTACCTTACGGTGCCTCCGTGCTGTAGGGTGCAGTGCTGTTTTAGCAGTGTGTGAGCTGGAGGGGTATCTGTGCAGAATTACTTGGCACTTCAGCACATGCTCTAGTGGCCCTGATTGTTGGGTTAGGTGGTTTGTTTTGTGGGGTTTGTGGTTTTTTTTTGTGGTGGTTTGGGGGTTTTTTTGGGTGTGTGTATGGTTGGACTCGGTCTTGGAGGTCCCTTCCAACCATGAAAGTTCTGTGATTCTGTGAAAAGCTGAGGTGCCTACAACCAGGACACAAAGTCAGCATGAAGCACCTCTACTGGTTAGCTCTGCTCTTCTTAGGGCTAACTAGGCTGCAGCAGCCTGCTGACCTGGCCAATCTGCCAATTTTGGAGCTAATTTATTTAATTTACTGAGGGTGGGAGTTCCTGCGGGCCATTCTATTCATGTTGTGTAGCTTCCCATGGTGAACATCCCCTAATGGAGAATCCATCACCACAGAGCACAGATTGTGTGGGGTGAGTGTGGTCTCTCAGATGAGTTACTAACAAACTACACTGCATATTTGTGTTCTAATATCTGCTTTACAATTTGCATAGTACTTTCTGTAAGAAGAGAGACACTTAAGAGGACTGTTGGCTCTTACTGTAATACATCTGTTGTGATCTGTTTCTCTGAAGATCTTTTGTTGAAAAACCTTTGTGGTCAGTGACAGAGTAGGGCGACTTGGAACTGTGTGGTTTATTGAAACAGTTTCTAGCTTTGTGTTGCAGCGTCAGGAAACAGCAAACTAGTATGGACTGCTTGAATGTAGAGTTTTGTTTGTAGATATTTGTGTAGATTATTTTTGTTTACAAGAATTGTTTTACAGATCAACAATGCAGGATGTATGGTGAATACCAGAGAGCTAACTGAAGATGGACTTGAAAAAAACTTTGCAACAAACACTTTGGGTGAGTGTTGAAGGCTTAGTTCAGAGATATGGTACTTAATTTGGTTAAAGAAGTATCTGTTTACAGCTGAGTTTGTGAGGTGTGTATTCCAGCTCAAAGAGCAATTCTACCATTACTGTACAAGGGAAGGAGCAGGAAAGGAAGAGAAGCAATATTACAGCTTTTTTGAAGTGTCAATTTTTAATTTCTCCATTTTCTGTTGTTCTTATATCAGTGCCTTTATTTATCATATCAGCAGTGGACAAATGCAGATTAAGATTTAATTAAACTGATTCTGAAGTTTGCTTGGAAGCTTTGTTCCAAATAGTACTGCTAACAGCCCTCACTTTGTAATAAGTGTACTCTGTGGCTTGGGTAGAGGTTAGAGTATGTTCAGATATTTAGAAAGACGTTAAAGTGTCTCAGTAGGCCTGAACAGCCCTGCTTGATGGGATGTAGGCACTGTGTAGGAAGACTGCACATTATGTAGTGCTCAGAACACTCTCGAACAGTCACAACATCTAGTTAAGCATTGGAGCAGTACTGGTAAATTTTAGGTACGCCACATATAGGGGTTGTACCCCATGAACTGTATGGTGGAGGGAAAATTAAGGGAAGCAAATGAAAGGAGACAGGGAGATGTAGATGCATAGGGAAGATGGTGAACAATGTGGAAGTTTATTCCCCTAAAAGCCACGGAAAGATGTGAGGAAACAGCTGGCTAGCAGAGGGAAGAGCTGTCTGCTGCCATGGGTATCTGTGGGGCCAAAAGCTTCCCCACCTGCACAGAGAGGTGTGCTTCCATCAGCCAACAGTCCTGACTGTCCCTCACCTCTGTGCAGGGTAGGTGGCTTTCTTGAGAGACTTTGTTCCTCTGTTTTCCTCCTGTTCATCAATATCTGGGAGAAGGGAGGGGGAAGCTTAGGCTATAAAGATTGGGCATTTATAATGTAGCCTGGAAAGCGTTGTTGGGTTTTAGTTTTAGCCTCTTTCCTGCATTGCTTCCTTAACTCCTTTTTACTTTTGAAAAATAACATTTTAGGCATAAATGTCCTGTGCTTAGCTGATATGGTGCATGCAGATTGATTTTTCTGCAAGTCTGACTCCGTTAAACTGACAATTAACTCAAGTATAAGGGCACAGATTAATTTTCTTCAAATTAATCTTCTGCTAACATTCTTCTGTTTCTTATGGCCAAAACTCAAAATGGATTTTATTTTGCCATCAAATTTCCCCTGGCTGCAGAAGTACAAGAGCCTTCTACCTTAAGAAATTTATTCACCTTAAATTAGTTTAACCCTCTTGTGGTCTTTCAGACAAAAATCCAGCAGTGTGCAAAGGTGCAGTTCTTCCAGAGGGAAGCAGAGTGAAACAAATACAACAATCTGAAAATGAAAGCATGTTTTGGTTTAGTTCTAAACATTGAGGAAATTAATTGCTGAGGAACTGTAGTAGTGCATCTCTTGAATTGGATTTTATCACACAAGTCGAAGTAGCAGGTTCTCCTTTCCCAGCTGTAAATCAGCCTCTCTGGAGATATACAGCTACACAGAGGAAGCTGAATTATGATTGTAGTGAACTAGGAAAATGCCTGTATTATCTCTTATGAATGTTGTGTGTACATCTCCTTTATTCATTAGTCTATCACTTGCTGGGTGACTGTATAAGAAGGTCAAGGAGGTGATTGCATATTTGGGCAGATAAGGTAAAACAGATAACTTATCCTCTGTTGTCCAGCTTCTGCAGAGTTCAAACAAGGACTGGGTTGTTTGCATAGGCTCTCTGGGTTCTCTCTAGGCAGCAATAAGGATTAAATTTTGAAGTTTTTAGAGCAGAGCAGGACCTGGTTGAGCTGGAAGAGGCTGTTGTGGCAAGAGAAAGGTTCTGTGCTTGCAGGTCAGAGACACATGAAGGACCAAGGCTATCAATGGTGAAAGGTTTTTTTAATTCAGAGGTAAAGTAATAAATTGTATCTGCTGGAGTCATAGTAGAAGAAAGATGTATGGAGAAACACATATCAGAGTAGGTGCTGTGTTAAATCGTTTCCCTAAGCACTAGGTATCTTTGGGCATGTTTTACTTTGGAGAAGTTATTTCTCTATCTGTAACGATCTGTGGCTATAGGTTCCCAGAGAAAAACTTGGCTAAATTAGATGTGGCTGCTGTATAGGTTGGCTGTAAACTAGAATGTGGTCTGCGAGAACAAACTAAATTCCCCTCACTGCCTTTTTCCCCAGAACAGCTAAAGCCTGAAGGGTGACGTGAGCTTAAGGCCCCTGTTTTGAAAATCTGCAGTTGCACCCCTCAGCAGCAGCAGAGAAACAATAACTCACAAGTGCCTGGTTTCTGTAGAAATAAGATGGAATAATACTAATTTATTTTTTTTTCAGATCTTCACATGCTGGGTGTTCCTTCCATCTTTCTTTCACTGTTTGTTTCTACCCTGGATTTTGGCTCTGGCCTAGAAAAGGATTGTGTAGGTTGTAACTCTCTAAAAATTCAATACTCTGAACTATAACATGCTTTAAATGCAAGACAGAGTCTTTGAATTCTGTATCCGATATCTAATTAACATTTATATAAGCTGTAGAATTGCTCATTTAGGTGTCTAAAATGCTGTGGAGCTTTTAAATCCAAACTAGGAGATTTTTCCTCTTGACTAACATGTTATAACGTCTGCTTTCAAGCACAGTGGATGTTAGAGTTCAGTTCTAATTGATAATCTGACTTTTGAAAATACTTTATATACTGATCTCTTCTTGGCTGTACATGGGACAAAGTGAATGCATAAGGTAGATGAGGTGAATATGTACAAAAATAATGCAGGTTAGAATAGAAGGTAAACTTTCCTTAATATGAAATACCACTGACTGGCTAGTTGAGGAAGGCTCACTGAAATAGGAGGTGCAGAGTTGTCTCTGGTATTGTCAGAACATGCAGGTGGGTGAAGGTCATGGAAATGCGAATTGTGGGTTGATATTGATGAGGCTCTGTAAGGTTTGTCTAATATTCAAACTCAAACTGTAAGTGGTCCTGAGCAGGCAGTGGCAGCTTTATCTTTGCTGGTGCCTGGAATCCTCAAAGTGGGGCTCAGGCACGAATGCTGTGTGGCTTGTGGTTCTGTTGTTGCTGTCACATGAAATATCCTAACTTGTTTCTCATGCTGGATCCCCAAGGATTGTTGCTTTGATTGCTGGAGCCCAGTGAAGGTGCAGAGAGCAGAATAGCTGTGGAGCACTTAGACCGTAACGTGGGAGCGCTAGCTGGGCACCAGTCTGACATGGCACATTCCTGATGGAATCATCCTTTCAGTATGAAACTGAATGACAGGCTTGGGGTAATGTGAGCTGATTTACTGGGGAGCTGCTGATCCAGATAGGCAGATTTTATTTGTGTATCCTTTAGTCTGTGGTGTTGTCCCTGTTTCCTCCTGTGGCTGGCCTTGTGTTCAGGGCTGTATCCAGGAGCTGGGCAGCAACAAGCAGTCGTTTCTTCTGATGAGACTTGCAGACTTCTGAGTCAACACTTCTTTCACTTTTTCTTTTTTTTCTAATTGAATTTTATTTTGCTTGTTTTAGTAAAACTCCCAGCAAAGACTAATCAAACTGACAGTATTTAGTCATTATGGAAAAAAACACAACTTGTCAGCATTGGTAGGCAAGTAGAGCAACAGAAGGGTGTTCTTACTGAAGCACTAGACATTTAGCTGAAACAATCATTGTTCCTCTGTTTTATAGGCTGCCTCACTTTACTTTTACTCAACACTTCTTCTTGCTTGACATGGAAAAATGGTCTATATGTTACACTTTTATTGCTACTTAGAAGCCAAGGGGATGCTAAACCACACTCAGAGATAAATAAATGATGCTCCCAGTATGCATCTTCTCTTCAGTCTAATGTGCTCTCATGTTTTAGTGATACAGCCATATACATTTCCTCTGTGTGCAAGTAGAGGTAGGGCCAGAGGAAACAAAGATGCTTTTCTACCACGGTACCAGTATTGCCCATCTAGGGCAGAGTGCCTCACCTGTGTGAGTATTTGTCAGTCTCTTAGTTACACATAACCCATGTCTAACTGGTGTTTTGCACAGGCCAGCATTGCCTGGGGGACTGTGTTCTAAAGTCCTGGGAGGTCAGGCAGCTTGGGTTGCCTGCACTTCAGTCTGCCATAATGTCAGTGTCTCATCTTTGTCAAGACCACCTCACCTGTGAAAAGGAGACCGTGATCCCAGTTTTCTTGGAGACTTACGGATGAGAGGTGCTGTGTGAAAGGTTAAGGATGAATATAACTATATAACCACTAGCTATACTCATGCCTCTGTTCCCAGGATACATACAAACCCTTATTGAGCTCTGTAATTCAAGGGAAATGTAAACCTTTGTTTTGTCTTTCATGTTCATTAGCTCTTCCCAGCCACTCTCAGTTACTGCCAGTGGGGTGGAATTGGCCCTCAGAGACAGCACACTAAAAATCTTCATTCTTGATCTTGTACTCGGGAAGCAGACTCAGGGATGTCTCTTACTTGGAATTGCATAAACTGAAGGCTTGAAAAAATAGCCAGGTCAAGGAAGAATGTCAGTTTGCTCTTGGGTGGTTTTTTTTTGTGGTGTGTGGTTTTTTGGTGTTTTGTTTGGTTGTTTTTATTTTTTTTTAAGACTTGGACTTAGGAAAAGCAAGCCAGTTTGACTGATTTTTGCCAGATGAATGAGCCATTGAAATCTGTACAATAAAACTTTATTTTTTGTTCCCACTTTTTTCACAGTTGAAATAACACTGTTCCTAATAATACTGCAAAGCTCAGGCAGATGGAAGACTTCACTGAGTGTGGTGCTGGCTGCCTGCCCTTATCTGAATGTTAGCAGATTAAAAACCTCACCAACAATTTACCACTAATTGCCAGATAGAACATAAGTGAAAGTTATTCTAGAATCCACCAAGACACTTGGATCTGCAATAATTGCATCATCAATTAATTTGATGTTTTAAATTAATTTGATGTTTTACAATTCTACTTCTCTTGAAACCATTATTTTCTTTAGAAATTGATTTTAAAGTACAAGTTTTAGGGTCACTTTAAATCTGTAAAGCAGATTTAAATCTGCTTTACAGATTTGAAGTACTATGTGCTAATGTACTATTATTATACATGATATGCTGCTGATTTCCAGATCTGAAGCATATGAATCCTAAGGAGTTTTCCAGATTTTAGCAGGCTGAACACCAGCATTTTGGAAATCTGCCTTCAGGGTGTTTGTTTATATTTTCTATTAGGGCTGTTCTGTGTTTTGTTTAGTTTTGTGTTCCAGTACAGAAAGATTTGTAGCCTTCTGTGGGAAGGACAAGTATTTAATGACCTGCAGGGTTCTGTCCCTTTCCCTTGGGTTGTCCTGTGGTAGAATCATAGAATGGTTAGAGTTGGAAGGGACCTTAAAGATGATCAAGTTCCAACCCCCCTGCCATGGGCAGGCACACGTCCCACTAGAGCAGGTTGCTCAAAGCCCCATCCAGCCTGGCCTTAAACACTTCCAGGGATGGGGCAGCCACAGCTTCCCTGGGCAACCTGTTCCAGTGCCTCACCACCCTCACAGGAAAGAACTGGTAGAGATGCTGCGATCCATGGTGAGCTAACTGTTGCCACAACGTGCAGAGTCTGTGTGAGCCACAACACCATGGATTGAAGGCAAAGCACGCATTTAATCTCAAGAGCTCATGGATCAGAGAATCTCTGAAGCAGCACCCGGGCAGAGTGCAGGCAAGCAGGAGACACAGGCACTGCGGAGTGAGAGAGAGTCCTTATTTGCAAGAGAGTCCTCATGAGCAGGGAAGTGAGGGAGTGAGAACGCTCACATGCCATTGCTGTTCTGGCCTGTATTTCAAGGGTTCAGGCAGGCAGAGTTTTAAGCTGTGCTTTGATCTCTTCAACAGCAGAGCAAGAATCTTGGCTGTGCCTCCAAGTCCATCCCAGGCCTGTGTTCTCTTAGTGCAGGTGTTCTGCTCGCAAGCACACAAAACTAAACAGTTTGTGTGATACATGTGTTTCCTGGCACCCCTCATACAAGTCACTTGAGCATATTTACAATCCTCATCACCAATCTTCCGGTACTTTCCCACAGCTACCTTCCCACAAGACCTAAAAAGAATAAAAAGTCCCCTTATCTTCTACTTAAGGTCATGTTATTTAAGAGTTTATGAAGCAGACTGATTTTTTTCTTTTTCTTCAGTTTTTTAGGTTTTTGAAACAACTTGGTTATTCAAATTGAATGTTTATCTCCATAACAGCTCCTCATTTTCTACCCTTGTGTCACTGAAGTTTCACTTTGTGATGATGGAAACCACTGAATTACTGCTCGTACAGGTTGACAGAGGGGTTCGCTGTATGGGGTTAAAGACGGGAGGAGTTAATTAGAACACAGTATATGTTGAGAAGATCTCAGAGCAAGTAGACTCAGAAGAGAATGCATTGTGATTTATATATGTATATATGGTTTGGGGTTGGTTTTTTTTTGGCGGGTAAACATAAAACCAACATTAATGTAATCAGCACTTGGGAGGGAGTGTGTGTGAACAAAGTGTGTTCTCATTAAGTGTCATTCCTGTTGCTTTTACTGGAATTACCACGTGTAATACACAGGTTGACAGCCCACACTGTCACAGCTGCCGTGTGATAGAGTTGGTTGAAGGGTTTGTAACAGTGGAGTTGCTGTATCCTTATAGGAAGTTGTTGGGGTTTTTTTATTACCCTGTACTGTGCATGATTTCCTACTATGGGAGCTCAGCTTCAAGACATAACATTTACAGGAATTTTTCCAAAGAAAAACAAAGGATGTTTGTCTTTAAAAGAAATTGTACATCAATTCCAGGAGCCACTTTAACTGGAGAAAACACGGCCGACAAGTACTTTGTCAAAACTCATTACAGAGAAGAGGGCTGTAGCTTGTCCAGTAGCTTCCTCTGGTCAACTCTTCACCTCAGCAGAGCTTAGTAAGGGTAAGATGAAATCCTGTATGTGGGGGTGACATCACTGCCTCCTGATTTACTGCTGCTTCTGAGCAAGCTCCCGAATTCATCGTGTTCAACTCCTTTGTGGCACAGCAAATATTCCTCTTCAAAGGGAAGTGCTGTATACCATCGCATGGCAAATTTTGCTGGTTTATTTCCCCAGTCTTAAACCAGTGGGAGTCAAGTTTTCGGGCCACATAGGCAGTGTACCTTCCAGGGGCAGAAAAAGGTGATGTGTGAGAGTCTGACCTCTGTCAAGCAGTCATATATGCACGTAGTGCAGCCCTGTGTCCAGCACTGGCTTGTAGGTACACTCATAGCTCCCTGCCTTCTGGGTGTGAGGGAGAGGCTGCTTGCTCGAGTTCCTGCCACGTGAGTAATTCAAAATAGCTGGCTCTTTTCCACAGGCACTCACACCTGGGCTAGAAATGGGCTGCAGTCATAGAATTGTAGAGTGGTTTGGGTTGGAAGGCACCTTAAACATCATCAAGTTCCAACCTCCCTGCCATGGCAGGGACACCTCCCACTAGAGCAGGCTGCTCAAAGCCCCGTCCAGCCTGGCCTTGAGCACTTCCAGGGATGGGGCATCCACAACTTCTCTGGGCAACCTTAATGCTTTCAGTACAAGGCACATCACTGTTGATCACAGTCTTTCCCTCCCTGCACCTTTGTGTTCTCTCTAGGTCTCTTTAAACGATTTGAAGATACCCCAAGTCCTCAAAAAACTCTGTGCAGTTGGAACACAGCGATAATTAAACATTAATCATGTTTTATATGCTTTACCATTTTTAACTAGGCCCTGTGGGAGGAGGTTTCTCCTGTAACAGACAAAAATGATTTCTGTGTCAAGGAAACCTACTAGAATGCTGAAGTGCTCATTTTGGAAAGGCAGATGTCCAGTACATTGATATTAATAATTGGTTATTAGCAAAAGGATATATAATTTGGATGTCGTCTTGATTTCCTGGGGTGGGGGTGGGAATGTAGTTTTTTCTACCAAATCAGTCTTGGTTTCCCTTGGATTATTTTTTTTTCCTAAAAATAAGAACATTTTTTTTTAATGGTTTTATAAGGACTGTGGCAGGCAATGCATTCATTTGCAGCTTCTGCTTTTACTTAGAAATTTCTGCCTTACTGCATGTTGCCATACAGCCGTGCTTGGCCAGATGCATGCGATGAGGTGTGATGCGGTGCCAGGACCTCTGGGCTGGCTGTACTGTGCATTGCTCAGTCCTATTCGAATGTAACTGTCAAACCGCACGCCAGCTCTAAATGAATCAAAGGGCAGAGATTTCAGTTGATGACTGTGTATGCCAACCAACAATATACCTCATTAAGATGGTATATTTATTCTACTGTTATTGTACTAAATGTCTCGTCCGGGATATGTTGCCTGACAGACCAGCCCATGCAAATAAGAATGTGAAATACCCAAGCATAGTTGTGAAACTACTGATAGCAGCCTTTCAGTATCTGAAGGGAGCTACAGGAGAGCTGGGGAGGGATTCTTTGTCAGGAAGTCTAGTGACAGGACGAGGGGTAATGGCTTTAAATTGGAAGAGGGGAGGTTTAGATTAGATCTTAGGAAGAAATTCTTTCCTGTGAGGGTGGTGAGGCACTGGAACAGGTTGCCCAGGGAAGTTGTGGATGCCCCATCCCTGGAATTGTTCAAGGCCAGGCTGGATGGGGCTTTGAGCAACCTGCTCTAGGGAGAGGTGTCCCTGCCCATGGCAGGGGGGTTGGAACTTGATGATCTTTAAGGTCCCTTCCAACTCTAACCATTCTATGATTCTATGAAAGTACTAAGGAGTTTCTGTTCAAGTACAGCAGTTGGAGAAATATTTAGTAGTGGCAGAAATGAAATGGTTGAGCCTTAATGCCTGATGTGTCACATCTGTGTGTGTTTTGAGATACTCCTGCTTACCGTAGGAAGCTGGGATCAAAACTGGTCTTTTTGTGCTCTGTCTCAAAGCAAATGAGCAGAGTGGTTTTGTGGGGCAAAAAGATTGAATGCTCTGGCTCTGGGATTTGCTGAATTCTTAATAAACTCTAGGAAGAGAGGAGACGCTGGTTTTGCAGTTAGTTTGTGGTTTTAAATAAGCACATAAACTTCTGACAAGCTGTAGTTGCTGTAAGCAGGATTTTTGGCGTGGAATGCGTCTCTCAACAACTGGGGTTTGTTTTGTTTTCCAGCTGAATGAGGCAACGTTAATGCAGTCATCTTTGCATCTCTTTAGAATTAACAAACCAACATGGAGCCCCTTAAAAGTGTAAATTAATCTGCAGAATGATTAAAATTAAGCATGCTCATAACTGGTGCATTGCAGCTCTGCCTTTAGGAAATGCAGCTTCTTTAACCGAGACGTGTTGTTACTTTGCATTTGAAGAATCCATAGCAAATCAAAATTTAATCTGAGGCTCTCGGCTTGTACTGAAGTGATTTATTTCTTTCTTTACTTTTTTTACATCTGGCAGCCTCCCCTGACAATCTGCAGCAGTTCTTGTCCTAATGATGTCATCGTTTAGTCTCCCCGCCGCTATCAGGGGAGACGCTCGGACTCTCTCTCCTTATTCACTGGCGACTGCCTTTGCTTGCATTTTCTGCTAAAGACAGGCTGCATTTCCTCATCTGCAGTGCATTGGCTTTGTTTGATTCGCCAGGGTTTTACATACACTGTGTGCATATGGATGTCCCTCCGATTACACAGAGAAGATAAAGACTGCTCTGACTGACGGGGGAAATTAACAGTTTGTTCACCAAGCACTTAACGCGCTTGGTTTTTGGTAGCATATTTATAAACATGCTGTATTTTTGTTGGGTGATCTCATTGCCTCTGTGGAAGAGAGGTTATAAAGACACATGCTGAAGTCTTCATGTCTAGTGAAGAACATGGCCTTGGTAGCTCATGGAAAAAAATACATTCATTCCTGACATAGAATTGTTGAACTAGAGCCATTTGTGAAGAGATGAGAGGGAAGTATTAAACTCGATGAAGAAAAGCTGGGCTAAATGGGGCTGATTCATTTTGAGGTAAACGTTTTTTTTAAAATACAGCTTAAAGGGGAAAAAATTAAATATCTCTGAAGAGATAAAAAACAAACGAAAATCCCTGTGTTGCACTTGAGCGAGTAAAGCATCACTAGGTGGGTCCGAATCAAATACATGAGCAGTTGAACAATGTTTTGGATAACAAACTTTACTGGTCATGGTAACAGCTGTCATGGAATATATTTGTATGGTGTGTACAAATCTATGCTGAATGAACACCATTGCAGTGGGGAAGGACACAGTTGAGTTTCCCCACGTAATCTTAGCTCAGCCTCAGGCAGTCAACATTCGGATTTTTTCCCCCAGGGGTTCCGTATCTTTTGTAATAGTCATGCTGGGGGGTTAAGAGGCTGGTTTTGTGTGCAACAAAAATCAGAAGTGTTGGGGTGCTCTAAGTGATTTCAAAGAGAGAAGGTAAAAATGGATGAGTCTTAAGTGCATATGCAAGGGCCTGAGAAACACAAGTGTGATGCACGGTTTCCTTCTCTTGTTGTGACCTGGCAGAGATACGCACATTTGTGCCACTGGAGGGGAAATGAATTCCCTCTTTCTTCACTGACGTCCCCTCACACCCAAGGAAATC
The DNA here is from genome assembly GCA_013400375.1 of Thinocorus orbignyianus. Classification (NCBI taxonomy): domain Eukaryota; kingdom Metazoa; phylum Chordata; class Aves; order Ciconiiformes; family Thinocoridae; genus Thinocorus; species Thinocorus orbignyianus. The sequence goes on along the minus strand of VXBW01002123.1, from coordinate 47,076 downwards.
CATACCTGGGTTACTTTGCCTTCAGATTCATGGTGGAATGTAGTGAACATTTTGCTGTATAGGTACAAGAAACATAAAAGTCTATGAGATAACTGATGTGCCTCTTGATCACTGTGCAACAAAGTGGACCACTACGAGTTGAATTGGCATAATGCAGGTAAAGCAGCAAAAAAAAATTGAAATCATCAAATTCAGATCAAGTTTCAGAAATAAAGAAACTTTGGGTTTTGAGTCGTTATAGAGCGTGGAGAGAGAGAAGAAAGGGTTTTGGGTTTTTTTAGAAAGAAAAGTTAATGTTGGTCCCTGTCTGTCTTGTAGGTACATACATTCTGACAACTGCCCTGCTGCCCCTCCTGGAAAAAGAGGCTGATGCCAGAGTGGTGAGTCTGTGATGCTGCTGAAAAGTGGTGTTTTACTGTTCTTACCTTCTGGTTTGTGACAGCATTTCTTTTACTGTGCTAGCAATGTGGGATTAGCTATAATGCTGTCAGCATCTCTAGAATCCTCTTGGATTTTGCTAACAGCCGCCTTCTCCAAGGCAAAGCTCCTGCCTGTTGCTCTCAACTCTTCATTGGAAATCCGAGTAAAACACTTCCTCTGGAAACCTCCCTTTTGACTTTTCCTGGGGCAAATTATCTCCTGCAGCACAGTGCAGAATACCTATAACAGGAGTATAGGCTTAAAAAACCCTTTCAGACCTTGGTGTAAAATAGGACAACATGTACCTTTTTTGTTTTTTAAATGAAATTTCCCAAGTTTTGTACAATCTCACATTCTAAGTAGCTTCTATAAATGCTAAACATACAAATTACAAATAGTGCTATTCTGCTCTTTTCTTTTTCCGTATTGCTTTTCAAAAGGAAGAAGCACAAAGTTCCCTGAAGGAGTCAACACCACTTTGAATGAGAATCACTTTCTAAAAAACATTCTATTTCTTCCACCTCCTGGCCAGGTATGCTTCACTCATGAGCACAAGCACGGTGCAAAGAGTGTGTGGAGGAATTCTGCTCCCGAGGGACCTCAAAATATGGCTTGGAGACCACATTACATGCATGAGTTGATTGTGGCGTGTTCCTGGTTTTGTTTATTCATTCATTTGCTTTTCATCCATTTGATTGCAGATAACTGTCTCTTCTGGGGGCATGCTAGTTCAAAAATTAAACATAACTGACTTGCAGTCGGGAAACGGGACATTTGATGGAACTATGGTGTATGCACAGAACAAGGTACAGTCCATGGCTTTGAAAACGAAGCCCAGCAACTCATACCTTCTGCTTTGCCCAAAGCCTGTTGTTCACTGTTGCTTTCCCATCGCATCCAACCCTTACAGAAGCACACAAGCAATAACCTTCAGGTGTATGATGGTGTGTACTTATTAGCACATACCATCTTGTTCGGAAGAGCATGGCTAGACTTTCACTTGATTTGATTTAAGTCTCAAGGTTGAGGAGGGGAACGTGTCTTTAGCTGCCAAATCCTTTCCGCCTGCTTAGTTCTTACCTGCAGTCTGCAGCAAGTAGCCGTGATCAGTAGAAGCAGCGTAACCACTTTAAAAGTAAGCTTGTGGCCGGGATATGGATTGCAGTGACCACGGTGGTCTCTGACAGAATGATCCAATAAATCCCATCAGGATCAGCAAGGGTATATACGTAAATGCCCTGCTGTTCACAGCACATTTGATATAGCTTATGTCCCTGGGAGCTTGGTGGGCAGGCTGTTGAACTTGATGCCAGTTTGGCTCTTTTTGCTTTCTCCTAGAGACAGCAAGTTGTCTTGACAGAACAATGGGCAAAAGCTCACAGAAACATCCATTTCTCTGTGATGCACCCCGGCTGGGCAGACACTCCAGGTAACATCTGCTTGATGTTCTGACTGTATATTTTTCCTTTCAGGTTTAGCCTAAAAGCAAAGAGAAATGAGACTTTCTGGTAGATTTCTCCAACAGGTGCAGTGATTTCTTGGCTTGAAGTAGTTTTGTACCCCCTTGGTAGCTCTGTTCTGTGCAGCATCTGCCGTCTGTGTACAGCTAGAGAATAATAACAGGCAATGAATGAATCCAGCCCCGCACAAATGCCCGGCAGAGCCATCCTGCAGTAAGCTAACCTTCAAGTTAGGTTTGTAGTGGGACTGTTAAACACACAGATAGGAGCTTTTTGCCTCCGTGAGTACCAACGTGCAGCTGTTGGGAGTTCTAGGAAAACGGAGCACACCCCATCATGCGAGTCCTGTTTCTCTCTTCCTCCTCTAAATGTTTATTGCTGTTGAGAAGAAGCGTGTTTGGGCAGACAGCTCTTTGTCTGAGCTGCAGCTGTTCTTCAGCAAGTGTGTCTCAGCAGGGGGGCCCAGCATCAGTTCCCCAGTGTGCCTGTTGCGTTCCACAACATCTTACCAGCCCCTGATGCCCAGGCTTGGGATGCAGACTAGCAATCTGATCTCCAGGTCTTTTCTAGGGACCCAGTTTCCCAAATTTGCTTCTGATGACAGGAGCATTTACCCCGTCTATTTTATGCTTGCAAAACTGCCCTTTCCAACTAAATATCCCAGTATTTCTTTTTCATTAAAATACGTTTATTTTTGCACGCCCTTTGTCTGTTTCAAACCTAATGAACTATAAAGTTATCCCGCCTTAAAGTTCAAGGATTCTCCAGCCCCCCAAATTAAACAGCTGCAGGGGATGGGCCTTCAATCATCACCTGTTGGACAAAATAAAAAGAAACCAGAGTTTAAAGATTAATTATGTGGTTGGTTTAGGTACAGTTCACCATACAGTTTTTAAATACAATGCTGTAATCCCTAAAAATGGTGGGAAAAAAAGAATTAAATATTTTGCTAGGATACCTGGATTTTGGTGTTTCATTTTCCCTCATGTCTTAGTTCTTTGCAGTTTAGAATGGAAATTGGCTCAGCAACCTCTTGTTGTTCTCAGTTCTTACTAGTTTGGTCCCTGTCATTTCACCCAAACAAACAACTGGTGGATCATCTGGCAGTTTAGCAATATTCTGCCACAAGTCATTGTGTAAGGAAATATGGGGAAATACTCATTCTCTTTCATAAACTGAGTTGTGTTCTCTTCTTCCTACGCTCACAATGGCAATTTTAAGCTGTTTTTTTTCTTCTTTTTTTTTCTTTGTTTTGTTTTGTTTTGTTTTTCTTAATTTAAAAAAGCTTTGCATGGCAGACCACCATTCTATTGTTATTCTTTCCAGCTGTGAGGTCAGCAATGCCAGATTTCTACCAGAAGATGAAGAATAGTCTGCGCACAGAGGCCCAGGGAGCTGATACCGTTGTGTGGTTGGCAATATCACCTGAAGCAACAAAGTTGCCAAGCGGCTTGTTCTTCCAAGGTAAGATGGTGAAGGATTTGTCAAGTGTTTCTCAAAATTCTTCCAAGTCTAAAGGTTCTAGTGACCATTGTGCAAACGGAAAACAACTGTGTTGAGTTGTTATGTTCCTGCTTTTGTCCTCTAAAGGAGCTGATAGAGGCTTCAAAGCATTTCTTTAGGGAGGGTCGGGGTGGTTTTTTTAATCAAGTTTGCTCTGTACAGGACTGTGCCCAATGGATGTGAATCATGGAATCAAAGAGCATCTTTTATAATGTTGGGGAACTGGCATGCTTCTCACAGAGCACTGGGGTTGGCTTTGCTTTGCCAGGCTCTTTTTCCTACTGTTCCATGCTGGTTAAAACTGCCAGTTCTCCCTTTCTCTAATGCTGGGCTTGAGCACAGAGGCATTTTTTTGGCACTGTAAGCATAGGGAATGGAAAAATAGGGCAGAGGCTTTCTTTTCTCCCAGGCAAATGACAGGCATTTTAGTAGGAGCAGCTAGAAGCATAGATGTCTTAATGGTGATGCAGGTCAGTCATAGGATCATAGAATGGTTAGGGACGCTTCCCACTAGACCAGGTTGCTCAAAGCCCCATCCAGCCTGGCCTTGAACACTTCCAGGGATGGGGCATCCACAACTTCTCTGGGCAACCTGTTCCAGTGCCTCACCACCCTCACAGGAAAGAATTTCTTTCTAGTATCTAATCTAAATCTCACCTCTTCCAATTTAAAACTGTTACCCCTTGTCCTATCACTACATTTCCTGACAAAGAGTTCCTCCCCATCACTTCTGTAGGACCCTTTCAGGCTGTTATATTTATTGGAGCTTTCTCTTCTCCAGGCTGAAAAACCCCAACTCTTCAGCTTGTCTTCATAGAAGAAGTGGTCCAACCCTCTGATGATCTTTGTGGCCCTCCTCTGGACCCTCTCCAACAGGTCCGTGGCCATCTTGTGCTGAGGACTCCAAAGCTGGACACAGCACTCCAGTTGGGGTCTCACAAGCACAGAGTAGAGGGTAGAATCACCTCCCATGACCTGCTGGTCACGCTTCTTTTGATGCAGCCCAGGGTACAGCTGGCTTTCTGGGCTGCCAGCAGGCACTGCCGGCTCATGTCCAGCTTTTCATCCACCAACACTCTCCAGTCCTTCTCTTCAGGGCTGCTCTCCAGCCATTCTCCAACCAACCTGTATCTAGCAGGAGAAAGACAAAGCTCAGGGTAATTGTTTACAGAAGACCAGTAGTTTTGTTGGATGTGATGCTCAAATCCTGATTCACTGAATTTCTAGGTGGAGCATGCAGGAAATTCAGACTCTCTGGAGCTGGTTTGACATTGTCCCTTCTCTCCTCTCCCAGAGAGTCACACAGGGTTGGTTGACAGATATTTAACCAGACCTTTTTCGTGTCATCTCATGGTGGATGCTGAAACCGGACATCCCAGCTGGTCAGTCTTCTTTGTAGAAGCAGACTTTTCCTTTTTAGTAGTTCTATCACCTTCCTCTGGTCTTAATGCTTCTGCTCAGATGTTCTTGCTCTAGATCATAATTCTACCAGGCTCTTACCTTTGCCCTTTGTCTACCCCCAGCTCTAGTTAACAGGCGACATGCCTTGGCTCTTTAGCTATATATAAGGACTTCTGAGAGCTTTGATTTTGGCATGACTGCTCTTAAGACTGCAAGAGAAATCCTGTTTGCATGTCCCATGCTTATAAAATGGTGAGGAAGTCAGTTATTTCTCTCTCCTACTGCCCTACTGAGGAAGCCACACCTTAGTATGGGTCTTCTTCAGGCTCTTTCAGTAAAGGGCTTTGTGTGCAGAAGCACTTTACCCTGCTCTTCTGGTCATAGATGGCTGTTTCCTCAATCAGTCACACCTTCCTTTCATTTCCTCTGTTCTCTTTTCATTCTGTTCCCTCTTGAGTGCAAACCAAAGCCACCAATGTATTATTTTTTTTTCTGGGTAAAGAAAAAAAAGAAGGGCAGGGAGGGGGGTAAGGAAGTGAGAACATGACTTGCACAACCACAATTCTCTGTATCTGCCAAAATAAATTTAAAAAAACACATTTGACAGAGTCCTGCTTTCCAAAGACTAGAAGCATCTTGTCCTTGATGCAGAACTCGGCTGTCACACACAGTTCCCAAACTTCAGCACAGCACAGGCTACTGGAAGCGCTGCAGTTAGGAAGGAAGCAGTTTGTATTCGGTGATGGAGAAGGGAAGGTTCCTCTGCATGTTTCTCTCTGCAGAGGTTATGTGGAGTGTGTGTGTGCAGCCAGTTAAGAGAGCAAACATCTCCGCTCCCCTGGGAAGCCTGACGGCAGCCTGAGAGGTTTTCAGGGAGATCTGCTGCCCAGTGTTGCAACAGCTCGTGCTTTTAGTCTCAGTTGGCTGCCACTGAAGTTGGACTTATTAAAACAGAGTGAGAGTGCTGCACCAGCGCTCCAACGGCTGCTTCACAGACATCTGAGAGCACTGTCATAAGGTTCCCAGGCTCTAGATACCATGTTTTGGGAGAAAAAAAAAAATCCCACAGAATGGATGGTGATATAGTTGTATTTACACAGAGTAAGTGAGGAGGGTGAGATTTGGAAAACCAATCGAAGCATCAACTTGAGCAAATTTTGTCAGACATCTTTGCTGGATACACACCACTTACGGCAATTGACATAAGTTCTTTAGCAATTAGAATCTAACTCTTTATTTTTAAGGATTCCATTTTAATACATAGTCCAGACTGCAAAGTCTTAGCTGGGGAAGTTTGTGTAGCACTAGAAACACTGTCCAGGAGGCAAGGAAAAACCCCATCTTGTGCTGAAAAAGCAACCTCTACCTGCAGAGGTAATCTCAAGTGTGAGCAGCAGGTCACGGGAGGTGATTCTCCCCCTCTACTCTGCGCTTGTGAGGCCCCACCTGGAGTACTGTGTCCAGTTCTGGAGTTCTCAAAATGNGCAGAGGGTTGGAACTGGATGATCTTTAAGGTCCCTTCCAACTCTGACCATTCTATGATTCTATGACTCTATGAAGTTACTGCTTTTTTTCTGTAGGAGTTACGCTAATTACAAGGAGCAGGCCTAAACCCCTGAGTAAGGCATTCCTTTATCTGTACTGACCTTAGCTGCAAGTGAGATCTTGCTCCCTGCTCTTAAGTCATATGCTAAAGGACAATCACTCTAGTTCCAGAATACAAATGAAATTAATTCAGTTTCTGGTTTGAAAGAGGTGCTCAACTCACACTGTTTACAGATACCTAGAAGGTGAGTTTCCTGGCCTCAAGACCGTGTGGTACGTTTGGGCAGTATAAACCCTAGCAGAAAAATCCTCTTTGTGCCAGGGAAGGTAGTTAAATGTACCTGTAAGGATTCATTTCATTTTTTATCTTCCAGACAGGCAACCAGTTCCTACACACTTACCCTTGGCAAGCACCCACAGCCCACCAGAGGATGAGGAGAAGCTAATGGAGATGCTGGAAGAATTCTCCCAGAAGTTTAAATCCACTTCCCCAGGAACTTAGCGTCCCTACTGACAAAGCATAGCCACCAAGCTTCTAATTACCCAGTAACAGCACTGTAGTGCTCCTGCTGTTGAGGGGAAGTAGGATGGCACAGGCCTGTTAAAAATAAATTGCTTTCAGGTGTTCTCGTCACGGGGGAGAGCGCTGCCTGCGACTTCTTTGCTGCTGCTGAGTGTCTCTCCCTTTGTGAATATGCACCTGCTGTTCTCAAGACATGCTACGATTGTGTTCTTTGAATTGGAAGAAAAATTGGGAGGCATTAAAACAAACCCCGAGGCTTTGTGAGGTTCCCCAAAAGCTTTTAAAGCACTCTGCACACAGAGAAGTGCAGAGGAGTGCACCTCCAGTAGCCCTCAAGAAAGAAGCAGTAACTGTTTTGGACAACGTTTAACCGCTGTGTTTGACAGGCTGGTGGCTCCCTTCCCTGCGCCAGGGGGACTGGGCTCAGACCTGGAGCAGGCAAGGCAGAAACTCTCCCTCTCCTGCGTTGCCTGCTTTAGTTTAAAGGGAAGGATTCCTCCCAGCCTTCAGTTTCTATAAATCAGTGCTGGTATGCAGAAGCGATCTGCTTCCTCATGTTTAAACAGCAAGAATTTAGGAATGCTGCCAAATGCCTTCCACATGGCTTTATGGAGCCAGGGCTGAATGTTATCCTGTTTATGTCAAGACACGGTGAAGTAGGAGGTTTCAACATGCACCACACCCAGACAGGGCTGGATTCGGTGGAGGAATGGCTGGATGGCTCTGGGTACAAGAAGAAATAACATGCTAAGCCCTGTGTGCTTGCCATTTCTGGGAGAGATCAAAGGGAATTGCTTTATTATGAATGGATTAAGAGGGGAAAGGGAGCATGGGGGGGCACAGGTTTTAGAAAAGCCCAGCTCTTGATGAGAGGGTTGTATTTTGCCCGGAACTGTTGATTTGCAGACACAGAGGACGGGTTTCATCTTACCTGACCTGTGGACATTTGAATTATTCATTGGGATTCTCAGCGTAACTCAGTAGAGAGAAAGCAGGCTGGCTTCCTCACAGTGATTTACTGGATCTAGCTTAAGAAACAAGCCCTGCATTCCTACACCTTTCTATTGCTGGTGAAGACAAACCAGCTCAGGCTGAGACATTCAGGTGGGATTCATTTTGTCTCACATATTTCAGATTTACTGCAAAGCCAAGACCCTTAACAGCAGTAGCAGTAATACATTTTCTCCTGTTTGACAGCAAACTGCCTGCAGAACCCAGCCAGGTTGTGCTGCTGTTTTACCCGTGGCCGTGGAGCGCTGTGGGAGGACAAAAGACCAAGACACAAATCTGACCCAGGTGCTCTTGAGCCCTCTGCAGTGACCGGTCACTGAAGGCCATGCTGGTGGGCAGAGGAGAACTCATTATGTCCGCTTCATATGACTTAGTTTCCCAAAAGATATCCTCCTGGCTGATGGTATTTATTTATTATTCAATGGCACCCTGTTAAGTTTCAGCTTAGGAAAAAAAAAACCCTTCTCTTTTCAGCCTGTTATCAGTCTTCTTGGAAGTGAAGACTTTAGAGTTAGAGGGCCCCTGAAGTAAGTTTTCCCCGTGACAGGCGGTGCTGAGACGTCAGGCTCTCGCAGCTCTTCCTCAAGAGGCTGGATCCAGGTAGTGCTTCGTTTTAGTAACTTAACTCCTTCTCACACTACAGGCAAAGAAAACTACAGCAGGGCTTGTGCAGGTGTTTATTTCCTAGAAGCCTGGTATTGATGGTGTACGGGGTCCAAAATTTTTATGTGCAGTTGTTGAGCGTGGCTTAAAGCATCTTTAGTAACTGCAGTAGCTGCAAAGCTCAGAAGCTCGTTTGCATCCTTGAGTACTTAAGTCAAGTTGCTTCTCAGCTCTTCAATATAGAAGAAAAGTTTAATGACTGGTATTTAAGCAGCTCATAAAAATAACCAAAAGTGCACAATGTGTGTAAAACATGTATTTTCCTCCACATGCTGTACTGATGTATTTGAATAGCCGGTATTTTTCTTTTTAATCACAGCTTAAACATTAAATGGAAAGTATGAGAACTGCTTTAATCAAAGTTTGGCTACAGTGTAAAAGAGCCAGATACTGTGGTTTAAGAGCACTTGTGACTTAAAAGAATTAAAACACAGGACAGCAAATTAAAAAGAAATCTGGTGTCTCCCCCACTTTGGTGCTGTGTTCCTGGTGATGCTTTATTTCAGCCCCTCTCCGCGGGAGGCAACGCGCCCTGCGGCTGTAAAGCCAGGGAGATACTTTGGGTTAATGCTGTTCAGCATGACTTGTACCTGTGTGTAAGCAAATACGTTGAGTGCCACCTATAAAGTTTTAGGGGCAAAAGGAAAAAAAAATACCCAGAAAAAAAAACAGATTACCAGAAACACAAGGTGGCACAAATCCATTGCTAAGCAGGGCACCCCGAGGGCTTTGCTACATGCCTGGTTTGTAGGAGCCCAACAGCTCTTCTCACTGCCTTGCCTTTTCCACGCTCAGGCTTCTTGTGTCAGCTTCCAGGCTTAGATGGCTCCAGCCTGGGTGGGTTTTCACATCCTGAGGGCTTTCACCCAGGGAGAAGGTTTTTGCACTCAGTGATTCTGCAGAGGGGTGCAGTGCCCCAGACCGTGTGTGGAGCCACAGACCACATGTAGGGTCATTCCCCGTGGTTTAATGGAAGGGCACAGCCCGTCGACAGCGCGGTGATGCAGGTGCCACTGAGATGTTTCTCTGTCTCGGGTGAAAATTTTAGGAGGTCGGTGTAACAGGTATTGGACAGTTTTGTAAACTGCATTTCTTCTTCTAAGTTTTGTTTCTGGGCCATATTTAGTCTTTGTAAAACAAGAAACACCAAAACAACATCACCAAAATAAAACAACTTGTGGTTGATTTAAGGTATAAATCAAGGGGTTTTGTCTGCTTTTGATGAGTGGGACCTTCCCGTATATGTCTCCCTGTTTTGGAGTGAATGGCAAATACCATTATTTGCATTCACACCAACACACCCCGCCAGCTTCTGCGCTGTCCCTATGCTCCACGCTCTCTGGGAACAAGGAGCAAGCAGGGACACCACCTTCCCACTAAACGGGACACTGGTGGGATGTTGGATGGGCCCTGCCTGGGCTCAGAGAGGGGAGGTTTAGTACAGGCTTCAGTGTAAACACATTTAAATCAGTGCTGAAAAACAAAATGTAAACGACTTATTTGGTGGGGGACAGCCCTGGGCCAGAGAGTTCAATTTGCAGTTCAGTCATGGAGCGCATTTTTGGAATAACACAGACTCTTTTGGGTTTTGTTTTTAAAGCCACAGCAGTACTAGTTTTTATTAACGTTTTAAGCGGAGAGTGAGCAGGGAGTTATTCTTTCAGAGAAAGAAGGTCACTGATTCCAGTGGTGAAGGGCAGCTACAAACTTTAGTCCATAAGGGTCTGTTGCCCGTGCCCTTCCATTCCCTTCTTCCATTCTCTCACACTCTGTGTCAAAACCAAATCCCACCTACCTAAAATTTGTGCTGGCCAACGTTCACCCACTGTCTTTATAAACAAGCTGTTACCGCTTTGAATTGCAGCCGGGAAGCTCCGAGTGTTTCACTGATGGTCCCCCAAGGGTGACACCAGATGTTTTGTTAGGAGCAGGATTCTGGGTGCATCTGGGCAGACCCAGTGACCCATTAAGGGAGATGATAGTTTTGAAAAGCAAATAAGACGACTTGAAAAAGCTCTCTGTTCCTGCAGTCACCCCAACAGCACTGAGCTGGGCAGGGAGAGAAGGCAGGTATTGAGAAGGCACCGAGCCCAGCGGGGAGCAAACTTAACAAACCCACTGCTGGGACTAAAAGTGACCAAATCCAAGAACTTTTTACTGGTGAAGTAGGTCAGTATTTATGTTCCTCTCTCTAGAGGGAGCCATCAGATAAGCGTTAGGAAAAACAGTGTGTTCTTCTGAAGGAAACTTGTTCCCTCTCCAGACAAAAGCTAATGCACAGCCTTTGGAAGAGACACGCTGCCAGCCCGGCCAAAGGTCTTCAGCTGGCCGAGCCCAAGAGAAACGTCATCCTGAGGAACAGCTCAAGCCTTTGTTGTGCTGGTGGCAGCCGCGGCGGGATCTCACGGGCAAAAGCGTTGCTAGAACAGAGAAAGAGGGGTAAAACCTGCCCCACTGCAAACTGCAGGGAGCGCTGAGGAAGCAGCGTTTTCCTTGATGGTTAAAAGTCTTGGGCTTCTTCCCTTCACTTCCCAGCTGAGAATCTGCAATCTGCAGGGAGACGCAGGAAATTGTGCAATCCCTTCACTGCCCAAACACCCTCCTTCCCTCGGCTGCTGCCCTGCTTTGAGCAACAGGATTAATTTATCTTTCAGTGATTTTACTTCTCAAGAAGGTCTGTTGTAATAATTGGGAAAAACTCCACTTCTAGAAGACTCCGGTGTCTGACTTTGAAAATAGTCATTTGCGAGCCAGCTGTGGTGTGTGGGGTTCAAGGGCTCAGTTTTTCTGAGTGAGCCAGGGGCAGGGATGAGGAGGAGCAAGGACCGGGCACTTGACCCAAGCTGCCCAACAGGGTTATTTCGTACCACGAGTGTCACATTCAGTGTAAGTTAGACAGTCTGCTGAGGAGCTTCTCTTCCTTCCAGGGTGGCTGCCATCCTCAGAACTTCTTGCCCCANAACTCTAACCATTCTATGATTCCTCCTGGAGCTGTAGTGCTCCCAGTGTCCCACATTTGCTGTCGCTGCTGGGAGGGCCCAGTTTCCTGCTGATAGAATTGGCTGAGTGTAATCCTTGTGCTTTTATATGGAAACTATGATCAATATTGATTCTTTACTATTACTAATGTTAATTATTTAATCTTTCTATCACATCACATATTTCAAGCCTCAAGTTTCTTTGCTTCCCCCCATTCCCCTTCGGATGTGGGAAGGGGTCGTCGGGTGATAAAATAATTGTCTAAATGACAGCAAAGTGTCGTGGCTTCTTCAAACCACAACAGCTGCTCTCCCACCACCGGGTGGCTGGGGTGAGAATTTCTTGAGGCAAAGGCATGACCCTGCTCACCCACGCAGTAGTTGTCAGTTTGATGCCAGCCCCAGAGAAGAGGCAGAGGAGCGGGCCCAGGCAAAACTCAGTAGCCCCAAGTCCTCAACACACTTTTGGAGAAGGAAAAGTAATAGCCAGAAGCTGATAAAAACTGATTGAGTTGGGGTTAAACCCGCAGGCTTTATGCAGTTCTGGTGAAGGCACTTATTTACATAATGGCACAGAACTAGAAAGCGTGAGGCCATAATTAGCCAAGAAGATGGTCAAGTTGCTGAGGGGTATTCCTACAAAACACTGACCCAAACAAAAGCCATGAAGGTGTTTTTGATGTAAAAATCCTGCTATTCTGAAAGCAAAGCCCAGAAGATACTGGTCACACTGGTGAAGTCAGCCTTCCAAGTAGAGAGTCAGAAGCAACGCTCGGCATTCGGAAAACTAAACCTTGCCTGAAACCAGTGGTAACAACAAAAACTAATCAAGTTTTTGTAACTCTTTTTTTTTTTTTTTTTTCTTTTTCCTCAAACTGCCTTGATTAGGTGGTGGTGGTAACACCATCAAATTTTCTTGGGACAGGACAAAGTAGAGGTGTCAGTGATGGGTCTTCTACCTCTGAGGGAAAGCCCTGACCTGTTTATAAAGCATCTGTATTTGGTTAATATCTGCAAAGGTGCTGAATTCAGTGAGCAGGGATGAAAAAAAATGTGTAAAGAAGACTGGAAAGTGCAAAAGTGATAAAATCATTAATAAATTCAGATTATTTAATGTATAGGGAGCAAGTAACTGGAGAGAGGCAAAACCTGTATCTTTATAAGGCCTGATATCACTTCTGCTCCATCTTATCGGTGACATTTCTCTTCCCCATCGTTTTAATGTCAAAGTGCTCTCGTGTTTAATGCATTTCTCGCAGCGCTACTTGAGGTAGATAATGATAAATAAACCAAAGAACAAGAAACTGAGGTCTTCGTAGACTCAGTCTGCCACCCCATCACTAGAACAGCTCTGTACTCCTCGTGGCTTCTGGATCCTGAGCAGGGCTGGGGGTCAGCTTACGATGCAGGAAAGGGGGGTGGTTCAGCTTTGTACACGTCTGCTGAATATTCCATTCCTACACTACTGGCTTTTTTAGAATCCTGATAACATTCTCTCTGGGCATCTCTTCTTTGCAATGACTGCGCCAGTAACCTAGTGCTCTCTTCTTTTCATTTTGTTTTGAGTTCAGTGCCCCCACACGGCACTGATCTCAATGCCTTGGAACTCAGCCTCTTTCTGTTCTTCGCAGCACAAAGTTGTCCTGCAGCAAACAAAATTTCAGAGATGGCCAAAGACCCATCACAAAGGAAAATCCCCCAGACTGGGAAAATGCAAGGAAAGGTCACATGTGACCGATAGGGTTAATCTCTTAAATCCTAGAACTTTATGTTATTGTCAAACCAGGGACCGCTTTATTTTTTTGCCTCTTCCGAAGAGCAAAGATTTCCTGCAAAATTTCGCATGCAATTTTGAAGAGAAAAATCTGTTTCTTCCTCAGCATTACACCAGAGGTCAATGCCAAAGGGACTGAGCATATTAGTCCAGCCTGAAAAAAAGGATCAAGTTTGTTGTTCCTGCTGCAAGCTATTGTCATATAGAAACAAAGTCTCCTAAATCCTAATTGAAAACATCCCAAGTGCTCAATTCCTGGAAAGGACATGGCCCTGTAAAACCACGCACTGCAGACCTATTTCCTATGTGCTACAAAACAGAATTTTGGCTGTTCTTACCCAAATCCTATTAAGAAGTAGGGACAGACATATGCAGTCTTTGTTAGTAGCCCAAGTATTTTAGATTTAAACAAAGGTACATCTTATTTATTTATTTATTTACTCTGACCCATACAATAGATGCAGACATTAAGTGGACTTTGAATTACAGAATGGTTGAGGTGGGAAGAGACTTTTAAAGGTCACATAGTTCAACCCTCCTGGAGACAGGTGTCTTTTGAATATCTCCAAGGATGGAGAATCCACAAACTCTCTGGGCAACTTGTGCCAGTGCCCCTTCACCCTCACAATGAAAAAATGTTTCCTGATGTTTAGAGGGAAACTCCTGTGCTCCAGTTTGTAATTCTCAGCACCATTGGAAAGAGCCTGGATCTGTCCTCTTTGCATGCTCTCCTCAGGTGTTTCTACACGTTGATGAAATTGCCCCTGAGCCTTCTCTTCTTTAGGGAGAACAGTCCCAGCTCTCTCAGCCTTTCTTCATAGGAGACATGCTCCCATATCTTCATCATCATCACAGTGGACCTTTGCTAGACTTTATCACAGAATTGTAGGGGTTGGAAGGGACCTTTAGGGATCTAGTCCAACCCCTCTGCCAAAGCAGGTCAACCTAGAGCAGGTTGCACAGGAACATGTCCAGGCGGGTTTTGAATGTCTCCAGAGACGGAGACTCCACCACCTCTCTGGGCAGCCTGTCCCAGTGCTCTGCCACCCTCAAAGTAAAGATTTTCCTCATGTTCAGATGGAATTTCCTGTGTTCCAGTTTGTGCCCATTGCCCCTTGTCCTGTTGCTGGGCACCACTGAGGAGTCTGGCGTTGTAGCCAAGAAAGCTACNAAACCCGCCTGGACATGTTCCTGTGCAACCTGCTCTAGGTGGACCTGCTTTGGCAGCAGGGTTGGACTAGATGATCTCCAGAGGTCCCTTCTAACTCCATATCATTCTGTGATTCTGCGGTACCAGTAGTTTCATCACTCTTTTATACTGGGGAGCCCGCAACTGGACACAGTTGGGAAAAAAATACTTTTCTCTAACAGCGATTTCCTCAGCAGGCATAAAGCAAAATTTTTCCCCCAATACCTTTTTTGGATCATGTGAAATCCTTTTTGTGCATCCAGCCATCTGCCTTCTTATCAGCAACCAGCCCGTGCCAAGGGAACACACCCCTCCTTTTCCCAGTACCGGAGACACTCCTGCCCCCTCTCAGGCAAAGCACTGCTGTCGCTTCTGATGTGCTAAAAGTCAACGTGCTGACACTCAAGTTCAAGAGGATGAGGTTGGGAGGTCACTTGGGCTTCACCGCAAACAGCAGCTGTAGACAGGAGCACTAACAGCTGAGCACACTAGTGTCACCATTCCGGATTGTTCTCTGTTGCAGCAGCTGACTTTTAGCCCAATGTGCCGTTTCAACCATGTCAAACCATGATGTTAGTCTCCCACAGATGGAAGGACCATCAGTGCTATCATTGCAAGCAGTTGCCCACATACTTTTCCCTTTACTGAAGTATTTTCAGCTTAAAAAGGCTGAAGTTTGGGGCTCAGGGTGATCTTCCTGTGTATGTGACCAGTGCCTGCTCCGTCACCTGCCCAAATGCCACAGATACTGTCCATTTCAAAACCACGAATGGCAGGCGGATACTCTGGAGAACACTGCTTCTTCCTCCAAGGAAACCCCAGCTGAGTGAGAAAGGAAAATCAATTTTTCTAAAGTGAAGAGCAGAGGAAGGCCAGCGTTGTTTGGACGCCCCTCGGTGCTGCAGGAAGCATCACTAAAAGCCTGCTGCTGTGTGTCAGCAGCTCTGGGGGAAAAGGGACTTTGCTTCATTAGAGTGCATGTGGGGTGCTGCACAGTTTAGATCTGTACCAAAAAACACCCTACCCCTTGCTCCCCAATAATGCAATTCGTAAAAAAAAAGCTCAGATTTATTATTCAGCAACTAAAATGGAAATAAGAGCAGCAGGCAAGAGGGATCCCTTTTTGTGTGGATCTAGAAGACAGAAAAAATTGAGACTATTACTCTAACACTGGAGAATAGGAAGGCAGGTGTTTTAACCCACCCAGAGTCAAATCCATCTTGTTCCTTTAGGGAGGAAAAGGAATTCTTTTTTGAATTAGTGACAACTATTTTCCCTTTATTTCTCTACATTTCAGCCCTTAAGGTCATAGCAAAATGACACACTTTCCCTTCTCTGCCAGTGTCACTTTCAGCTTAGATCATTTCCTAAACCAAGACCACTCTGCCCTGAGACTGCAAGATACGGGAATGTTCAGGTTAAATTCAGATAACCCTGCAGGTAGTTTAGCCAGAAAGAAATTTTGCAAAAGAGATTTGTATACCAAACATCCATCCATAAACAACACTGAACCCACAACTGCGTGGACGAAAAGGGAGGGTGGCCAAGAGTTTACTGCAGAGCAGCCCACACACACCTCGCTCCCAAATTTAATCTTCTTTGGAGTCAACTCCTCACTTTTGTTTGAACGTTCTGTGTGCAGAAGGACTCGGCATTGAGCAGGAGGCAGATCCTCAGCTTGCTGACCCCACCACTCCACCAGTGCAAGCACAATCCACACTGGAGTCCCAGGCTTGTTGCAACGACTGCATCTTCTCGGGAACAGAGTGCTGAGCAGTGACTTAAGTTCACCTCAGTGCTCCCGTGTTTCTGCCACTTTGAGAGATACTCTCTGCACAGGAAAGCAAGTCAGGTCTTCAGCCAAAAGGCCCTGAGCCCAAGCTAAGGTGGAACAGCCCAGTCCAGCAAAGTTTCATACATCTCCAGCTGGAATGAAATATTGGCAGGGGATTTGCTCATCTTGCATAGCTTTGACAGCCAAGAACACTTCAGTCATCAGAAAACATGCACAAGGTGTAATCAAAAGCCTTCCAAGAGGAAAGAAGCATCTAGCTTCCAGGAGATAAAGTGGGAGGACTCAGAAAACAATTAACATTCAAGCTGGGAAAAGAATCTTTTAATGCTGTGTGGACTATGTTTGAAAATATGCTTTAAAATATGCTGCCTAGAGGGGAACCAACAACAGGCCGTGTGACCAGGAAAGCCAAGGTGGCGTCTTTTCAGAGAACATGACTGCAAATCACTCAAGCACAGTTCACAGGGTGGTTGAAAAGAGAATTTTCCCTGAAAATCCATGGCAGTCTTGCGACATGCACATGGAATTCCCCTCATCCTTTACTGTGGAAGCTCACTGGTCCAGCATTAATGCCATGGATTGCACGGATTCATCTTCTTCTTTCCTCAAAAGTGAATTACTGCCGGGCAAACAAAGGTGGAGCTTTATTTGCTTTTGCTGTTACCACTCAAGCAAATCCATACAGCTTCTCGAGGTAGCAGTTTGCTCTGCAGTGGTAAACATCGTGGCCTCCTCACTTTAGAGGGGAAAAGTCAAGTCTGAAATGGGGCAAGACTGAGCACGGCTGATGTGCTGTGTCACAGCAGCTAAAGACCACGGGGCCTCCTTAAACAAGAGACGCAGGAAAGCCCTGGGTCTGGTCTGCAGTTCTATTCTCTACACCAGTTCCTTCGAAGCACATCAGCAACAGCGTGCTGAAAAGTGAAATGGATTAAAGGAACAGAGAGCTGACTCTTCAGAGAAGATCCCTTTGGAAAAAAGGGCTTTTTCATTTATTCATCTTGACAACATCCATCTAAAAAGGTAATTTGGGTCAATCCCGGTTTTTGAATACTTTTTATTTTTAAAAGAAACCATAAAATATGACAACAGGACAATGGGCATCGTTCAGCAACACCAGTTTCTGGTCTAGAGAGGAAATTAATAAAAACCATCAGCATTTGAAAAAATAAATATGACTAACCACATGGAAAACAGGAAAATCAAATTAAACTTCAATAACACAGACAGGTATAAATGCTGAAATGTTGCTGTGCAAGGTAGAGGTAGAGGTAAACCAGACTTTTCAGACTTAGATCAGTTTTAGATCTGCACCCTCCGCCCTCCCTCCCTTCCCCACCCCCCTCCCCAGCCTTTCTCCCCGCAAACACTCCCAAAAGTTCCTGTTGCCAGTAATTTAATTTGAATCAGCCTGTCAGCCTCATCAAACTCAAGCGGGCCTGCGTGCTCCTTGTAAAGCTCTGAGCTGGAAAACTATTTCAGTTTTTGTAGAAATTAGTTGCTAAGCAACCTGCCCCCCTGGTTTTGCAACTTGTGCAGCAAGGAAAGAGGCAGAAAGCTGGATTTTAGCTACTACAAGCCAATAAAACGCTCCCCGGATGACATCCGCTAGGACAAGTAGGTGGTAGAGCCCTTTTAGGAATTGCAATAGTCCATCAGCTCCTCAGTGGTCCACCTGGAGAATATGCAACACTGCACCTGGAGTTCCTCCACTGAAGAAAGCGTGGTCAGCAGAAACACCCCAAATCACTAGTTACTCGCTGTGGGGAGAGCCCATTTCCTTATACAGTATGTGGATACCAAGAACTCACCTGGTAGGACACAACCCAAGAACCCTCTGTACAAAGCAGCAAGTATCTTGACACAGTGAAATAGAAAAAAAACCTAAAAATTGCACCACACACGGATTTTCCAAACAAACTCGAGACAACCGAAAAGTTGGATCGTACAAACCATTAGTTAAAAAAATACCTTCTTGTGTATTTTGAGAATAAGTGGAAAGAGTCTTCGTGCAAATGTTCAGCCTTGATCAAGCAGAGGACGTAAAGTCGTTGTAAACGCGTTAGTTCCTTTCTCATCTGCCAGACGCACCCCGCGTTATTTATCTTCTGCAGTATGATTAGGGTTAGGAAATCTGTTTCGTCTGTAAATACCACCTTTCAAGTTCCACTGATGTACCATCAAGACACTACTGGTGTCATATCCCACAACTGTTAATATAAGAAGATATAATAACAGAGTGAAGAGTGGGAAAAGATAATAATACAGTGTATAACGTCATCTCTAAATAATTTACACCTTGTTTTTTCCTTAAGAGAGGCGACGTGGTTAGAGGCGAGTGCAGCAACTCCGAAGAAGTTTGATTTGATCTTCTAGCTCTTATGTCAGAGCTGACAACCTCAAACTTGAGGTTGCTTTACCCTTATGAGCCAAATTCGTAGCTGGCCCTCAGAAAAGCCAAAAAACCCCACACTATATTATGGACTTGAATGATTAACAACGTCATAAGACATTGTGAGTTGGTTTGGGTTTTTTTAATTATTCAAGCTTTGTTATAAACCTATTAATTATTTTAGCTATTTCTTTACCTAGCCACACAAACTGTGGTTCATCATGTTGAAACACAGTTTGTCTTCCCGGAAGAAAAGCTACAGTGAGCATTTGTGCCAGTCCCTTCAGGTAATAACTTCATAGACCAAGACCTCCTTGGTCCTTATTGGACACAAGTCCACCTGTGAGGGGTCTCTGGGTGGAAGAAAGCAGGTAGGACATTCTTGCAACCACACAGGAGAGGAAAGGGAAATGACATACAGGAGCTAGAGCTCCTCACTCCTACCTTAATAACCTTGTCTGTCCCCGAGGTCAACAGCCATCCCCTGGTGGCATCAAAGTGTACGTGGACGATGTTGTGCTTACTGTCGTGGAAAGTAGCTGTGGGTGCCCGCCTGGAGAAAGAAATCTGAAAATCAGCAAAGACTGTGACTGCAGGATTTTCCCCCAAAACATTCTCTATCGAGGAAATAAGTATCTGAATGCTGCTGTAAGTCAACCTCTCTGTAAACTCCACTTTGAGACTTTTCCAGCACAAGAGAAGCAGGGGTGGGTGGCTCTCCATCCCTTGAGGTTCGCTGGTCCCACAGAGGCTTATCTTGCTGAAAGAGCTCAGGGGCCACCCCTCTGAGCTGCTCCTTCCTGGAGCCCTGCATCACCCAGGCCCTGCCAGATGTGTAAGTTTTGCCCCACACTCCAGCTCAAGTGTCCACACTTACTCTTCATCTGTTATGGACTCGTGGCAGCTGTCGCAGACCCTCACTTCAAACTCGAACCCCATCAAGGGGATGGAGGAGCGCTTGGAACTGCATTTACCACACACGGCTTTCCCGCACTTCCGACAGTGATGCTGTAGGAGACAACATACAGAAAGATATCTTCAGCCACAAACCCACTGCTTGGGTCCCACCGGCTCTACCATCTCACTGCAGCGAGACCCAGTCAAGGCTGCAGCCAACAGGAAAGTGATTCTTCCAGGGAAGATGAAGGAAGGGGACTCTTTGGAGAGGGACTCTTTGCCAGGAAGTCTAGTGATAGGACAAGGGGTAATGGTTTTAAATTGGAAGAGGGGAGATCTAGATTAGATATTAGGAAGAAGTTCTTTACTGTGAGGGTGGTGAGGCACTGGAACGGGTTGCCCTGAGAAGCTGTGGACGTCCCATCCCTGGAAGTGTCCAAGGCCAGGCTGGATGGGGCTTTGAGCAACCTGCTGTAGTGGGAGGTGTCCCTGCCCATGGCAGGGGGGTTGGAACTTGATGATCTTTAAGGTCCCTTCCAACTCTAACCATTCTATGATTCTATGATTCTATGAAAACAGGCAAGGACTTCAGAATAAATGAGGGGAAAACAAAAAACAAACAAAATTGTGGTTTTTTACTCCTCCTCCACTACCTGAGGAAAGCGGCAGCTGATCACTAGTATGGACACTTGGAAGTAGCAGATAAAGCACTATCCAGGCTGGGTGGACTCTACCCTTCTCCCAGGTTCCAGGGTGACACCATTCACCACCCAGTAAATCATCGCTGCCTCCACCACTTGGCATCTGCAGATGTAGCGGTGGCTCATGGCTTCTTCATTGGGTGCAACCAGTACTACAGGGTTGTTTCAGCAGGGTAGAAGGTGGAAGAAGGAAATCCAAGCTGTCACCTTTTTGTTAGCACAGCTAGAGATGGGAGGACAGGACAAAGAGGCCCCTGTGCAGCTGAGAGATGTGTCACAGCCAGCCAGGCACTGGCCACAGGGCTGGGAGCTGTAATTAGCCCCGTCCCTGGGAGTCTCACTTTGGGGGTGACAGGGGATGACACCACCACTCAGCAGCATATGACACACCAAAACATCTCCAGGTCAAGGAAGGACAGGGTTACATTGAAAAAGTGTCATTCCGGAGTCCCATCCCAGCTTCTAAGTACAAACATCTACCATGTGATCATCTCGGTCAACTCCTTTGGCCATTTCCAGCCCCAGAAGCACGACTGTTGGTGTGTTTTGATGTCACCCGCCTCACGTTTTCTCATGCCTTGGCTGTGCAGGACCACAGCGCTGCCTCACTGGCTGCAGCAGAGCCAGGCTCTGCAGCGATGAGCACTACACAAAGAGCAGATGCAGTTCAGCTCTGCCCCAGACACCCAACTTCTCCAAGCTCCACGAGAACATCCCTTTCAGTGTGTTTATGTCCCTCCTACCATGAATCTGCCATCTGCAGCCCTCTTCTGCTAAGCAGGAAAACACAGTAGTGTGTTTCAAATAAGCTTTCTCCGACACAGCCTGAGCAGTTACAGATGTTTACCCAAGCCCATTGAAAACAACTTTTGGTTCCAACACAATGCCCAAAAAATTAGCTGCAAATTTCTTGCTACAACACAGTGAACTAACAATAACTAAGCAAAATCCCACATGACTAAAGCCACGGAAGGCCCCAAAGCAATTTACTCAGCCCAAGGCCTATTACATGCATTTGCTATGGAGACTGGCTGAAAAAAAAGAAGAAGAAAAAAGAAAAAAAAGAATTAAAAAACAGAAGTGGAAGTTGCACTCAGTGGAAGAACAAAGTGCAAGTTTTCAAGGCGTTAGGGGAAAAAAGGTTGCCATGAGCTAATATGAGAGAAAAGCCTAATCGCACCATGTTCACACACCAAAGGACCTGTACAAACCTGCCTGAGACCGATTTTCTTACTGTCCCACATTTGCTTGAAGTTCCAGAAGAAAGGCTGGTCACATTTCTGACAGGAATCACTATCCAGCCACTCAGGGGTCTGCAAAACACACACACATAGACACAAAGAGGGAGTGAGCAACAAAGAGAAAAGCTTCCAATTAAGCCCAGAGACAGGATAAGAAAGGTGCACTGGGGTGTGTTAATGTGGTCAACTAAAATTAATGTAAAGCCCCCATTATCACAAGATGCCATTTTGACTGTTGTGGGATGTCTTTTTTGGCATATTTCTGGGACTTGAAGTACACGGGAAGAGCACTTCTCACCCAAATCATGAAGCAGGGTTCGATTATAAGACCATAAATAACCCAGGAACAAACAAGCCTCCTCCACCTCTCCAAGTTTGGAATTAAGCATATAAAAATATTCTGTCCTGTCCTGTCTGGACAGCATTTACCATCTGCTATTGCCTCTGGTGGGAACTGGAGGCAATTAGTATTTCAAATAGCCAAGCTACTCATCTGGAGAAAAGAGAGAGATATGAAATGCTGTTAATTATTATTTCTTTCTTTTAATACTGTAAGAGGCGTTCCTGCTGTCAGAGGTGCCTGTGCTACAAATCACACATCGGGGTGTGCAAGATGAGCTTCACTTGAATAAGCCAAAAACCCAAACTAGTTCTCCCTGCTTTTACACTAGGACAAAGGAAGGAAGGTCTTACATTTCACAGTGAGTAGCTTTGCATTCATGCTGTAGATGAAGCAGGTAAGAAAATTAGAAGAAAAGAAAGAATATACTAAAGGCACTTCTTTCTCCTGCAGCTAGGTTTTGCTGTGCAGCTAGGATGGACCAGAGGCTGAGTAGGACTTGGGAGGTGATCGTCCTCCTCTACTTGGCACAGGTGAGGCCCCATTTTGGGTACTGTGTCCACTTTTGGGCCCCTTACCACAAAAAAGACATTGAGGTGCTGGAGTGGGTCCAGAGAAGGGCAACAAGGCTGGTGAGGGGTCTGAAGAGTGAGCCTTATGAGGAGAGGCTGAGGGAGCTGGGGTTGTTCAGCCTGGAGAAGAGGAGGCTGAGGAGAGACCTTCTCATTCTCTGCAACTACCTGAAAGGAGGTAGTAGAAAGGCGGGGGTCAGTCTCTTCTCCCAAGTTACAGGTGATAGGACAAGAAATGGCTTCAAGTTGCAACAGTGGAGGTTCAGATTGGATATCAGGAAAAATTTTTTACACAGAAAGGATTATTAAGCATTGGAATGGGCTGCCCAGGGAAGTCGTTGAGGCACCACCCATGGAGGCATTTAAAAGATGGGTTGACATAGTGCTTAGTGATGTGGTTCAGTGATGCATCAGATTTTATTGGGGTTTTGTTTGTTTGTTTGTTTATTTGTTGTTGGTTTTTTTAATCAGAGTTAGGTTGATGGCTGGACTAGATGATCTCAAAGGTCCCTTCCAACCTAGACAGTTCTATGATTCTACGTCCTGGTGTAGGGAAGCAAGTCTTGCCAGATCCTGAAAAAGCTCAGAAAACACCTGCCATGGCAGTGGTTCATATGGAAGGGGTAGTCAATCTCCTCCCCTACATCTGTGTCCCCCGACACTTGTCCTCCATTAAGCTGCTGGAGGACACACTGTGCATCTCCTCACAATGTGAGACTTGGGAAAAGTCTTGATTCTTGACCCCTCTCCAGCTGGCTGTCAGTCTGTCTGTCCTAACCTGGCCTAGCAAGAGCGACACTTCTTCCCAGCAGATGACTTCTGCTCCTTTCTCAGCCCCACCAGGACAAGAGCTCAGCCCAAAGCTGGCAAGCAGGTCCATCTTGTCCCTGCAGTGGGGCAGCCCCAGACAGACAGGGTCAGCGCTGCCTCAGAACCACTGCGATGTGCTCCCACCAGTCCCATGAACCCCGTGTGATTAAATAAACACCAAATAACATTGAATACTTTGTAAGGAAGTGCTATTAGCGAACTGCAGTTTGTTTAACAGAGCCACTGGCTTCTGACATACTGCAATTTTAAATGGCAAGAAACACAGCTGAGATTAAGAATTAAAAATAACTCAGAGGCAAGACAAAGATAAGGCAAGGCTGATGGTGGAGGCTCTCAGCCCTCAGGACAGTTTGGACCCCCAGCAATAAAGCTACTGCCGGCTTCAGCTTCTTCTGCCAGTTACTTTGAAGAGTAACTGGGACAAATCCCTGTCTTTTCTAGCTACAAAGGTCTTTTAGTTTAATGCCTACGGGTTTACATCTGCGTGCAGAAAAGTTTTCATCTCTTAAGCATCTGAGCACTATACATGAAGAAGACATTTTGCCTGTGACAAGTAACCACTTTGTAGTCAAACGGAAACACAGCTTCTAGCACCTTTCAGCTGCTCTCCACTTCCAGCTTTTTAGAACTAGAGATTAAAATAAGGAATCAAGGGCTAAAATTGCTTAATTCACTCTAATGCCATCTCAGAGATGTGGGAAAATCTGACGGCATCGAAGTGAGTACTGAGCATACACCACAGAGAAAACCCTTGCATGAGGGCAAAAATCTTGAAGCCAAAACCCAGAAGGAAATGCTGTAGAACCCCAAACCAGGGTTTGGTATTAACATCTCAAAAGTTCATGTTTTGGAGGTGATTTAGCACCCTATTACACTACCAATAAGGGGAATAAGCCCACATAGCCATAGTCAGAGAAAGCAGCACACTCGTTAGCACCTGCTGCTCAGCCCTCATTTAGCTAATTATATTTCTCCTCCACTTTTCAAACCAGCCCTCTCACATATTGCCGCCTGTTTTGCCACAAGCCTGTCTTAACCCCTACTGTAGTCCTTCGAAGACAGCAAATAAATAAAGGTTTTCATTTCTGGATGTTGGAGTTGCAGCAAAAAGGAAACATCTGTTGGGAAGGAGGAAGCCACTCTGCTCTTGTTTCACTTTTGGAGCTGATGACATAATTGGCCATTAGATTAGCCATTAAAGAGAGCCAACTGGAATGCTAATTCACATTAAAAAAAAAGGGAGCTCAGTTCCTGCCTAGGCCTATTTCAGTAGGGTTTTTTTAATCCAATTTTCCACTTAGCTTTCTTCCTTGGCTCCAGGGAGACACACACGACCAGGGGAGGCCAAACCCCTTGAGAACCAGCAATGCTGGTGAAAGCCCATGCTGCCAAAAGCCTTGCTGAGATCTACCCAGGGCGGGGACCTGGGGTGCCTCCCTGCCTTCTTAACCCCTGTGGGAGCAGGGCAGAGGTTTTGCCATGACTCACTTCACCGGGATTTGCCAGGCTGCTGAGCAGGGCTGATGCCTGACTCACTCAGTGCAGCATTTGCTCCCCCTTTCTGAGTCAGGCCTCCGAAATTGCCGAGCGGGGGCTGCTCCTGCAGCACCAGAGACCCAGGGATGCGTTTCTGCACCCGCTCAGATTTGTTGGTCGTGCAGCACAAAAGCAATCAGGAGTGTGTGGGTGAAATCTTACTGTCTGGGTCGGCAAAGTCATTGTTTACTCCACTTCTGTGTGGTTACACCAGAGGGAAGCAAGACTGAGTGTGAGTGAGACTGAGGATCTAGTTAAATGTCTTTTTAGCTAGAACAGGAGTGGGGGGGAGCGTGGGGAGGAAAGGGACTGCATGTTTCCAGAGATGACAAAAAGCTTTCTTGTTTTGTTTTCTTCTAACACCTAATAATTATCAATCCATCCATTTACCTCTGATCTGATAATATTTCTCGTGTTGTCCTGAAAAACAAAGCGGAACACCTCACAATACCCTCCTTAGAGAATGTCTTTTGGAGCATTAATGTAAAGGGTAAGAGCCATTTAGCAGCCTACTTAATAAGCATTTTCTGCCAGACAATTTCCCCTGTACCATATTATCAAAGGTACGGTGTAATTGCTGTGTAACAACTGGAGCATGTCCAAAAACACTTTTTAAAGCCTGGAATGACATTGTTCGGGTTGAAAGTTGCACATGTTAGAATGTTCCCAAGACTGTTTCAGACGAAATTGACAAGAACCAAGTATCTACCTCCTGCCTCTCAACATCCATATTCCAGACGACGATTCCCCCATCCGCACCACAGGAGATGAGCTGCCGAGTGTGGTGAGCGTAGGAGAGAGACTGAACTTTATCGCTGAAAAAGAAATGAGATAGTTACTAATCAACCATCTATGGCTAGCACACAAGTAAGTACAGAATATACAATAATGCAGTATAAACTACTTGTTTGCCCATATGTCTCCCTCCCCCTGTACATGGCATCCATCAGATGCAAATCAGTCTTTGCTTGGTCCCAGCTGGGACCAGAACCAGAGCGTTGTTCATCTGGGCATGTTGTTCATCCACAAAGGCAAAGACCTGTTCCAAAACTGCTTTTGCTGCTTCTGAGATGGGAGATCGCAGCTGCCCTGGGAAGCCTGAAGAGAGCTGTGGTGCTGGCACTCTCCAAACTCACGTATGGATACAGAAATTGAGCCCCAGTAAGGTACCTTCCTGCCAGAAAGTCAGTAACAACTTTGGTTTTGTAAATCTATGCAATAACTAGGAATGAAGCACTGAGGAATGACTGAAGACTTCCTTTTAGCACAAACAAGCTAAAGTTTCAAAAATAATACAGGAATCACTAAATTGTTCCTAAGCCTTCCAAAGGCAAGGTGGGAGTTTAATGTGCTTTTGCTTCTTCTTTTAAGGAAAAAGCAGTATGGGAGAAATAATGCAATTTAAACCCCCAAAGCTGTGCTCATAACTACATAAAAGCAAGCAAGCTGGGCAACGTCCTTAGGCCCAGGTCTCTCTGCTGTACAGTGCCAGCTGACCACAGATCTGGCTGAAGATGTTCCTGCTCACTGCAGGGGGGTTGGACTAGGTGAACTTTAAACGTCCTTCCAACCGAACTATTCTATGATTAAGATCCAGAGGCTGACTTTGTATTAGGAGAACTGATTTCCACAGCAATAAATCTAGCAGCAGTCCATTAGCAAGCACCGCTGGTAGGGTATGAGGGTGATCTGGGAATTCCAGCAAGAGGTCTGCAGTGCTCTGAAATCCCAGTGGCATCCAAATCCCTCAGCAGAGTGCAGCATCGCCCAAAAGAAACATACAAATATGTAAGAAACTGTTAGACCAAAACCACCACAGAATTTTGCCTCTCCAGGCCTGAGCCTGGCACCTGAGTCCCATGTGTATGCACGCCCAAGACATGGAACCAGCATTAAAAGGCCAGGAGGTCATTGCAACTAGAGCTATTCTGATCTCCACTCAGTGCCCAGCACAGGCTTACTCTTCTTCAAAGACATCTTTGAGAAGTTGTTGATGCCCCATCCCTGGAAGTGTTCAAGGCCAGGCTGGATGGGGCTTTGAGCAACCTGCTCTAGGGAGAGGTGTCCCTGCTTGTGGCAGGGGCGTTGGAACTTGATGAAGGTCCCTTCCAACTCTAACCATTCTGTGACTCTATGATTCTATGATCTACTATGCTATGCAAATATGAGGTCTGCAGGTGCAAAGATGAAGCCTCTTTGCACTGGGGAGTCAGTGAAGGCCCCTACAGGTAAGGCACATTACTTAGAACTCAGCAGGTAAAGTGGCATGGAAACAGACAGCGTGAAGGAAAAAGGGACTAATTGTCTGAGCCTGACGCTCCCTCTAGGGGAAAGAAAGACCTTGACACCTAAAAAGTAAGAATTTCCCTGCGGCTGTTCTTTGAGAACCCTCCTCTTTCCAACAAAGGTGCAGGCTCTGGAATAACACATTCAGGACTATAAACATTGTGCTTTCCTTCACCACCCTCTGCAAACTCTCAAACCAGCCCGTGTGCCCAACACTAAAAAACTCCCTACAAGCAACTTATTCAAGTTGTACATGGACCACACGTACAAGCTTGAGACAAGTGAAGACTGCAAACTTTGGGCTGTTTGTTTCCAGATGTGGCTTCTGCCTTTAGTTTTTCTCCCATAGAAGCAGGAGGAAAGGCTTTGAACATACTTATGTCCTTGTAGCTCGATGGCTGTTCCTTTTCTTCCTCCAATGTCCCACATTATAATGGAATGATCAGAACTGCCAGAGAATAAAACTCGCTGTACGGGGTCCCAACAGAGAGCAGTGACACCACCTAAAATAGAAGGTGCACACAACCATCATTTCATTACAGAAAGTGGAAGACAGGAATGTAGCTAATTATATAAAGATATAATAAAAAATATGGAGAAAGTGATTGAAACATGGGTTTCTTTAGCAAAGGCCATGCAGTCACTGTGCTTGCCAGTTGAAAACTAACAGCCTAGAAAACTGATGGAAGCCTCACCCTGTCTTTCTGGAGGCAGAGTGCTCTACTGCCACTCCCATAGATGAATTCACCAAGCAGTAAAGCATGGTGGAAGTATCATCACTGTGTGACTACACAACTTTTCATCTCCATCATTCCAGGACATATATTTTATTACAAGAGAGAAGCGAGTGTGGAGTATTAGGAGCATTTTCACAGCATCCTAGCACAATGATTGAACTATCTTGTGCTACCCTGTGATTGAGCTATTACCACTCCATCAGAGAGGAGGGATATGGAAAGAAAATGCTGAGGAATGACCTCTATTTCTTTTGTTTGATGGCAAGATCACATCCTAGAGTTGCTGTTTTTAAAATGTGATGGGGCACAAGTTCCAGCAGTGAAACAAGCAGTTAGTGCCTCCAAGATGCACCTATTCCATGTCAGCAAAAGCATCTACCAATATGGACCTTTCCTTGAGGGACATCCTTTCCCACCCCATAGTTACCACAACTTGTTCTACTCTCACTCTGCTTTAATTAGCCAGCTACTGATTGCTGTGTTTTCTGCCATAGAAGTTGTCTGATTGCTCTCTGTTTTACCAATAAAGAATAAACTTCCCTGAGCTGTAGAGACAGTTTAAGGTCTATCTCCCTTCCGTGCTATGTGCTGACACAAGCCATCCTAGTGTTTCACAGGAGAGTCAAACCACCATGATGCTGAGCACAGATGAAGAAACAAATTGAGTTTCTTCCTGATGCCTTACCTGTGTGTCCCTTAAATGTTGTAACCAGGCTGCAGGACTCTTGCTCTAGTTTGAGTATGGTCACTTGCCCAGAATGATCACCAACAAACACGTGTCGGGTTTCCACATCAAATCTGACGGATGAACGCTGAGGAAAATACATTGCTTATACAAGCTTCACATTCCTTTCATGACTTGTTAATTCTTTTAACACGAGTACGCTGCAACCTTGTGAATAGCACTTCAGTCTCAAGGAGTTCTTCAGAGTGTACTTTTAGGCATCAAGCTCATACCTGTTCACAATTAATAGCGCAGTCTCCTTCGGTAAACCAAAGGGTGAGAAAAAATGGGGACGCAGTTTGTATTTTTATTATGAAACACCTTTGAAATACACTTTTGCCATGAACAGAGGAGTTATCTCCCCAGGGTCTCTAACTTAGGTACTAGAGTTGGATGGTGTCTACTCTATTTCCCTTCCAAAAATTGTATAAAATACCTATCACTGGTTTTTTGCTCCTTCATTATGGCTAAGTATACAAGTACAATGAAAGAGGTTTGTTTCATGTTGTATTTGAGAAGTGTCAGCTACATCAGGTGCATTGCATGTCATAATCTAAAGTGAATAAAATCTGGACCCATTCAGCCACCTGGAAGAACCATTTATCTGGACAGATTCTGATCTCTTCATCCAATTTAATTCCACATTAAGAGTCCACACTAGATATTTAAGGAATAACTGGAGCTTTCTCTTCCCAAGCTGAACAATCCTAACTCTCTCAGCTTGTCTTTATAGGAGAGGTGTTCTGTCCCTCTGATCATTTTGCGGCCCTCCTCTGGGCCTGCTCCAAAAGGTCCATGTCTTTCCTGGGCTGAGGGCTCTAGAGAGGAATATGGTGCTCCAGGGTACTCACCAGAGCAGAGTAGAGAGGTAGAATCACCTCCCTCAACCTGCTGGCCACGCTTCTTCTGTTGCAGCCCAGAATATGGTCGGCCTTCTGGGCTGCGAGTGCACATTGTCAGCTCACGTCTGGCTTTTCATCCACCAGTACCCTCAAGCCCTTCTCAGCAGGGCTGCTCTCAATCCCTTCATCCCCATCCTGTATTGATACTGTGAGTTGCCCCATCCCACCTGCAGGACCCTGCACTTCGCCTTGTTGAACCTCATGATGTTCACATAGGCCCACTTGTTGAGCTTGTCCAGGTCCCTCTGGATGGCATCCCACCCTTCAGGTGTGTCAGCTTCACCACTCAGCTTGGTGTCATCTGCAGATTTGCTGGAGGTGCACTTGATCCCACTGTCTATGTCATGGATTAATATATTGAACAGTACTGGTCCCGATATGGACCCCTGAAGAACACCACTTGTCTCCAGTCTCCATCTGGATATTGAGCTGTTGACCACTGCCCTCTGGATGTGACTGTCCAAAGAATTGCTCATGCACCAAACAGTCTACCCATCAAATCCATATATATGGTTTAGAGAGAAAGATGTTGTGGAGGACTGTGTAAAAGGCCTTACAGAAGTCCAAACAGATGACATCCATAGCTCTTCCCTTTTCCACTGATGTAGTTGCTCCATCATAGAGGGCAACTAGGCCATCACGATCTGATGACCCAAATTAAAGCGTCCTCCAAAATTTTGAATCACTTGAAATGATTCATTCTCCAGGGAGATTTAAGAAATACAGGACAAATACTTGCATCACACTACCAAAAGTATTTATCATTCAATTAAAAATTAGGTTCGTTTTTTACGCCATTTAGATTGGTTGAATGACCAGATGATATAAAACAAGTCCATGTTTAGACAGAAATTGAGAGTCAGTCTCATTTCCCATAAACTAACAAAACACACACCATCTATATCACATACGCTATGGGGCACTAAAAGGTCTGCTTATGCTAACCCCTGATTTCACCCTAAGAGTTCATACTTTTCTACTCCCCTTTTCATTTGCAATAAAGCTGAACTAATATTTCTTTTATTGTTAAGCATCTAGGGCAGCTCTAGGTGAATAAGCCACTTGAGTGCCATTTCTTTATTGCCATTTCCGGAGCCATTTACTCCTTAGTTATCCCAAATTTCCAATACATACTGGGCTATTCCAGATTGAGGGACAAGTACTCATTATTTTACATTAATGTAATTTAATTTTTACCATGCATACACATGAGCATGCTGACCGACCTACTTTGCTACTGTTAATTCTTAGAAGAAAATATGCACTGCATGTTTAAATGAAGGTCCTGTCCGTATTTATTACAAAAGCAGACCACAATAGATTGCAGATCACCCATTGTTTTGCTCAAAAATGCTTAGACCTAGATATGCCACCATGCATTAAAGAGACAAAGAAAGAAGAACAGACAGTTTTTAAAATTGGCTTTAAATAACGGTTTCTCTCACAAATTGCTGAACCTACACAGAGCACAAAATTTGGAGGACAATTAGGAAAAATGAACCAAAGAGGCTGTTTAAGTGCCAAAGAGCAGAAATAAAGATGAAAGCTCAGCAAAGGATACTGCAGACCACAGGCGCCCGCGCTGGTGCGGTACCCTCCCAGCCGCTGGCCGCTCTCTGAACAGTGCCACGTGAAGTTTTTGTCTTGTCCAGTGCTTAACACCCACTCCATCTCCAGGACAAACAGAATCATCATGACCCTGCTTTGATGAGCTGAAAACGAAGCAGACAGACACGTAAGCGCATTGTGGAGAAGAAGATAGGCGCAGAGCCAACTGCACCCAGTTCCTCCACTCCCTACTCGCCCATTCACCCTCCCCTACAGAAGAAGCTGGTGTTTGACAACCCCGTTGACATGAGCTACTACGCAAGCTTGTAAAGTCCCTGCTCTGCGTGTTCAGCGCTTGCATGAGAAAGAGCAGAAGCAAAACTTAATTCTTTCCATGCCTTTTGCAGCTATTTGTCTTCTACAGTAACACAAGTCTTCCTTCCATCATTGTATCATCGCCGACAGAGCTGCCACTGTGGAAGGCACTCCGGGCTCTACTGAAACCTCCTTTGAGCTGGTTTTATGACAGCGGTGCAGATGCCTGTGCTGCTGCTGCTCCTGCTGTGAGGCCTGGTGGATCTGGGCTGCAGATTGTGGTACCCCAGCAGAACGGTGACTTACAGCACAGGCACAACCCTGCACCAAAGGGAAGTTTTAGCATTGCGTGTAAACTAGCTAAAAAGGAAATTAGAAGGAAATAAAATACCCCTCCCTAGAAAAAAGATCACAGCTGGGCAAGATGAATGAAACAGCTGAAGGAATAAATTTCTACTGCTACCTAAATAAAGCCATCAAAAGCTTTTCATTAAAGCAAGAGAGCCCAGGATCGTACAGACGGTTTTTTGTATGAATGACCAGTAGGCTTGCTTGTGAAGCGCTGACTGAGCCAGCTTTTTAATAAAACAAGTGGCTGGAAAGACATGCAGAATTATTCCCAGCTGTAACTTAGCAGTGAATGCCACACTCCTCAATCTGCCCTACTGCTTTATTACTGTTCTGAAACCCAGCAACATGTGTCGCACAAAGCAGGCTGCTTGTATTTGTTTGTGTAAAAGCTGACACACTGGAAAGATGAAACATCTTTGGAAGCTTAAAAAAAAACAACCCGAAACCTCTGCTTGAAATGCAGAGAAATTGCTCAGAATGGTATGGGAAGATTGCTGCCTGCCCTGTACAAATACACAGCATAGGTGAGAGCTGTGCTCAAGCCCTGCAAGGGGGAACCAGCTGTAGCAGAGAATAAGAGGCTCGCAGAAGCTAACATCTGCCCCTGATCCCCACTG
Source organism: Thinocorus orbignyianus (assembly GCA_013400375.1). Lineage (NCBI taxonomy): Eukaryota > Metazoa > Chordata > Aves > Ciconiiformes > Thinocoridae > Thinocorus > Thinocorus orbignyianus. The sequence goes on along the minus strand of VXBW01002123.1, from coordinate 14,824 downwards.
CTTTTAAGACCCAGATTCCCCAAGGAGAAAAGCTGATGGATTCATTGATGCATCTGCTCTAGCTGGTGGAGTGGTGCACTGCAGAAAGAGCCATGATGGGATGAGAAGTGTGCTGTTATAACACCTAATGGGCTTGCACACGTGTTCCAGGGGTTTGCGTGCACCAGCAGTGCCACAGACAGACCCATGCACTTCCACAGGACGTGCAAAGCTAGCCAAAATCAGGCTCTTCAAGGCCTGTCCAGGGATGTTGTCTCAGCCTGTGGCAACAGCTACCACGGGAGAGGGAAGGGTATCTTCAACACTTGCAGAGCATCCCAAATGGCAGCGTTCGAACATTTGCACCAACCCCTCCTCACACAAGGGAAGAAGTTGGTGCCTGTAGGAGGTCAGAGCCCTGCGACCCGCACCAGAGTCCTGACTAATAGTGTGTCACATCCCCTGCCTCTGCATTTTGATCCCCTTTTGAGAAAAGGAAGATTTTGCGAGTCCAGACACAGGGTTGCAGCACAACTTCCACGGAGCATGGTGTGCCACCTCTGCTGCCAGTATTCAGTCACCAGATGACACTGGACCTGGCCACAGACCCCAGCCAAGACCAAAGCACAGCCTACGCATGTTCTGTCTTCCTCTGTCACTACCAGACCATTTGACATGCATATTCATGGCCTCTCAAGATGCAATTAGTGTCCTTTAATCACTACAGCAGCTTCAGCTACTTAAAATAATAGCTTTTTGTGGGCCATGATCAATAACCAGCCAGGCGCTAGGCAAGGGGCTACTTTTAACAGCATTGCTGAACATTTGCAAACAAAGCTAGGACAGGCAAAACCAGTCAAGCATGGCTAAGCTAAAGCTCCTTGGTAGACTAAAAAAAATTATTTATTCCCCCAAAAATATCTTTAAAGGCCTTACTTGACAACTTTGGACAAAACCAAACACCCAACACTTTAAAAACTAAGGCTTTTAACAAATGAACCATTAGCAGGCCACCGTAATTAGCAAAACTACATACTGCTTTGTAATTATGTTTTTCCTTGCCAGAAGGCTTTGCCAAGGTGCTTATGCCAACCCCTATACCTTGACACTGCCATGTGAGGAAGGTGTACTACAGGGATGGGATTGCGGAGGGGAGTCACCCTGGACCAAAAGAGGAAGGTTCATCTCTGTTGGATCATGATATGCCTACCCAAAGGTCTAACTGACCTTTTCTTGCACCTTCTTCCAGAAAAGATGGTAAACACAGGGCTCTTCCCACCTTGTCCCAGCAGTGCTGTAGGACTCTGGTCCCAGGAAACCTGGATCCAGCATCCTGGATGAAGGCAACTGCGAGGAGCACAGAAGTACCTCCTGGAGTATGGTCCAATGGACTTTTATGGGCCTGTGACTGAAAGCAGCTCCCAGAACAACTCATCTCACTTTTGTGATGCTTCCCCATCACCCCAGACCTGCAGTAGAGATCCAGCCGAGCCCAGGGAAGTGGCAGAGGGGATGCTGCACTTCCGTGCCAACACACGAGGTGAGAAGTAGAGAATGAGGAAGCATGACTCTATGGATGGGGGCGGTGGGAGGCACCGTGCTGCAGAGCAGCAGGCAGTTTCAGGTCATCCATGTGCTGCAAACAGCAGGGAATCAGCTTTGTTTTCCTCCCTTGAACTATCGCTCAGGACTTTGAGTGACACTTCCCAGTGGAGCTGAGGCAAGCTGAGACTGTCCCTGAGTTGCTGTAACCTACTCAACGTCATGTCACTGTTGGTTTGGACAGAGGAGCAGCCAGAGGGGTTTGTGTAGCTCAGCAGGGGTTGCCAGCACTGCTGGTAAGCTAGGAAGAGTGTGTCTTCATGCAGAAGCTCTCCTTCATCCCCATGTTCTGCCTGACTGTTACAGCAGCTGCCAACTGCTGTTGCAGGGAAAGTTTCCTACCAAATCTGAATGGCCCTTCACTGAGTCTTGTCCCTCCTGCAGCAGTGAACTGGAACCTGCCTTTCAGGATCTCAGGTTGCCATCTCCATCTCCATTTGCAGCACTAACAGCGCTCTGGCTTTCCTAATCCACCAGTGGGGTGAGAAAAAAAAAAAAAGAAAAAAAGGTATCTTCAACAGTACCTGAGGGGGCATTTTTCCAAATACAAAAATTTGGCCATGTTGTCAGCAATGTGCAGAAAGCAGAACACTGACCCTAACACTTCTTTAACTCTCACACAGAAGGGATTACTACACAGACACTCCTAATACATGATTTTGGGGGATGTAAGCAGCCTGGGATCACCACACTTTATTTCCACTCCCCAAAAGAGGCATTTGCACACTGCTACTATTTTTTAAACTAGCAGAAGACAGTTTTCAACAGCTTAAACAAGGAAAAGAGCAAACATCAAATTCTGGAAGTGAGGGAGGAAACCAGGGCAGGGGTTCCATGCCCCTGAGGGACACAGGAGGAGTGAGTGTCACAGACACTGGCTTAAGGGCTTGAAGGAAGACACTGTCCACTGTCAGTGATTGCCGTGATTTGGGTTAGAACCAAAATGATGCCTATTTGGGCACAAGCATTGCTTCTCTTGCCCTAAAATAGGTCCGCAGCTTTCAGGTAAAATCTAATACATTGTCTGAAAGTCCTGGCACAAAATGATCAGAAGCGATCAGAAACCTTCCCATGTTGAGACAAGCAGTCCAGGAAGGAAGCACCTCCAGTTGGGATTGTGGTCAGTCATACCTCCTCTCTATTGACCTTAGTGGACCCTCATTAGAGATCTCTATAGTCCAACATTTGGGGCGCAACATCTGAACTCTTGGGGTTCTCCCATAGGGCAACCCATGGAGGTTCTCCATGGCATCTTCCTAACCAAAGGCCTCCTCCAATGGTCTGCAGCAGCAGCACATCTGGTACACTGCAGGAGATGGACAGGAGAACAGCCTTCATTCTTTATTTTCTTCTTTAATTTTATGTAAGACTGCACCCTAGGCCCTGGTTTCAGCTGGGAAAGAGTTAATTTTCTTTCCAGTAATTGCAGTGAAAGGGATGTCAATAACGCTTACTGGTTTTAGTTGTTGCCAAGTGATGTTTACATTATTCAAGGGCTTTTTTTCAGCTTCCCATAGAAGCATAGATGGAATGACAGAATGCCCAATGAAATGTTCCGTACCATAGACATCACGCTCAATATATAAAAGGGGGTTAGCTGGGGAGTGTGAATCCACAATCACCACTCCAGATGGTGCCAATTCACTGTGACCCATGTCAATATTATTATTATTGTTATTATTCTGGTTGGGGTTAAATCAGCACACAGTCAACCAGCTGTTTTCCCATAGTGACAAAATACACGTTCCCTACTTCCAAATTTTTTTGCCTTTTCCCCGAAGAGCTCAGCAAGAAAGGTAGTCTCATGCATGTGTTGTTCTACATATGCAGAAGAAAAGATTTCAGCTCAGCTTTCCTAGGCTGTGATTAACCTGCAAGACTGAGTCCAAGCATGCAAATGGATGAGCTGATAACAAAGAGGACTACAGAACACTGAGTAGGAGCCTTCAGTGCAACAAGCCTTAAATACGAAACCTAGCTGTGTCAAACTGCAGTGACTGTGGAGCAACCACAAATTTGGATGCTAAAGATTTATACCATCAGACTGCAGCAATCTTAGTTTAAGACTCACATATACATACAATCATCATTGGATGTTTTTCTTCAGTTTTTACAAGCCAAGAAACAAAGCAGGCATTCTAGCTTAATTTTACAACACACCAGGTATTCATGAAAGAGTTGAAGTAAAACACTTGAAAGTCAGTGCATGTTATCTGTGCTCTGCTAAAATCAAGATTCTCTTCATAGCTTAAAATCTAAACGTTACAAAGTGATCCCCAGAGCTTCCATTTAGAAATTTAAATTATCCTCCCAACCTTTCAAGGTATAAAACTCAAAATATACAAGTAAACACATATTTTAAAAAGCATGTGAGAAATCTCAAGCCAACATATCAGAGGCTTCTATACAGGAACATAATGTTTAGTATATAGTATGATATGATACCATATAGTATCATGCCACCTTTTAGTCTAACAACAAAAGAGAGATGAGAATAAATTGTTGCATGTATTTGCTACTTTTGCAAGAACACCTATCCCAAGTACAGTGTCCTTTAGAGGTCTGACAAGGATAAATACCCAGGCTTCTTAAATTATCACATCAGTGACTAGCAGAATATAATTAGAAAAGGTATGGATTAGCATTTCTTGACCTTTTACTATGACAGGTATTCATTGGTAATCTTGAGGTTACTGAAGATGGCAGTTATTGAAATATAACCAGATTAACCCCTAAAGCTACAGTCCTAAATGATTTAGCCCTAAAAAGCGGGTTAGTTCTACAAGTTGTTTAACTAGATACATTGAATTACTGAAGACTAAAAATTAATACTCCTCTTCTCCAAACGTGATCTGGACAGCTTGCTGTCTATAATGATATTCCAAAGGAACATTTAAGAGGAAAAACAGAACATGCAATAGCACTTTAAAAGTCTTGTAATCTCAGAACAAAATACATTGTTGATCTATTGCTAAAACCTGTATTTACATTAGTTTAAAAAAAAAAATAAATTAATCAATGTGAAGGAGACCTCTCTTCATTCACACTCCTTAAGAGAATACTAAACAAAAATAAATTACAATACAAACCAATTAACATGGATCATGGCTCTTACCCTGGTAATTTTTCACTAGTGTCATCTTGTTGTAATCTTCTGATAAAATGAATTCCTGAGGGAGGGGAAAGAAAAAACAGAAGAAACAGTGCTTAGAGATGTAAAGTGTTCGAGACTGTTTTTATTTGAATTTGTTACCCCAGTAAACTCTCCCTTCTTTGCAACCACAGTCCTGCCTACAGTTTTGCTAATTTTGCATACCTCCATCTAAAAACTAAATAATTTCACTTTTTAAAGCTGCTTAAGGAACAACATCGTGAGTGCTTCTGAACAGAATGGTGGAGATAAAAGAGGAACTATTGAAAAAAAAAAAAATTACTTCAAGAAAGCTGATAGAAATGGCTGGCTATGAGCTGAGGAACCACAAAATGAGACCTGAGATCCAGTGGGTAGCAATTGCCTGTTGCTCAGGACTGCTTGGGCAGAAACCTGCATGTGTGAATGTACACACATGCATACACCTTGTACATACGCTACACACGTGTGGTGTGACCCAGCCTGTGGCTGGGGAAGAGCACACTGATGGGGACTGGCCCAACTGTCCTGTTGCCTTGGTGCTGCTACTTAACTGATATGGCTTTGGCATGAGGAAATGATGAAAACAGCAGCTAAGAGTCTGCACAGCAGCCTCAGCTCCTGGAAAAAACCCCGTGTGGTTAAACTGACTGAGCACCTGGATGTCCCCACGGCTGGTTTGGAAGAGGAGAGGTTGCTCAAAGCAGGGGAAACAGAGTGGCCACAACAGAACTCCTGCAATGTCTCTCTGGAAGAAACACCCAGATAAAGGGTGGGCTCTGCAGCATCGCCGCATGAATTAGCTGTCAAACTGCTGTCAGGTATCTATATGTGTACACCATGTACTCAGAGAAACACAATGGAAAAACGATGAGTGTAAAAACACATCATATTAATAATTTATAGCAAACTACATGGAATCACAGAGTAGTTTTCACATAGAAACTCCCTAAATGGCAGAAACTTCCCTAACCGTAGAATCATAGATCAGTTCAGGTTAGAAGAGATCTTAAAGATCATTGAGTTCCAACCCCCCTGCCATGGGCAGGGACACCTCCCACTAGAGCAGGTTGCTCAAAGCCCCATCCAGCCTGGCCTTGGACACTCCCAAGGATGGGGCATCCATGGCGTCTCTGGGCAACCTGTTCCAGTGCCTCAACACCCTCACAGGAAAGAATTTTTCCTGATAACTAACCTAAATCTCCCATATTTCAGTTTAAAACTATTACCCTTTTATCCCCTATTGCTCCACTCCCTGATTAAGAGGAGACAGAAGAAGTAAAACCCAACTTATTTAATCTGGAAATAGGGTAGAAATAAGAGAATGATTACAAACACAACAGAAGTTAAATTTTAAGGCATACAGCACAAGCACTGCCAAAAGCATTGTGCAACAGTAGAGAAGACTGGACTTCAGAAGCCTACAAACTGTATTTAAGGTAAACCAGACATTTAGTGCAAAAGAGCATGAGAAGACATTCTGATTACCAAAAAACCCAGTATTAACCCACAGTTTCCAACCAAGAATTAAAAAAAAGTAGTCACTCTGCATATTCTGTGGGATCACTGTAGGTAATCTGCCCAGTTTTCCAGCATCAGGATTACCCTGACAGATCATGTCTACAGCTTGGCATCAAGGCAGAGATGTTACTACAATACTCATTTGTGGAAGTCCTACAGATCTCAGCTCCCAGGAAAACAACTGGGAGTGAGTTAAGGCAGCTCTGCATTTTGCTGTTTCTAGGTTTCTGTTCTTCAGTTAATTATAAAGACGTTCTCTTAAATTGCTCTACTTCTTCCTCTCCTTAAACTGCTCCACCTCCTGTTAACATTCCCCTGGCAGCTGAGGACTACAGCGGGGACTACTATTTAAACAACAATAACAAATCAATTAAGTCAGTTGGATTTCTATACCAGGGTCACCTTAACTCTAAAACTCACAGAACGTTAAAAATCTGATACACTTCCCTAGCTACTTACAGGGGAAGTGGTTTTCATTAACCACTGCCTGAAGAATGCTAAACCACCACATGAAATGCTTTACTACAAAGCCTACTTGAAGCAAGACCCTTTGCTATGAATGCTGACATTCTGCTGTTGTTACCTAAAGAGAAACATCTTCAATTGCTGCAACACGTGGTGGGAGACTGTATCTGTCTTTCCCACCAATTTGGCTTTCCCGGTATGACCCCAGCTCCTGCTGTGCTGGCATGCAGATGCTGGTGACTTCAGGCAGGATGAAGAATGTCTTTTGCGTTCTCATTTTTCTTTGCATTTGCCCATTGACGAATTTGATGTGGCCATTCTGTCCCATGATCTGAACAGTCCACTAGTTTCAGTGGAAGAATGAAAAGGTTTCTGAGTCTGTCCATTTTAATACAGTGAATCAAACACAACTGCAGTTTGTAAGATTTACCCAAGCGTTGATTAGCTCTCTACACTTTAATACAAACCACAGCTATGTACTATTAATACTCTGCTCCATCCAAAGAGATAAACAAGCATAGTATAAAATCAACACAGTTCCATTAATATGAATATTGGATATAATTTTTTCCTTTTTTTTTTTTTTTTTTGTCCACTGAAGACTTCTTGCTTCTTATTTTCTCCTTTGAAAGCATATGATAATTTGCAATGCATTTTCTTGTTTTGCATTTCCTAATCTTTCTCCAGGTATTTTATGCCCTGATCCCCTTTACACTATCACATGTTCTTCCATTGCACTCATTCCCCTCTCCTTCTCGAGGCCAAATGTTTTAGTTGCGTCAATAGACAGGTAGCACAGGGCACCTTGCTCAAGAAATTCATGCCCTATTGCACACACATTGTGTCATCCGCACTACAAAAGCACCGACTACATCACTTTAACATTGTACCAGCAGAAATTGGTTTTCTTATCCTTCTACATGTAGATGTTTTACTCCTCTTATTGCTGCTGATGCTCAGTTCTCATTATGTAGCCTTTTTGGCTCTTCTTAATGAGCTAGAAAGGCTGAGGTCACCCACACAGCTCAGTCAGTGCTTGTTAACAGAACAGAGAAAGATTTCAATTCCTGAGTGAACCCTTTTGCACAGAAGGGACAGGTATCAGAGCACTCAAGATGGCAAACCCAAACCTTTCCTTGTAGGGACTAAAAACATTTTTTTTTTCTGTCAAGATCATTCTCTGCTCTTCAGGGGGATTTTGGAGCTACTTTATGAGCTTTTCTGCCATATTGAAAATGCTAGTTATCAGCCTTAGCTCTTTCAGGTAAGTTTGTTTTGAATAACAATGAATAACAGTGATTTGGTAAGACAAAAGCCTTCAGAAAGCAGAAAGGAGAAATCTTGAGCATCTGAAAAGAATGTCCTATCTAAACCTCACTGTTGTACAAAGACCCAACTATACCTTCATGGAGCACACCTCCCTCACACTGCAACACATACCACAAAAGTCTTTCGAGCCTAAGATCTCTGTAAACCTCATTTTGGAAATATTATCAGTATCTTGTTTCAAATTACTCTTGTTAAGGCAAACAAAACTCACACTCAGGTGTGTGCCATTTCAGAGGCTTTAACTACAGGGAGGGCTGGCATGGCCCAGGGTTTAAGGAAGACCCACCCCTTTTCAGAGCTGCAGGTGGATGCCAACTGATGTATCCCAAAATAGCACTACCGACCTCTGCTTAGGCAGCTAAATCAGTTTCTGAGAGTTAATAATCTTTATTTGTTGGTTAAGTGTTATCCATTGACAATCTAGCTCCCACCTCAGGGAATTTACAGTTTGTACTCTAAAAGATAACACCATTTTGACAGCACATTGCAGATCTCCTTAAAGGCTTGACTTTATCCTGTTAACCCAAGTGGCCAACAGTACTCCCTGTGTCTTCCAGACATCAACAAACCTGCTTCAGAAATGGAAGAGAATGAAGACCCTTAAATCTACTCTCAGACCCTACATCTATGTCTGTTGCAGAGAGCTCTATAGAATGATTACAGTGTTTTCCTTTCATAAAGTATAAAAACTGGGAGAGGACAGAAACTATCACGTCATTTTCCTGAAGTTAAAAATAGCAAGCTTCCCATAATGGCAGAAGGGAAGGGTGCATGTGAGCAGGTAGAGCCTGACTCAGCTTCAGGTATTCAAAGTATTAATTCTATTCATGTAGACACCTGCAAGATCAAACGATGTGGAATATGAATCTGCCTTAAGAAGGACCATTTCAAAGGAAGAATTCTGAAGGGGCTATTCTGGTGCCCCATTTTCCTTGTGGCTCTGCTCGAAGCGTGCAACAGCTTCATTTAGACACAAGTATGATCAGCAAAAAAGATCAATTTCATTTAGCTTCAGCTACCTAAAAAATAAATCCCTCATTTAAATCTCCCAGAAATGGGCAGAGAGATTTATGCCATTCTAAAACAGAGTAAATAACATGGGTGTCTCCAAAAGCATTTCATCTGTTCTATATTGGCTGCAGAACCTAATGATTAACTTTATCTAGGAAGTTAACTTTCAGATGGATGAAATTAGGCAAGGAATCTCATCTTGACCGTGGAAGCTCTTGTCTGTTGCAAATAATAAACCTTTTCTCTGTTTCTTCTTGCCGTGGTATCTTAAGAGACTTGCACCCATTAAAGCTTGGGTTTTTTTTCACTTCAGAGCAAGGAATTTATGACCATGATAAAGTCTTTTGGCTTCCAGAAGGGATGTCAGTAAGTCCCTAAGCTGTAAAGTAACAGAAATGCAATTTCTTCTCAAAAAAAGTTTGCAAAGTGTAAAAATAAAAATAAAAATATATAGAAAGTTGTTGTTCTTTTTTCCTTTAGGTACCACTGCTCTTCAAGAGAATGGTCTACTGTGCTGCACAAATGTTTGTGCAGCCTTTGTGTTGAGAAGTTACAAAAGGTTGAAAGTAACATATTCATCTTTNTTTTTTTTTTCATCCTGCACCCAGCACACTCAAGAGTGCTGGGCATTACCAGAAGTGCTAACATGGAACAGTTGACTAATTCCCAAATATTTTGAGCTGCTCAAGTAGATTGCCTGTAATTTCCCTTTGAGGGTCACACAGTTAAAAGTAGAGGCACTGAGGTCACCTTGTTGCAGTAAGTTCTCTTATTTTGCGGTCAGTGCGCCTTGCTTGTATACTCTTGTGCTAAACTGACCATCGTAGCTGTGCCAGGGGAGGAAAACTTATCCTTTCCTCCAGAGGGTGACTGTAACCCGCTTACAAGTAACCTGGGGATTTTATCTTATGCCCCAATATTGCTGGATCTTGATTATAGGGCTGCCCTTACACTTGCTCCATTCCCACCTCCGCCACTTCTTGTAGCACATTACAGTTGTGGCTTCTCTTACAAGCCTTCAGTTTGCTACAGAGAAAAGTGTTTCTTTGTTTGTGGAAGTTTGTGGAGTGCATTTTCTGCACAATCCTCTACCACAGAACTGCTCAAAGCTACAGGAAACTAAATCAACCAACATCAACAAGTCATTTCCCCCCCTCCTATGTACCTGTATCCATAAGACTGGGAAAAGAAAAGCCCAGCTTGGCAACAAATAGAATCTGCCTTAGATATGGCAATGTACAAGTCCCCAAAGTCACATGTTGGTTTATCACCTGCATATCTCAATTTACCTTCTTTAGCTTCAGAATGAAATTTGACTCCATTCAGACTCAAGCACCCTCTGACTCTTCAAGGCAAAATGCCCTGAAGACAAAGGACACATCTCTTCCATCATGCCATTTAAATATCTTATTTATAGTCCTCACATTCCTCCACATTCTTCTCAGGCCTCCTGAAAACAAAAGTGTCCAGTAGGACTGGCAAATTACGGCTATTTTGGAGTGGGAAGGAGGGAATTTCAGAGGTGCAGGGAATTCTCTGGCAGCTGCCGCATCTCCTACGTACAAAAAGAGAAATCTCCTACAGGCACAAAAAAAATCTCAGCTACTGGCCAATAATAGCTTTATAGGTCAAATCCTTCACATCTTTGATACAGCTCACAGGCAACAGCTAAAAGGGTCACACGGATTTTCCCAAACACCATCTCGGCTTTAGTACAGAGAGCTGCCCTTATGACAACCTGTAAACACTCATTCAATTATAAAGCCCATAAGGCTGAGACAATAGCAGTAAAAATCTGAAATGACGGTAAAGTGATCTTAAACTGGAGGAGGTGTCTATTGATGAGGCAGAGGTGAAAAATATTTCTCTGACTCATGCCCTTTCCACAAAATGATATAGCCTTTACCCATCATCCCACAAAAAAGCCCCCAGTGAATAAGGTCAACTGCTACCCTCTGTCCCAGATCCAAAAGACAGACTTGTTTTATATCCAGCTTCCTTTCTAAGCAGATAGATTTCTCTTAGGTGTTAATGAACCAAATCTTTCAGCAACAGAACTGGCAGTTAAGAAAACTCCTTTGAAGGAAGTGAGAGGGAAACAAAATCTGAACCCTGAAGTTTGGAAAAGCAGCTGGGTAGGGAGCAGAAATCCCCTTTCTGCCTCTCTGAAGATGATTTTCCCCTTCTTAGTAGTTGCTTTCAGAAAACTTTGGTATGGTGTGATCAACAGGAATCAAATTTAATAAAACAACAGCTGGTTTTCTGCGTTGTTATTTTTTTAAAGATATGCAAATTAAGACAGTTTGTTTAATTGCCTAATAAATATTGTAAACACCACTCAATCTCCTTGTGGCATTTGGAATGAAATTTGTAATAATCTGCCATTTTCTACACTACAACTTCAGTTCCACTAGCAGTAAAAAGTCCCTCCCAAACACTAGCAAAAATATCCTCACCACAACATCACACATATACTTCTCAAAAGGGAAGTGTTTCAACTAGAAATCTTTGGATGTACTTACTGAGATTGTACCATTGTCTAGACCTATGGACAGCCTTCTGGTTTCCGGGTTAAAAGACATGCATGAACATGGAGCTGAAAAAAATGAACATGTTGATGAAGTTAACAAAACTGCGATTCTCATTTTCTTGAAATTCTGGAAAGACTAAAACTAGCTAACGAGCTTTATGATGTTGTTCAGTATTTTTCTCGGTCCAAGAGACAGAATTTAAAAAAAAAATAAAATGTGTTCTTGCAATTCACTCAACCCTATCCTATTAGGACACAGAACAATGGCTATTTCTTGCTCCAACTCCTTCATTTTTTTCTTACTAGTTATCTGAAAACAGGCAAGAGCAAGAGCAGTGGTGGTATTTTGATATGAGGCACTTGACATTCCAGTATAAATCTGAGAGATTACTTAGCTGAATAATTTTGTATTTTACATTTGCCTGAACTTGACTGACAATAATAGAAGACTGAGTATTATGTCAGTGCCTTACGTTCCATACCTGCAGTAAGAAAGGTAACTTGTAGGAATCAACATATCAGCCAGTATTAAGGACTGTGAGTCCAACTGCCCCACAATATTGAAAACTAGCCATTGCTTTATTAAATCACAATCACTCTAGTAAACATTGGGATATACTCTTAAATGGCACACAAGTCAGTCATAGCATGCTCCCTTGAGGATCTGGCAAGGTTCACATCAAGGGTAAAATCAAAATTTTCTTGCAAGGATTCATGATCTCTGGTTGGCTTAATTGGGAAACTGAAGCTGCATTCAGAAGGCAGGGATCTTTTACTGCTCAACACAGCAGCAGGCAGCTGGGGGTCCTGCTGTCCCAACAGAAACCTTCCAGAATAATTTTTCAGCAACAATTGCCAGCAAAACAGCAGCTAGGAGAAAGCATTCTAACCTCTTTGATAGCAGTAAGAATATTTTTTAAACCATGCTCTTGTGATAGAATAGAGCCAGATGTGCCAGTTCTGCTTCCCCTCCCTACTCCCCATCCTCCCCGCTTGGTTTCTAGTCTTCGTTGCAATTACTCACAGTGTTTCTGTTACTAACAAAAGCTTGGAGTACGCTTTCCCTTTTGCAGTAATGTATATCTGGTATGTTCTCAATTTGTGTAATGTCTCACCTAGGATTAAACAGTCCATAGCTCAAAAAGCCTTCCTTGATGGTTTAGTAGGCAGCAAAGCTATATGAAGAAGAGGAAAGTCTATGTTGACTGTTTCTTTAATAAAACTGGTTCTATCTTCAGTATCGACTCTCCCTTGAAACACTTCCTAAAGGACAACTAGCTGCAAGCAGAAAGCCTACTGGATCCACATCCAGGCAGCAACCTCCATTTGTTTCTTTCCTGGAAGGGTTGACTGAATTAAATCAAAGAAAATGTTTCAGTTCAAGGAAACTGCCAGAAGGGAAACACTTAAATTAAGGCCACTAACAGTGACAAAATTGCTGCTTCTTATGCCTCTCCCTCAGAAAAGACAAACTCGAATCATGCCTTTGGGTGGTGGTGCATTACTATTATATTGAGGCCTCTAGGGCTATAGCAGAATGCGATGGCTGTAGGAAAAACAGACAGGAAAAAAAAAAAAAAAAAAAGCAATTCTAAGCAGAATAAATATCAAATCCTTTTAAAGGCTTTTACTGCCAGAATGGGCATATTTTACATATCAGCTTCCAAACACCAGGCACTGTGCATACATGGAAAGAGGTACTAGTAACTCTGAAGGCAATAAAAATCTCACAGAGAAAAAGTCTCAGGTAAATTAGGTATTTGAAGTATGCTTTTCCCAAATAGCCTGAAACAAACACTTCAGACACAAAAGGTGCAAGCCAGTGCTTGACACAGGTTGATTACAAAAAAGTCCCTTCTCAGTTCCTGTCCCCTGTGTACACAGCCATAGCAGTGTAAAGATACTCATTTTGCTATAACGATTTTCCTAAGGGAATCCTTCAGTAACACGTGCTCATGGAAAAATCATTATGTCAGCACCAAAGCTATGTCCACACAAGCTACACTAATGTAGTTAATGTGATGCCAGTTGTAACAAGACTGCAGCAGCTTATGCTTTAGTGGAAATAAAATTACATTCAAATACTTAAGCACTTTGACTCATTAAGAAGAGAGGGAGAAAAAGAAACAACAAAGCAACCAAATGCAAAGAAAAACCCCACCAAACTACCCCGAACCCTATGCTTCTGAGATGTTTAACATCATTTTAAAATAATAGCCAGGAAAAATAACAGCACTCTGAAGACCTTTACTTCTGAAGACTTTAATTTGGATTTCAGACTGGAAGAAGATTGATGTGAATTTCTACAGAGATCAGGCAGGATATTACTGATGCAGAAGTCTGACTGTAGTCTTTAGCTTAAATACAGGGCAAATACACACTGATTTTAGCTTTTGGAAAATGAATTATGGAGGAAAAGCCCAATTACATACTTTATGCTCTCAACAGCGTGTCACCTCTATTAGAGGGTGACAGAAGTAAAAGAAATAGAAACTTTCTACCTGCAGTTTCAAGGACCACCCTTTGAAGTGCCTGAAAGTGGCACAGTTTAAGACTGAAGTGGCATATTTTTCTTTACAGTTTTTTTAAGCTCCTGTTCCAAGCATAGAGTTAGCTAGGAAAACCATCATAAGACAGAGAGTCTATTATCTGCCTCAAAGACTGGGTATGGATACTCCACTGTTCCCCACTACAGTAAATCCTTTACTCTGTCTCACATCTGTGAGAGGTTTTTGGTTAGTTGGGTTTGTCTTCTGGGTTGGCTTTTTTTTTTTTTTTGGCAAAACTTATTTCTCTTGACTACATTTCCTTTCCCTTTCATAAATTTGTGTCTACTAAGTTGGCCTTTTTCTCCTGTACAGGTACTGCCCAAAAGTTGCACATCTAACCATGATTACATGTCTGTGATCTGTGTTGCACACATGTAACCAAGGGTAAACATCAAACCATGAGGAGGGTTAATGTCCTCACCAGAGGCCTATTGTTAATGCGGCTTTTAAGACAATGCTGGCTGGAATGAAGAAGATGCATAGCTAGGTTTCCAGCTTACCTAGCTGCCTTACTGATGATTTAACAGTGTGTATAACGACCATAACTCGCTCTTTCTCATGGGCTAGAGGAGCTGATCAAAAATGTGGCTACCATGCTGTCCAGAAACACCCACAGACAGGGCATAAAACTTCATAATTGGGGAAATTCCACCTCTTAACAGCGGCAACTGTCCCTCCTCAGAAGGGATCTACAATCTTTTTTTTTTT
>VXBW01002122.1:894865-935283 GCA_013400375.1 Thinocorus orbignyianus | reverse complement strand
TGCTCCTCAAAAAAAAAAAAAAAAAAGGTGAAAAAAAACGGTCCTTGTCCTTTGGTGCTGCTCCTTCTGTGACCACCCTGCTCCCCAGCGCCGGGCTGTCCCTCCCTGAAGAGCACACTTGGCTGGAGGAGCGAGGGAGGCTGGTCCCAGCAGGACAGGCAAGCAGAGGGATGTGGAAGCAGAATGTCCAGGAAGCACATTCCTGGGACATGACGGCACATCCCGGGGGGACCCGGGGGCTGCACTTGTGCTGGGAAGGAAGGACTGGGCTTGCTTTCAGTTTTCCCTTCTTGCTCGGGAGCAGAGCACCGCACACATTTTCTAAAGCCACTTCTGTGATTTCTTTTTTCCCAAATTCCCTCCTCAATACTTCCACTACGATTCTCAAGGAAAAATAATCGGTTAGCAAGGGTGAACCTGCAAAATGCTGAGAGCTCGTGGCATGGCCACGACCTCCACCTGCCTCACTCCCTCCATGTATCTCCACTTGTTGGGGGGAAACTTCAATGGAGAAGGGACATTTAGTCCCTCAGCAGCTAACATGGGCTTCCCAGTGAGCCACAGTGTTCCCAGACACCAGGCTAACGCATTAAATAAAACTCCAGTAACTAAGAAGGATGTGCCCAGCTACAGCGTCGCCATGGTCCCAACCCACAGGAGATGGAAAGGAGATGATGTGGATCAGCCAAACACCCACTGGCATATGTCCTCACCTTCTCAGCTGGTCCATGGGCACTATTGCAATGGGGACAGGTACTACAGGACATGAGCATCCAGCCTAATTATAACTGGATGTGCTCTGTCCAAAAGTGTGCTCACTTTTGACCAAAAATTGCTTTAAAGGAAGGAATTGAGGTGTGAACACTCGCCAGAAGTTTGAATTCACCTTCTGTGGTCTTCTTGTGCTAGAAACCGGATTTCGATATT
The DNA here is from genome assembly GCA_013400375.1 of Thinocorus orbignyianus. Lineage (NCBI taxonomy): Eukaryota > Metazoa > Chordata > Aves > Ciconiiformes > Thinocoridae > Thinocorus > Thinocorus orbignyianus. The sequence continues at coordinate 934,356 of VXBW01002122.1, read as the reverse complement.
GACACTTAAACAATCCAAGACTAATAAAACATGCCGTTTCTGCTGAGCTACGCTGGGCAGCACAGCCGAACTTAAAAATTATGGAAACAGTATCAGTTATTTTGAAGTCACAGACACATCTGAATAGATATTAAAAGGAAATGACAACTGTTGGTGGGAGCCAAGGCAGAGCACGATCACGCCAGAAACGAGATTTGGAAATCCACCTTCTAAATCGATGGTGTCTCCCCTGTGATGATTTTCTTGCAAGCTTGCAGCGGAGCTATGAGCCTGAAATTTCCTCTGAGGGAGCTGTGGTTGAATTTCTTTTTGTCACTGTTGTTCTGTAATGCCATAATAACTGTTGGTGAATTTGCAAATCATAAAAGCATGGACCAGGGGTGGGTGCTTTCATCCAAGGGCTTGAACAAACATTTTTGGTGTCAGCCCATTCCAGGGAGACTTTCAGTGTTATAAAATAAAAGCAAAACAAAACAAAACAAAAAATTAGAAAAATCTAAACAAGCAACAGCTGTTTGGAACCGGGCCCTAAACCCAAAGTATATAAACGGTGTTCAGACAAATGCTTGGAGACAGAGACAAGAAAATGCTCAGCACAAGAAACACAGGGTGTTTGCTAGTTTTTCTGCTCACAGGAAACTGATTTTTGTCCTGCCACAAAAAAAAAATCAGCCGTTCTCAGTGCTGGGAGATGCTTCAATGATTCAGCCACTGCCACATCTACCTCATGCTTGGACCAGGCAGAGCCCACGGTGATAGCGGGTGGCAGCTTTGGGACACATCCCCTGGGATGTGGCCCAGCCTTGCACAGCAGATTAGAAAATCTGTAAATCAGATGACTGATGAAGCTGTCCATAGAAATGTTAAAATTGGGGATAAGAAAGCAGAGACAATAAGAGAATAGTTATCAAAAGAAAGCAGCAGTGCTGGACACCCATCAACAACCTCCTATCAGGGGACCATAGACAGACATCCTCTCCAAGTTGAATTATGAGTATTGTTTTGCTTGGAAAGGTATTTGCCCTTTGGACAGCCATATTTGTGTTTTAAGCTTCAGAAACATAAATTACAGTCATTTAAACCCCAGGCTTACATTTTACTTCAATGACGTAAATGAGTTCCCAACTTTCAAAGGCCAGCTGTCCCTTACAGCAAGAGGTAGCAATTATATAAAATTCTTTTATTGCACGGAGGTATTTTCAGTCCTTTAAGTTTATGTGCCCCAGGTGAAGCAATATAAACAAACTAGAGCTGTCACAATCGTGTTAATAATGGAAACTGCATTTGGGAAGTTTTAGGGATAAAACCTATAACTTTATACTGCTAAGGTGCCAAACCTTTCCAATCTAAACCAGAAATGCAGCTGTGAAAGGTTTCTGAAAAGCCAACGTTCACAGACTCTTTAGGTATCTAAAGGCAGTTGCTTGCAAGCCCCAACCATTAATAAGAATTGCTGGGGAAAATAACATTAAAAATACATTTGAATGGCTCTGAATTTTTGGGAAACTTCAGATGCACGGAGTTAAATCCACCCTTAATCCAGCCTGACTGAAATCCCTATTTTACAGATGTGCATGTGTTCATGGCCGATGGCAACCATGAAATGCGTGGAGATGCCAGACAGTCCAGCTCGGCTCTCAGCTCAGGGAATAACTCCATCAGCCCCAGTGCTGGAGTTTTCCATTGTGGATTTCTAATCCCTTGTCTTAAACTTCAAAAACAGACCAGGCAAAACAACTGACTGCAACAGCACAGGTAGTTGGGTTTGGGTGGGGTTTTTTTTCCCAACCCCAGTAGATGAATAGAGAAATGTCACTACCTTAAAAGAACTATTTAAAGGTTCAAAGCCAACAAAAACCACATCAAAAAGTACCACTTTGCCTACCGATGGCTCTAATTTGCTGCCCTGACCACCAGCCGAAAGCATGCAGTGTTCCCAGCTGTGCACACACCTGCAGCTGAGCTTATTCTGCTTTCCAGCTTTTCATTCATTTTTGTGCAACAGTGACATACTGAGCTACATGGGAGACAATAATTCCGCTCTGTGGCCATTTTTAGAACCACTTTTCATTCTGCATTCAGAAATACTGCTTTCCTTTCACCCTTATTCAGACAGAATGTGGGAAAATTTGGTCTCCTAAATCAACTGCCACCATGCCAGAGAGCTGGAGCCAACCTGCCTGCTCCAAGGAGTTGAAATGTAAAATCACAGCTTGAGCCAGCAATGCCAGGCACTTGCTTTGGCAAACCAAGGGATGGAGATGGTCCAGGAATGGTTTACAGTCAGAAAGTCACCATAGCTTTTCCACCCTGCTGTGGGATGGAGGAGACCTTGCAAGCCCCGGTCACAAAGAAGAGATATGATACCTCCTGGAGAAAGCACCATTGAAACCAATAGCTTCTCAGTGCCACAGTTGAAGCGTTGACATGTTTTCGTGAAAGGCGTTTCGCAGCCTGCAGACTGCAACATTTTTTTTCCCTAGGAAAAAGAAAAAAGAAAAAAAAACAGCCCAAAATGAAATAAAAAAAGAACAACAACAACAATCCCCCCAAAAAACCCCAAACCCAAATATTTAGTCATTTAGTTTGATTTAGGGAGAGAAAATCCAAACACATTCACATCTGGAGAACTGAGTTCACATTGGGATGCGTGTCCAAGCTCTTCTCCCCTCTTAACTTCCCTACACGCTCTGCTGACACCTGCAGAGACAGCTATTTTTTGACAACAACTTTTTCTGACCTCATCCCATGAAAAAGTCAGGGCGTTGACTATAAGGCAGGTTTTCAGCAAGGCGAGGGAAAGGTTCAGAGGCAGAGAAGGGAAGGTTTGGATGCAGTTCACGTCTCTTGCTGGGTGAACTGACAAGGGGGAGAATCGAACTTCAAAGGCTTCCATTACACAGCTGATGACATTTAGGAAGAAAAGAAAAATTGTTGCTTTTTTGGGGAGATTTACAAATGCCATCCATGTCTATGGGTGTAATTTTCCATTAGGAAGAAGAAATTTAGAAGCAACATATGGACCATGCAGTAAAGAAGTTACCATAGCAACCAGCCTCCTAAAAATCCCTCTATATGTATACAGAAATTAAATGCATATAATAATTATGGCTGCATGTCTAAAGTCATTTATAAGTCCTATCTTCCTAGCATTTTTTTTTTTTGTCTATTAAAAGTTGAATTCATGCTTGGAACATCGGCTTACTCTGCCTCCTCTCAAACCTAAATACATTTTGCAACTGGAAGTCAAAAGCATCCTAACTGACAGTCACTGACAACAAAGTGAAATCTAATTTAGCTAATTCAAAAGATATGCTATAAGAATAAAAGAATGGTTATAGGACCAGAATGAATTAAGCTCTGGGAATACAGCTGAGATGACATTTAAGTTCACAAAATGTTAGCTGCTAAAAATAAGCAGATGGAGGGGTCTGAATGTCAGAAATATCTCTCAAAAGTGAGGTGTTTTACTGGGGCAGAAGAAGGTTTGGGGGGTTCCAGCCCTCCCTCTGCACTGTGATCACCATGCAAGGGCAGATGGGACCATGGATTGTCCTCTCCCCACAGCCCTGAGGTCCCATCACAGTGGGCTCAGGGACACACATGTCCTCTGCTCTACTTTTTTTGCAATCTCTGAAGGGATCTTAAAAGATTTCATGGCTTGGCACAGCCTTTTCTCTGTGCTCTGGCATTAGTGATCTTCCTCGTTGCCTGCTGGATACTCTGGGAATTTAGCAAAAATGGATTTCTTTGACGGGAAACAAGATCTCTGCTACTGAGAGAAGATGGGGATATGGAGCCAATGCCAACAGAAGACAACCTTCTCCTGACACAACTGGTGGTGGGATGGGAGGCCTTTGGGTGCTTCAGTCTTGTCTTCCAGAACCTGTTTCAGAAGATGCCGCAAGGAGACAAACTTTCACCCTTTCCCCTGGGGCAACATCATGCCCTCTTGCCTGGCCAGAATAGGGAGCATCAATCATTAATTAAACATAAATTTTACAGGCTGATGTCACAGTCTTCAAGCTGACAATCCTGACTGCTGAGATCAGCTGCAGCACCCAGAAGCCCTAGGAGGGGTTCAGATCCCATTTTGATTTATCTTCAGCCAGAAAACAAATGAATTAAATGCATAACAAATGAGCAGGCTCTCCTCGTCTACCAGAAGGACTCTCGGTGAACTTCAGCACAGCTTCATCTGCTAAAACCATGTTTTCATCACACCTGGCTCTTGTTACTGCAGGTGGGAGCTGTCTGTGTGTGTGTGTGCTGTGCCAAAACCCACACTCCCGTTTTGGGGACACTGCAGCCTTGGTGTGCAAACAGGGCTTGCTGCTGTCACAGGAGCTGATGGTCCAAGGAAGGACCCTTACAGAGCAAACAATCTGAAATGTCCAGTACCTGCTCATGGCTGGGACATTTCACAATCTCTCCTTCCCCGACTGCTGTTCCCCTGCTTGCTCCAAGCATCGGCTGCTGTGGATTTAGCTCCAAAGGAGCTGAAACGCAGGCTCTGACAGGCTCTGTGCGTGTTGCACAGGCACTTGCATCCTTTCAAAGCCCTTCCAACTGCTCATTCTTTCACTTTTTCAAAGAGAGTTGAGCAGCTGGTGAGAAGATTGGGAAGGGTGAGGTCCTGCAAATGTCTCTTCTGAGGGAAGGCATCGCTAATGCTCTTAAATGGACATTTATCCTGCACTGAACACTGACAGAGAGTTAATAAAATCACATTTCTAAGCCCCTCAAGCACTTGTTCTTGATGAGAGTTATTTCCATTGCAAGCTTTAGCTCTCTCCCTCTGGCTAATTTGCAGCAAAGTCGCTCAAGAAAAGACTGAGCTGTGATTCTTCTTACATGAGCAAAGATGTATTTATTCTCCCTGAGTGGAAATCAGTGCTCTTAGAGAGCCAGAAGACGACCTTGGCTGAACTTAAATCCTTTCCTTAGTGTGAATGGGCATAAAACTAGCTTTTGCTCAAATGTCATTTCACTCTTCGGGTACACAGACACCTGATTCCACCTTCCTCAACCAGAAAATAAGAGACACCTTTGGGCCTGAAAGGCAGTACCTGTTCTCTGCAACATCTCGTGGGACGGTAACACTTCCCTTCTGCCTGTGATGGGGACCAGAGATTTTCTGCCCAGATGAAAACTCACTGGTTTTGTTTGGTGTTTTTTCTTCTTTTTAGGCAGCAAGGGAGGAGGTTTCAGTATGTTAAGCCCAGACTGACAGCTCCTGCCTGGGAGGAGGATGAGAAAAAGTCCCAAAGCTTGGGGCTTACGGGAAGGTTTTCCACCTTGCTGTGCTTGGTGCCCACCTCTGGCAGCACTGGTCCCATCTCCTGGCTCCCATCCTCAGCCTCGCAGGGGTTGTCTTCCCAAGGCTTGCAGTAGGGGAAGGCACTGTCTGCAGGGATGAAAACAGCTTGTTGCAACATATTTTTTTCTACTCCTAAATGGCAAAACAGATGGCTTTGAGGAAACTTGGGCCCATGTTTGCATGCCATGGGAAGGCCACACTTGTCACTCGCAGGGGGATTATGGTTCCACCCTCATCCCACGGAGAATGTGTGGTTTTATGGATGATCCAAAGTTTGGTAAATGCTTCTTTGAAACGGCTCTTCTTTTTCCTGATGGGCATGTAATATTCTATTTGGTGGCTGGACACATAATACTTTTTCTTAATACTTTGCCCATAAAAATTCACTTAACATAGGGAATTCCACATGCCTTTAGGACTCTAACTGAGCAATACCAAGTCTGAATAGGGTAGAAACACAGCAGCATTTAAATGTCTGGTAAGAACAACAAAGAGCCAGCAATGAGAAGGGGGCGATGAGCGATGTCTTAGGGCTGGGCATTTGAGTTTTTGAACTGCTACAGGCTTCCTCCTTGATCTTGCATGATCAAAGCCCTCTTGGGTCTTCAGCTTGGCACCTGTAAGAAGGAAAGACAAAAAAATGTGTATATCACACATTTATTGTGAGAGAGAAACTATTTAGAGGCACAGAGATGTGAGAGCTGCACAGATCTCTGTGATGCAGAGCATATGGAGTGAAACAAGGGGGAACCTTCCATTTCTCAGAAGAAATTATTATACACACGGAGACGAAGGGTTTTCATAAACTCAGTCACCTAAAGATGAGCTCCATGAGCTGCATGTAGCATGCCAAATGTGAGCTTTGAACATTTTAGATCATGCCTGTTCTGCATATCCCCATTTCTCCTGCCGAAAGGGGAACATGCCAAGACTGATGCTGTGATCCGTGGGCTGTATGCCGAGAAAGCAGCGTGTGAAACCTGCTGCCTCCTTCTGACCTGCTGGGCAGAGTCTGTCCATCCTCAAAGCACAAGAGCCTGAGGGTCCAGACTTGCTGGCAGTATCAGGCTTCCTGGAGCTCATAGTGTGCTCATGTTTCTTCCCAAGTCAGTGTCACAACTTATGTCATAGCTTCTGGCTGCCATTCAGGAAAGCATCTCTAGGAAAGGACTTACACTCCTTTGAAATGAGACTTAAACACATGCTCAGGTGCCTCCTTGAGCAAAGATATCTCTGAACGTGATGATAGTGAGAAGGTGGCAAAGAAGAGGCAAGTTCCTTACAAGCTGGCACCTTGTTCTCCTCAGGCCAGTGTCGTGGTGCCCTAGATCCACATATTTACCCCCGTGGGCTTGAAGAGAGGACATTCATGGAACAAATTCCTGTGACTTTTCCAAAGCTCTCCCCAGGTCCCCATCATCTAGAGATGCCAGGCTTGAAAAAAGTCATTTGCCAAATGGTTTCTTAATGTTTGTGTCTTCGGGTGAAATATGTCATGCTTTTAATTTATTACAGAAGAAAAGTGGAAACAGGGAAGGCATTATGGTTTTTAAATGTTCTAATGTTTACTTCAATGTTTCAGTTTTTATTACAATTATGTTTATGGCAGAGGAAATTTCTCAAGACTAAGAGCTGCTGTTGCTTTCAGCCAGTAACGCATTTTCAATTAGTGTCAGAGAAGGCTAAAACTATCCTTTTGCTGCTTCAGAAGTGAAGAAAAGCCTCTGGCACATGAGTATGCAACACCACCATTCCCATTAGTTGTGAATGTTGCTCAAGTACACCTTCCTTTTGCTATCCATTTGCCTTTAGCAGGTTGTGATTTTCCTCCGTTGACTTTCTCTTGAGCTGGATTTATCTCCGAAGGTTTCACAGTGAGCATTTTGCAAAAGCCACTTAGATCTTTTTCAGGCTGGCGTGTGAGAAGAAATGTGTTCTTTTCACACTGTTCTGACCAGAAATGCTGAATATGCATCTCCTGAAACAGCTATTTTTCTTTCCTGCAATCACATCCCCGAGTGCTGGGTTCCCCGTTGGTGCAAATCGGTGTGGTTCCAGCCGTAGCACCAGCGATGTGTAAACTGGTGTCAGCAGACGGTCTGGATCTCGTTTCAAGGCTCTGTGCTCTTCCATGTGACATCTGAACCTCAAATGAAATGTTTAATACAGTCACTTAACTCATGATCCATGGATTTCCTACCTCAGCATTGTTAATAGCTTACATCCACTTCTGGCATTCTGTGATACTTATTATAGTAGTGGAAGTCACTCCACCCAGCGAGTTAGGTCGCGTTGTGACACTTCCTTGACCTCCATGTCAGCACAAGGATAGCAAACAAAGTTGATTGCTTGGGTGCTGTTCTTTTACCATTGTGGTTCAAGTTAGAAAATTTTCCCTGCATTTCAGGTCTCAAAAAATAAGCTGAAATGTAAGTTCTGATAGAGGGAATGTGCTTCTTTGCATTCTGAAGTTTCGCTTGTACAATCATAGAACTGTCTAGGATGGAAAGAATATCTAGTCCAACCATCAACCTAACTCTGATTAAAATAACAAACAAAAAAAACATCACTAAACCAATGCTTCCCATGCGGACACCTGTTGCTCATGTTTTTCATCTCAAGAATATCTTCCTGATGCCTGAAGTGTGTGGCTGGGTTTGCAGTTGCCTTCTGTGGTGGCAGACGGAGTTCACACCTTGGCTGAGGTGGAGGCGGGGTGGGATGGGGGTGTGTGCTGACCCCCTTATCCCCTGACAGATGTGTGCAGGGCTTTGATCTGGGCCATGCCGAGATGCAGCCAGCCCTGCCCGCCCCTTCCATCTGTGGAGCCGAGGCTCTGGGGAACACGGATGTCAGACCTGGCCGCACAACAGACAAGAGAAGGGAAACACGTGAGTAAACAGCTTCTTCTTGCTGCTCTGTGATCACCTAGAATATTTTGATCCCAGCTATTATAAGTTAAGATGCAACTCTGTTAGATAAAGTGAACACATGTGGTATTCTCAGAGATGCACAATGCAGACACCACATCTTGATCGGATTAGGTAGGGCTCAGTTGTCTATACGTGGTGCCTTAATTCACAAGCAGTAAATTGAGAAGGAGCCTCCTAGACCAGGATGTGAACTTTGAGATGATCCTTTTGTGGTGCAGAGCCATTTGCTGCAATCTGCATCCAGACACATTGGACTTGCGAAGTTTTTGATTTTTTCCCAGGCATGTGGATTGGAATAGATGGCAGGAGGTGAAAACACCAAAAGTCTTGCATCAGTCCCACCATAGAGGTAAAGAAAACAGGGACTAACAGGGGAATAAAAACAGCAGGAGGCTGAACAGCCAAGATGAGGAAAATCAGAATAAGGAAAATGTTTCTCATCATGGCAGTAAGACAAACGGATTAATGTAAAAATGTAAGAAAGGCTCCAGTGGGCCAGACTGAAGGTTTAACTACCCTGGGAGTCTGTGGTCAGCCGTAGCAAACACCGCATGTCTAAGGACTGCAGAGACCAGACTGCAGGAACGAGGTAAGTGTATGCCCCCCAGTTTACTTTCCCAGGTTGCAGGCAGGGAAATTGTTTTTTCATAAAATCATAGACTGCTCAGAGCTGGAAGGGACCTTAAAGAACATCAAATTCCAACCCCCCAATAAATTATTTTATTTAAAAAACTCTACATCTGTTGCTCTTTTTTTTTTTTTTTTTTTTTCTCTTTTTTTTTTTTTGTGTTCCTCTACTTTCTTAGAACATGTTGAGTCACTTCATACAAAGATGTGTTCAGAAGGAAGGTTCCCAGGCAGGACAACAGCCCAGCCTGGTACCCAAGCCCATGCAGCAGAGCACAGTGTGTCCAGGCTTCTTCATTCCCTTCATTCCCTATCGCAGAGGGAGGGTGCTGTGGGGCTCAGGGACAGCCGCATTAGTCACCTCCATACCAAGGCCCTTGGAGCTGTTCTCTGTTTGTGAAATGTTGCGATGAGTGTTTGGTTTCTATTGGTGACATAAATCAATGTCACTGCACTAGCGCTACTTTTCCAGAACAAAGAATTCCCAGAAAAGGGGAACCCCGCTGCTGGGTTGTATAATACAAATGTATGATCATGTTGGCCACATGCTATTTCCAGCACTGGATATTTTTTTCTCCAGGATACAGCGGGAATGCCAACAAAAACAACACATGGAAGACCTCAGGATAAGCCCCTGTGTCTGCTGAAGCTCTGATCTGGGTCCTAAAGCAGACACAGATGCATCCAAAACAGTTATCAAAGAAAAACAACATGTGACTCAAGAAGAAAAGTCTGTATGTTCTTCCAGACTAATGGCTGGTCTAGGCCATGGGATTAACTTCCAGACTTTGTGTATGAAGAAGCAATGTCTAGTAAGAGGAACAGGGGTCGAATGTACGAGTGGCCACAAAGGGAGTGCTGAGTGCTGTTTCTCCTGCTGAGGACTGAGAGGAGCTGCTCTTCTCTAGCCAGGGAGACCTTCCACCATCCCTGCTTCATTAGCTGGTGAACCAGAGCAGAGTGCCCTCAGCCATCAGACAGCCAACCCTAGAGGCCTCCTCTACCTCGCTGCATTGCAAAACCTCCCAACAGAGAGGTGAATTGTGAGCACCACAACCAAAATGAGAAAAAATAAATAAATCATGCCTCTGTTCCTCAAACCAGAGCTCTTATCTGGAGGGAACTGAGGAACAGCCTGTTCCTCCTGCTGTCAGTGCCGAGGGCAGCCCTGGGCTAAGGCCCCCATGAACACCATCAAAATATTTATTTCATGTATCTTCTTGATGGGCAAATTTCATACTGATCACAGGAATATCCAGAAACAGGTCGAAGCAGACAGACGAGGAGAAAACATGATTACTTTTTTCTTTTTAGCGATTCAATCAATGGAGAAACCAATTCCCTAGCACAAGAATACTGCAAGAAGAAATTTTAAAAGCAAATCTTCAATGCAGCAGAAATCTTCCACCCTGGTTTCATGCTATTCAGCGTGCTAGCGCAGTATTCTCCCATTTCACGAACATGGGTTTAATTATATCTTTTGGGTTTGATTCCTGTAATTTTGCAGAGGAAAGCACAAAGGAACTATGCGTGGATAGGAAATTATTTGGTTGGAAGGTTGGGATTTTTTTTCTTCTTTTTTTTTATTTCTGTCTCAGAATATCTCTGGCAATGTGTGAAGTACTTTTCCATTGACATTGGTCACCCAGTGAGTTCTTAGGAAATTTCTGTTTGCCTTGTGATATTTGCCAGTTTGCTCCATGGAAAACTATATTTTTGGGCAGGCTGTAGAAATACCCAAGAATTCACAACACAGATTTCAATATCCCCCAGCTGGAAGAATTTTGGAGTGACAGCAGATTTGTTTTCCAGTCTACACAGTGACCTGAATCACCATCCTACAGCCAACATCTCCCTACATTCAGCCTTACTTCTGATCAAATGCTGGAGCTGAAAGCCAGACCAGGTGTAATCTGGTGCATTTCTTTGCACCAGGTCTGAGGCGTGTGAGGACACAGGATAGAGACTGGCCCAAAAGCCAACCACAAATTGCTACAAAACACATCAGACACAAACTATCCTAAATGGGACAGGAAGCTATTTAGCAGAATCAAACTTTTAAAAAAAAAAATATTCATTGTTGGGTTGTACCTTCTTTAGTCTAAACCAATTTATTTTATCTTTTCTTTTACCTACTGGCAACTCCTGCTGTCCTGTGTTAATTCACAGAGTGAATAGTCTCATGAATTCTGATTTCTCCGAGTATATTTTTAGCATTTTCCTGTTTCCCCTGAAACAAATGGTGTTGTGAGAAGGTTGCTGACTGGAGCACCATAAGAGGTGGAATACTCCCAGCTGTCCAGCATTTTGTCCCATTTCCCCATCCTCATGAGGGCTTCAAGGGATTGCACCTCGTACCTCTTCAATGTGTTCTGTGCAGTGTTACACCACTGGTGCCTTATTCACTGAATTTCTCAGAGCCCCGACATACTCCAGTGGCGGCATAAAGGGAAATCAATTATCTTCACTCTATCACAGAAAAAAAACAGCTTTCAAATGCCATCCATCATTTATCCAAATACCTGGTTCCTGGCATTTGCCCAGGTGCCCTCCTTTGCCAAATAAAACTCTTCTCCTTGGCGGCTGAGGCCAATGATGAACCTGGGTGTCTGTGTTTAAACCATATTACGGCTGTCACAAGCGATGTATCCTGGTAAAATAACTTCATCCTCCTTCTCTGACTGTTCACCAGTAGTTATGCAGACAGGCAATGAAATACCAAAGTGTAGATACAGGTGGGGTTTGGGGTGGAGAGTCAAGGTTTCATTTAGTTCGACTTTGATAACTTCCACATATTAGTCAAACAAACAGAAAAAGTTGTCTTGTCAGTAAGGGAAATTCCTCAGTGGCTTTCATATGTGGGGATCTTCTTTATTGGAGGAATCATGACATTCCTCTCACCACAAACTTTCTTTCTGAGGGCCTGATCCAAAGGCAATAGATGTCAGGAGAACACTGTCGTGGGCTGACCTCCACAGCCACACTTTTTGCTAGTTATCTGTGTGATTTACAAACTTTGCTTTGCATGCTGAACATTTTCTGTGTTGCATGCCTGAGCCTTGCTGGCATTTTCTAGTTTCAGCTGAATTGGTGCATTCACCTTTAAGGAAATGGTCTTTCCTCTGTTCAATACCCCAAAGAAAATAAAAACGTAAGTGTTTGTACTACAAATCCCTGAGACACTATCCTTTGGAGACATACCGGAGTTGGGACAAAGAAGCCATCCAGGGACCAGGAGCTGATGCTGTAAAAATCAGTGTCTCTTGGGAACAGCTGAAAAAAAAAATCCACTGGGCTGAGCATTGAATTTAGCCCACTGGGATTTATCAGGGGACAGTCTCAGGCACTCAGAGCAGTTTCTGGCGTGGATGTTCTGGGGCAGGACAAGGACTCTGAGGATTTAGGCAGGAGGTGCAGGTGGGCAGCATCCTCTATGTCACCAGTACAGCCAGAAAGTGACAAAAAGTGGATATTTCAAAGCTTCCAAAAGAACAATTTTTTCCTCTGCTGTCTCAATTTATGAAAGTCAAGCATCCAAATCCCTAGGATTTGCTAATGCCCCTCACTGTATGCACTTTCTGACCAGACTTTGAATATCTGAAATGACTAAATATCAAGAGCGGGAAAGTGGATTGAATAGAGACATCCTAGCCTCATAAAAATCCCTCCGGTGCCTCTTCTCCCATGAGCTTTAGCAGCATATAGCTTTTCTTTTATTTTAAAAATAAAATCTGTTCCCATATTTAGGTTCCTCTCCTCCTGTGAATCATACTCAGATGATTTTCGAGGACCTTTCAGGCTCTCTCTGCCTCACACGTTAATCCAAATCTCTTTTCTTAATTAAACTTCTGCTCTACAAGAGTCTTTAACCTCCGTTTCCAAGTGGCAAAATCAAAATCAGCTCCTCTCGATAAGGAAAACTCATTTCTGGTTGATTGACAAGCTTAATTAAATACCAATATGTTCTTTTAATTGCTAGATTATTACCAAGACAGCAGCTTTGAGGATTATTATGGATGCACGGGGGAATGGTACCTAAAGACTTAGCTGCACAACTGTTCCTCGCTTTCTGCTTTTCCTTTTCCCAGAAGGGTCTGTATCTGCTCGATGTTACATGGAGGAGCAGGGTACGGGCAGGTCCTAAGCTCTGATCATACTTGATAAAAGACAATGACTTTCTTGTGCTTAACTGTGGTCCTGAGCAGTTAAGGAAGGACAGGGAGCAGCTGGAGAGGGTACAGCAGAGGACCACAAAGATGATTAGGAGCCTGGAGCATCTCTCTTACAAGGAAGGGCTGAGTGACTTGGGTCTTTTTAGTCTGAAGAAGAAAAGACTGAGGGAGGATCTGATCAACACTTATAAATACTTAAAGGGTGAGTGTCAAGAGGAAGTGGCCAGTCTTGTTTCATTGGTGTCCAGTGACAGGACAAGAGGGAACAGGCAAAAAATGGAACAGAAGAAGTTCTATCTAAAGGTGAGGAGGAACTTCTTCACTTCGAGGGTGACAGAGCCTTGGCAGAGGCCGCCCAGAGAGGTGGTGGACTCTCCATCTCTGGAGACATTCCAAATCTGCCTTGGACACCTTCCTGTGGTACCTGCTCTGGGTGGACCTTCTTTGGCAGGAGGGTTGCAGTAGATGATCTCCAGAGGTCCCTTCCAGCTTCATATCATTCTGTGAATCTGATACATATACAGTCTCTCTGCAAGGACACTGAACACACCTTCTGCTCCCCACTGCCTGCAGCCCCATGGAGCTGGCCCGGGCTTGGGGTTTGTTAATTTGCTGAGATACAAGGTGTAACAACCAAGCCGTGCCAAGCCTTGCTCCAGATATATCTCTGTTTATGCTGAAAATCGCAATTAATAACTGAAGGATGGCAGGATGGAAACTGCATTATGAAAAACATCCCCTCCACATTCCTGGGGCTTCTCCATGTTACAACACTCTGTGGTGTTGCAATACAGTGTTGGTTATTTGAGAAAGTGGAAAAACCTGGTTATGGGTCGGTTGCACCATTGTACGTGCCAATAGCCATCATTTTTCCAAAACCATCAAATGTCTAAAGAAAACACGGTGACCACCACAGACCAGGGATTCTCTAATTAATTCAAACTTCATTCACAATGAATCACTGCTTATTTCAGTTGCATTCTGCAAACAGGCACGAGAATAATCAAGTACATATGTGAAGCCTCATTTTCAAGGATTTATTCTTGACACCAATTTTAATAAATTATTGGTCAAGAATAGGCAATTGCAACTGTCCTTTTTTTTTATTCCCTGTCCCCCACCCCCCACCCCCACCCCCCAGGTACTTACAGTTTGCTCAATTGTTATTACCAAAAACAACCTAACAGTAATAAAAGAAGCTAATAGGTCTTTTCTCCAACACACAACTAAGTCCTCCCCCTGTTGTCCTAATATTATTTGTGGGATATGAGTCAGACATTGGTTTTCTATGAAAAATAGAGGAACAGAGATGAATCACATGAAAACTATCGTTGTAATGATCTTGGTGACAGGATAAAGCCCCAAGAGCCAAGTCAGATAAAGCTCCCTAACAAGACCTTCCACTGTCCTCCATAAACCATATAATGTGATAGGAAAGCTACTAAATAACTCTTTCAAAAATCAATTACATCCCAAAGCTCCTTGTCTTGACAAAGATATTGTCATGACACCAAACTATTCATCATACCCTATTAAGATGTCAAAGTTGGAAATTCTATTTAATTTGTTTATGTATCTTAGGAAACTGTTTATGGTTTCCCACTTATTAAAGAAACACTATTTTATATGTATTAACTGGGCTGTAGTTTTCATATGGTCTTTATTGCAACTTTGATGATATACTGATCACTGCTCGAAGAGATGGAGGGCCCTTGATACCTTTCCTAAGCTTGTTTCTGACCAGTCAATTCAGACATCACACCACATGTTCACCGAAAGAGGTACTGTGTTGTGAGATTAGTACTGTTTATCACTAAAAGCAAAAGAGCTTGGTTCTTGGTGTTTGTCCCGACACGAGCTGGCAGAGAAGGGCAATGCTATGACCAGAAATACCATTAGAGAACCATTCCCTTACACACACTTTTGAGATCTACTTCAATTTTACACACTTCTTTGAAGGATATCTTAACCACAGATTTTCTGTTACGATTCTTACTAGACATCCTCACCAAATTTGCATGCAAATGAGATTAGTATATGACTATAATTAAGTTATTATTTCATTTATTCTTCCTTATAACAATTAAAATTGAACTTAGTGCTGACAAACAATTCAGATATTCAAATAATTAGTCTCCTGTCCTCCTCCTGAAATTCTAAGACCGCCACAGCCTCTGCATTATTTCTCCAGATCATTTCAGCTATAACACTCCCATTAAATTTAACAAAAGCCATGAGACCAAATCTCCACACACATCACGGGCTTTAAGATGATCCAGAGGCTCAAAATTCAGCTTTCAGTTTCGGTGATTTCTTTTATGGCATATTCCCCTATCACATAACTCCATTAATGGGCTGTTGATTTTCAGTTTCATGTGCACCCTGGGCTGAGCTGCTAAGTGTTTTGCAGCATGAGGATATAACATGCTAATAGTGGTGATCTTTGTACAACCAGGCTGCTCCTCCTTTTTGCGGGAGATTTGATTACTTATTCACCAGTATTTCAAATTCCAATTCCATCACTGAGAAGGAACAGACTTTAGCATCTCAAGATCATAGAATCATAGAACCATAGAAAGGTTTGAGTTTGGAGGGACCTCAAGGATCACCAAGTTCCACCCCCCTGCCCTGGGCAGGGACACCTCCCACCAGAGCAGGTTGCTCCAAGTCCCATCCAGCCTGGCCTTGAACCCCTCCAGGGATGGAGAAGCCGCAGCTTCTCTGGGCAGCCTAGGGCAATGTCTCACCACCCTCACACCAAAGAATTCCTTTCTAATGTCTAATCTAAATCTGCTCTCTTTCAGTTTAAAACCATCGTCCCTCATCCTATTGCTTCACTCCCTCATCAAGAGGGTTTACCCTCATGGTGCGGAACAAACCCTGAGCTCTTGCTCAATACTGTGAGCACTGAGTCTGTGAGAGTGGTATCTGATACACTAATTAGTGAAAATTGTTTCCTTTCCAACATCCTGTTATTTTACCCGCATGGTGATTTACTGATGTTAAAAATTGGGGTTGGCAGGTGGAGTCGCCCTTGGTGCTGGTAACTGGCAGAAAGGCAGGTGTCTTGTTTCTGGTTTTAAGAGGAAGGCTTTTTGGTTTTCTTTGCCTGGATATCTTTTTTTTCTTTTTCTTTTTGAATATACTTTGTCTCTCCCTTCATTGTTTTGTTCTTTGTAGTTCATATATTATTTTTTTTTTCTTAATCTCTGCCTTTGGAATGTTTCCATATTTGACTGTTGCTGGTATTTAAACTTCCTAATCTCTAGGATTTCCTTTCATCTGTAAATCACCTTTAAAAACCTAGCAATCCATTATTATTTCCTCTTTCATTTTCATTGTTTCATCTATAACAAGCAGCATTAAATCCAGAGAGCATTTAAGACCAATTTCAATTTCTGCATTAAAAAAAGCAAAAAAACAAACAACAGAAAAACAACAAACAACATTTTTTCAAGGTTGGATTAGGACTTTTGCCAGAGGGAATATTTGTTCTCTCTAGTAACAAGGTGTCATGGTGCCAGTTCAGTCTAATTTCACATGGGGCCAGGAAAGATTCATTTAAAAGGCTGCAAAATTCATTCAGCTTTTCTTCCCGAGAGTGTCCTAAATAAACTAAGAGCTGCCTGATGTCCGCTGAGTTGTTTCCTTCCTCCCAGAGAAATAGGAGGACTGTACTTATTTTCACAGGTAGCAACAAGAGAGACCATCTGCTTGGCTATCTTATAATCAGCTTATTTATCTGCATGCGGTCACTGCGGGATGCTTCAAACATGCTCCCCCCGAAGCCGAAGGCCAGAGGGGAGCTGCAACGTCTGCGTGCTCTTTGGGATAGGGACCAGCATCCGCCCCTGCATCTTCCACCCCATTAGTGGTCCCTTTGGCTTCTGGGCCCATAGCTGATGTTATTTGCAAGCATCATTATTTGCAAAAGCCAGGCTGAGACCCAAAATCGCAACAGGTGGGGCAAGAAATCAGCAAAGTGGGCACTGGAAGGGGGAGAGAAGGGGACAAGGGGTTTTCTTGGCATTTCATGACCTGCAGCCTTCCTAGATGGAAGCCGCCCGGCAGTGTCAATAATTGCAGTAATGAAAGCAAATCACATCTCGCCCCTTGCCTAGATGACACTTTTTCTCCCTGTACGTGAGAACGGAGATGAATTTCCCGGCTGCATTTGAAGATGACGTTTTCAGAGATTTTGCAAGAGGATCAGTTACACATTTCAGCTTTCAGTGCTGGAAAAGACTTATGTGGAAAAGAGAAATTCGGAGCTTTTCGTGCGGTTTTGAAGAATGCTGTGGAGAGTTGGACATCAACTCAGAGGAAGAATGGACCCCATGTATATTGGGTCATTGATATCTTTAAAAGAGCAATTGTGCTTCAAAGTACAATAGGAAAATAGAGATTTTTATCTCGATGAGGTACGAAGATAATTGCACTCTGGAGCTTTAATCAGCATGCTTCAGAGTTAAGCAGATGGATACAGAGGGCAAATCTGTGAAGGATGAATTATTTATTTTGGGCACACTAAAACTTTGTCTCTTAAAGGTCATCAAACTTTCAACAGAATTGACAAAGTCTGCTGCATATGTGAATGTCATTAATCTTCTCATTACTGAGAGGCAACATTTTCTTTTGAACTTGATATGCCTAGTAGGGGAACAAGAAGAAGAAAAAANAAAACAACCAAAAAACAAACCAGAACAAAATCATTTATGGAAAAGTACAGCTGACGAGCATCTGTTTGTCTTACATCAGTGGTTCTGCCCAATTGCTTAAAAAAATAAATTTAACTGGAAACCTTAGAGCAGAATAATAAGTTCTGTCCAACAGGCACAAATGTTTAACATATCTATCATATTTAATAGGATTATAAAATTAAAAGCCCCCCAGTCAAGCAGCATTTATCAATGAGTAGGATGCCTCTTTAGCGGCTGGCTAAGAGACTTCGGTGGCAAGGGCAATAAAAGAGTCATTTGCACCCTGTACTAGAAATCAGCAGTGAATAAAGAAGAAAGAAACGGTATTGTTCATAATTGTCTGCGATGAGACTGCTCGCATGGGTAAGCTTAAACACATGCAGGAATGGCTTTAAACAATTTACGATACTTTGCATTTAAATCAGACATGGGTCAACACTGGGCCCCCAGCACGAATTTCTCCATCTGGATCCTGATCAGTGGGGCCAAACTTTCATTTCTGAGGTTATGTTGCCTTTCGGATGACACGGGATGATCATCTCCAAAGTGCTGGGACCTGCCAGCCCCCACAGCTGGAATATCCAGGGGGATTTCACAGGAGGGAACTCGGTGCGTGCCCATGTGCCAAAGGGGTTTATAGGCAAAGGTAACTCAGACTCTTCCCTCTCCGCACAGGGAATCATCAAAAGAAAGGAAGAAAGAGACTGTATTATTAATGGAGCTAAATAAAGAGGTTAAGTCTCCTCAATTATTAAAATATTGTATCACTCAGTGAAAGAGGCCTCCAAGGGGTACGCTATAATATGGGACCACAGACAGGAACACTGTCAAGAAAAATTTAGACGAGGCCTCGCGGTGTCTGGGAGCTGTTCCCTGTGCGGTTGGTGCCCCAGAAACAACCAAAAACTCATTTCATGATCTTCCCCAACATAACAAATAGGGATAATAATTATCTTTCATTTTTTTCAAAGTACTTTGAAATATGCCGATGGGAGATGATCAAGGTAAGTTATGTGGCACTAGCTGTTTCCAGTAAAAAGTAGTTCCTACTACTTTTATTAAAGTGTAAGTTATTTTAAAATGGATGCTATTTTAAAAAACATTTTATGGGATTGCTTTTGCATAAGAGCTCTTCAATCTATTTGCAGAAGACAGAAAGCGCCCTGCGATTTTTCGATCAAACAACTAAATGAGCTCATTAGGGACAGGACAAGTTTTACTCCATCTGGCTTCTTAGCCCATTATAGTAATCCTGACATTCTGGCCATTTGACAAATGCCTTAAGAAATCATCCACAGAGGGATGGAGAGAGAAGCAAGAGGAAGAGCTGCACAGGCATGGCTCTGTGAGCAAGAGCCACCAACCAGCAATTTAACCTTTTCTTTCTTCCATGTAGACGTGCCCAAGGCTGCAGAGCATCCTCTTCCCAGGTCAACGGAGCACTTCGCTCCGGGCACCAGTTTAAGTCAGATGTGTCAGAAAAACCAGCATTACTGGTGGTAGAACCAAACTGGCTACACAGGTTTTTTGTAGGTGGTAGATGCCTCATCCCTGGAATCATTCCAGGCCACTTTTGGAGGGGGCTCTGAGCAACCTGGTCTAGCTGAAGATGTCCCTGCTCATTGCAGGGGGATTGGACTAGATAACCTTTACAGGTCCCTTCTGTGATTTTATGGAAAGACGTTATTCCTTCCAAAAGAGTCAATGAGCAGGAGTTGATTTGGTGTCCAGCTTTCATTCTACCACTAATTCCTCCACACAGAGTAAATATTTAGTCCTCACAGTCTAAACCAGAGCTGACCTTCCCATCTACACCATCTCCTACAAACCAAGAACCACACAATTCTGTGCGGGGAAGGGTGAGGACACACCATGCAGGCAACCAGAGCTCAAAAATACTGATGACATCTTCATGCTGCTGTCAAATTAATGATATTATGTGACTACCATATGTGAAGGGGGGTAATTAATTTAATCAAATAACTGATAATGTTCCTTAAAATTACATCTCTTCTCTTCATCTTCTCTGCTTAAAAATCAATAGGAAATTACAGTCTAATGTACCTGAATATTAAAACTCAGAGATTCACGTAGAGTAGGAAAAAAACCTGAGATCCATCTGAGCAATTACTCAGATGACACAGTTACTGAGTTAATGACACAGACCTGAGTTGATTTTTATCCTTGGAGCAGGGCCAGGATAATATTAATGGCTGCTTTTGTGACTCTAATTACAGCACAGAGTCTTCATTGTGCTCAGGAAAAGCAAGCATTTGAACAAAAGGTACCTTCGTCTTAATTGCTGGGACTGCAGCCTCCCTGCTTCAGAGCACGACGTACACATGTTGTAGTGTAAGTTCCTCTCTACTCAGCAAAGTATTTCAAGATGCAGAAAAGTGCCTTTTTTCTTTTTCTTCATCAAGAAATGAGCAACATAAAAGGCCGTGACTACGTGCCAGCTTGCCTTTCATAAATAACTACTCCACAATAGTATTTTTTAATATAGTTACACAAAAAATGCTTCAATATTTCAAAAATATTTCCAAAAACCTGCATCTAACCTAAGTGCTGCCATACAGTCAGCTTTGTCTGGAACCCAACCTCCTGAGAGGGTTAAGTGACAGAATTTTTTGGACATAGGCTAAAATGAAAAGCCTTTGGGCACTCCGTTTGCAATGAAATGCTTTAGATGGGGAAAAATCTCAGCAAAGAACAATAAGAGCCTGGGCACTCCCAGCGACAGGACAGGGTGAGCTGGTGTCAGTCCAACTCTGCTGCTGGCATGGTCCGCGTCAGATATTTAGATGGGTACTCACAGCACCCTCTGAACACTTAAATCAGCTTCAAAATGACAAAGCCGGGAGGGCCGTGGCATCATTTGCAATGGAAAAGTGGTCCAAAAGGAGGGTGCTGAGCATCCTCCAACCCAGCAACCCCCCAGCCCCATGGAGGGTCCAATGATTCCCAATGATCTCAGTCACCTCTGACCTGCCACACAACTATCCAGATTTACTTATGGAACAAACTTAGCACAGGGACACCCAAAACTCAGCTGTGAGATGCTCTGCAACCTACCAGGGCCACAGCAGTAATTAAAAAATTGAAAGATCTGCGGCCAAATATCACGGTGTGGTGTTATTTCCACAATGAGGGCTGAGCAAAGCAAGCTTCAGAGTCTGTGTTCTTTTCAGAGATTTTCTTTCTTAAGAGAAGATTGTAACCAAACTACCCTGGGAAGAAAAGAGCCTTTGAACGAGACACTTCACAGAATTCTAAATTTAAATTTAAACACACCCGCAAATCATTTCTGAATGTTTGATTCATTTCATCACGGGAAAATCCCCCTTCCTTTGGTTAGAATTATTACCTTTTAATGGATGCCAGAAGATTATGATTGTTGCCATAATTTTTTCCAGGATTTTTCTTCCTTTGTGAGCCCACAGTGTTGCCCCGTTTTGCTCTTTGCATCAGTCCCAGGAACGTGCTCTGTATTCACTGGGTGGTTTCAGCAGCACTTGACATTTCCAGCCAGGTTGGAGTAGGGAACCCAGGCAGCAATGTTAGACTGGCGATCAGAACCAAATTATAGAGAAAAACAAAGGAATAAAAGATAAAGAGCTGGTATTATTAGCAATTTCTTTGATATAAAGCACGGCACATAACAGAGAATGACTGATTTATTGCCACTTTGGAGGGTACCACATCTGAGATGCCTGAGGTTCTTCTCTCAAAAAGTAAATACAAAATGGTGTGACAATTTCTGGGCTGAGATGACATCTAGCTTACGATTTCTGGCTGTGTTTTTAGGATAACAGCTAGGAGATATGATGAGTTCCTGGTGTGGGCACACAGATCCACCACACCGGGGAGCAGGGAAGCATTAAACCAGTCCCCACACCGACTAGAGGCTGGGCTGGGAAGCCAGATTGACTTAATTTATTGCATGGAGGAGGTCTGGAAAGTGGAAAATTACCCAAGGCTGAACAAAGAGGCTCGGCTGTAGCCATGGGGACACACAGAGGGGCCGAGCACCACCCAGGACGAGTGGCTCGGGAGGAAGGACACAGACATGCTGCTGTAGAGGGCTGGCTCTGCTTTCACTGGGGAACCAGCATAGTTAAAGTCAAGACGGCAGGAGAAGTCATAAGCTTCAGGATAAGTATCTTGGAAAACCCCAGAAGGGTTTGACCTCTGTGAATATGCCAATATGTGGATCAGTAACACAACATTTAAGCACCATAAAGGTGCCCCAGTTTTCCCCAGCCCCACAACTGAGAGCTATGGGGAGCTAAAGCAGCCAAGAGATGCACAGGTAGATATGGGAAACCTGCTATAACAGCCAGGAACTCTTGCCTCTTTCCATATAAATGAAGTAAATAATTCTTCTAAATCCCATCCTCCCCCGCCTCCACAGAAAGGACATCCCCATTTATTCTATGAAGTACTGAATCCTGTGATTTAGAGAAAAATCAGGGATCTTTACCCTTATCTTTGTGACCTGGTCAACCCCACCATTATAATAGGAATTCATTGTATTGCTGGAAGAATTTTATCTCTTACTGGTAAACCAAACTTCCCTCCAGTTACCACCTGTTTATCATCTGCCTGAGACAATACTTTTTTAATCAAGAAATTATTTTTAAATTCCTTTTGGTCAAAGTTGCTGCTGCTCAAGAGTGGCAGTTTACAAACAGACTGCAGTTACAAACCCTTGGAAAATGGGCAACAGGAGATTAACACTCTATAAAGGATGAGTAAACACATGGGAACCTGTTAAAATGGTAGGAAACAAGGAATTGTGAACACATGCCCTGGCAGCATCCAGAAATTTGTTCTTAACCTCCTTTTATCCATCCCGGCGAAGCCTCACCATGCCCCAGTACTGAACCCAGGCTGCTCCGGCAGCTGTCCTGCATTGAGTAGGGAGAGATTTATTTATCCTGCCCAGGAACCAATTCCCACCTCTGCTATCCACAGCTACTCTGGGCAATATGGGCCAGGGTCTCACCACACTCACACCAAAGAAGTTCTTCCTAATATCTAATCTAAATCTCCCCTCTTCCAATTAAAAACCATTAACCCTTGTCCTATCACCACATGTCCTTGTAAAACTCCACTCTCCACCTTTCTTGCAGCCCCCCTACAGATCACATAGGACATAATCCACAGAACAGCTTTCTTCTTCCATCAAAGGTACCGTGTTCTCCCCACGGCTTTGAGGATCCAGCAGCCCAGGCTGTTGAAGGAGACACGTTAGCGGAAGGACTATGCTCAAAACATATTTTCTGGAAAATTATGATTCTCACATTGTCTCAAACACCTGGAGAAGCTCCCACTCCCACCTCATGTGCTCTGAGGGTGCTCGCTGGCTTCGGTGCTGGCAGCATGAGATGCTGAGCTCCAGTACCTCTTTGGAGGACCAGGATGAAGCCAGGGGAAGGACAGGAGGGGAGGAACTGGGCTGGGGGCTTTGTTTGAAGTGAGGTTCAGCTATAAATGAGCATGCAGATTCAAGGTGGGATGTGGGGTGCAGCAAGAGGACCACACAGCCAAGAAGCCCACGTTTCTAGCACAGCTGCTGAGACGCCTCCTCACTGTGAAGGTGACAGGAAGGAATCCACAGCTGACATCTTTTTGCTGGAGCATTTGTCTTTTCTCGGGCACTGTGACTAATTACGAGAATTAAAAAACAAATAAAATCATAGATTTTGCCAGCAGACATTAGGCTTTAAAAAAAGCAGCCTACCAGGGGACAACTCACATGACCGACCAGAAAAAAAAATGGTAAACAGCTGTGCCTTAATATCTGTACTGCAGAGTTGAACTCTGCAAGAAGGAGTAAATAACCAGAGTAAAAATTGCTGATAGCTTCTCTAGTCAAACCCAAACTACACTCAGTGGCAGGAGGGACCCATGAGTCGAGCAGGCTCTGTTCCTCTCAGGGGACAGAGTCACTTAGGGTGGGACTGATTAAAAGATAAATTTCTACTCAAAGTGTATTTGGCTAGAAAGGTGCTGGCTCCAGGTACAGAGGTTCAAGTTCTCCTGTGACCCATCAACCTGCTCCTGATAGCTCCTAGATGGCCAGTCCTCATGGGGACTTGGGTATTTTGAGCTGCAACCAAAGCCATGGCAGGCGCCTGTAACGTTTTTATCTTAAATTACCGAAGTGGAAATTTATCTGTTTGCTTCTCACATTTGCCCCTTTATGTTAGTTCCCTCCCAGATGGAAACGAGTCCTGTGATGAGGACTTTGCACAGTCCTGGCACGTGATCTTTGCTAGGAGGAGTCTGAATTGCTTCACTGGCCCATGCTGCTGTTGCAATCAATCAGAGTTGCCTTTAATTTCTCAATCTGGAGTAATGACTATTTTAGATCCCACATTCTCAAACCATTTCACTTGAACAGTGGAATTCTAGACTTCATTAACCTGATGGCTCAAAATCAAAGGACAACCACCCTTCCATTTCTTTTCACAGCTATTAAGCCCATCTCATGACAGTCAGAGCACGACTCTTACATTTTGAATATTTATGGTTTGTTTTGCTAACAGGACAAGAGAGAAGGAAGAAGCTTGTGGATCACTGGCTCACGCTGCTGTCATTTACAGACCATGTGCCTGCAAAACACACTGATGGGGCTAAATCCATCCAGCAGAAGTTGGATTTGGGCTGTATTGCCCCCAGAGGAATCCGTGATACTGACATAAAAGCCTGAGGCCACATCCTGGGTGACACCGTCTACCCAGGGCCCTGCAGCAGCATCCTGCCTGTGCAGCCACATCCTAGGGCTGGGGTAGCCACATCCATCACGTCCCTGACAGGTCTGAGCTCTGCCAGTGCCTCTTAAAAGAGGGTAATTTAAAGCATCCAAAAGAGCTGAAGGCATATTTACTCCCCATGCATTTTTTTTTTTTAATTACAAAAGCAATTAATGGCCTGTCTGTTGAGAGGCAATGAAATTAATTTGCTGAAAATCGCAATTTAAGCCTATTTCAGGTGAGCTGAATTAATTAAAACACTGAGTAAATCCAAACAACAAGCATATACAGAATACAATCCAAAGTGACCTAAAACAGTCAGTAAATACCTTCTTATTAGCAGTGACGGAAATTTTTTCTTGGACTCTTCTAAAAAGGTTTTTTGAAAATAGAGTACTAAGTTTGAATAACATATTCATTTTCATTTAGTAATTTTCCTAAAAATAATTAAAAGTATTTCCAAAATTTCCTGTCAACTTTGTTTCAGCATTTTCTAGAAGAAATAAGTTAAGTTTTTAAGAGAAAAAAGTACTTCTTTTCCTTTTTGCAACTGTTGAAAACTGGGGAAAAAAAGACCCTATCGTTTGAAATGCCTGGAAACGACTTTTTCAGCAACGTTTTAGATCTTTCATCTAACTGAAAAAGTTGCTGTACATTCTCTCTGACTATCTCTAGGGAATGTACTTTGATATCATTAATTTTTTTTAAAAAAAAGGAGCTGAAGGGCAGACCTCAGAGTTTGAGGCAAGAGTTTGCCTCAAAATCTCAGCCTGCATAAATCAAAGGAGGGTCAAAAAAAGGGACTCGTAGGTTGACGAAAGCTGTGAATCCATCCCATTTTCGCTATAAATACGTGTACAGTAATGTCACATACACCTTCACATGCTAATGGCAGAGTCCTATTAATGCGGTGAAATCACACTTGTGAGCCGCAGACTTTAAATGTCACCTGACTAAGAGGATTTTAGAACAGAGCGCTTAAGATTTGGAAACTTGCTTTTTGGCTAAAGGATGAGGAAAACGGACAGTCCTTTACACTTTCATTTTTGAATTTTCTGTCACTACTGACTTGCCGTGGCTTATCACGTAATGCGGCTGGCGACTCTCCAAACCCCACTGAAACCAACTGAGAAAACCACTGTGAAGATTTAGGGGCTGGAATGATGATTTTTGGTAATGAATATTTTAAGCTCCTTTGACATTTGCAGTACCCATTCCCAGAGCAGAGATGGATTTAAAAGACAAGTTGAGGATCCTGGCAGGGTCTGACATCACCTGAGCTGTCACACTCAGCAAAACCAGCTAATTACAAAGGTGTCAAAGTCCTGCAAAACCTGCTGTTCCCGTGGGTAGAAGCTTAAGGGTTAACTTCAAATTTCTTCTTCAGATCATTTTTCCCTTTCCATTTTGTCTGTACTGATTTTGTTGTTCATTGTCCGTTAGTTTCCCATCCGATGAAGGCCTTTTATTGCTAGACGTGGTTGAGTTGTGTTGCCCCATCCATGAGAAGTGGACAAGCGTGTCTATTTATCTGAATTTTGGCTGTTTTCCATTATTCCTTTGATCCATCCATTTACCAAAAGAACCTGGGAGATGGTCTCTCCAGCAGCATTGCTGATTGCCCTGGAAAATCTCCATTGTCCTCAAAAGGAAGACTGTATCCAACATTCCATGGGCTTTGATCCTCAAACTTTTACCAACTGTTCTGCCATTTTACATCACCATAATTAACAGGGTTTTTTTCCACTTTGAGGGCTTGAAAGCAGGCACCTGAATTTATCTATAGGCTTGTAAAGGCATGGTCTGACCTTCAGAGGACCTAAGTGCTGCAATCTCCAATACTTCCCACATTAGCCCTCTGAAAATCAGTGGCTGATGTTCCTCTACTCTGTATTTCTCCTTTCTCTTATTTAAGAGTGAAAGGAAGAGAGTTGCTGGGGCAAGTAACTTTGCCATACTTGCATTAACCCTGCCATATTAGACACCTTACCCATATTTACCATATTTGCATGGACTTTTCCAAACCAAATGCTCCACACGGTTCCCAGGCCATGACCCTGCTTGCTATGGGTAGGAGATGACATTCAGGCTCACGAGCCCACACACCCCCATTCCCCCGATAACCTGGAGTTGTCATTCAGTTTGTCATAGCATGTCACCAGAAAATAATGACAGAAAGACTGGGAGTGGGCGAGGTGTTTCTGTCTGCTCAGCCTCAAAGAAGACCGAAAAAAGAAAATGAACTCAAAATAGAGCTTGTGATGCTCCCCCCGCAGAGATGGGAGATATTCCTCCCTGCAATGTGGGAGTCATCTCAATGTGAGGAAGAGATCCTGCAGAAATCTTTAAGGTTGGAACTAATCTCGTATTTCACCTCTATAATCTAGGACCATTAAATATTTATACTGTTGGGATACACACAAAGAAAATTAATACCTGTTCAAATGAAAAGGATCAAGCTGGGAAGAAGTTTAAAAGCAAAAGAGAACAAAATATCAAGTTGGATTTTCTTTCCATTTTTATTCTCAGCAATCCTTCTGCTAATGTGTTATTTCACCCTCAATACCTCTGACAATACCAGCTGCTTTGATCCCAAAGGCTTATTTGCTCCCTAAATCAGCAAGTTTGCAATAGCTTAAATAAACTCCAAAAGGTTCAAAGCCCAACAGAGAGAGATAAAATATACTTTAAAAAGACATGAAGTCAGGAAGGCATGTGTTCCTTAATGACTTTCCTGGAGGCTATATCTCTTCTCCCCCCGCCGTTCTTCCTCCTCATCTACCTTCCTTCTGTTTCCTGGCTTAAATTAGACTTTAAGATCTTCTGGATAGTGAACGCATCCTTCCTGTGCAATGGGCCATGGTCTTCACTGGAGCCCCTGGTCCATCCTGGGACTAATTTTCCATCTGTTGTCAAGGGTACCTCTTTGGTCCATTAACAAAGAGCAAAACAAACAAATCCAAAAAAAGCCAGTTCACACGTGATGTATGAATTCTCATCTCCACACTGCTCATTTCTCATCTCCAGAGGCTCCTTCTAAAAGGCAACGGGTATTTTGCGTTTGTGCCAACATAGTGGAGAGGCTGTAGACAATCATAACAACCCCAAACAAGTTATGGAAACTGCAGGGACTGCTTTTATACACAGCAAAAATTTATTACCTGTTGCATTCTGGTAGTGGCAGGATTCAGAGGCTAAGAGGAGGAATTAAGAGGTGCCACACAAGTAGGATGTCACACACGTGACTGAGTGTCCTAAAGCTGCAGCTGTAAAAAGCAAATTGGCCTGAGTGTAGGTGTGGGGAAGGAGGAATAAACGCAGTAGAGATCAGGTGGTTTTCTTTGAACGTAACGAGGATTTTTATGCGACAGCAGAGAGATCAAGGCCATGTTTTTTCCTGAGTTATAATCCTCTTTTCACCCTCTTTCTGGATGGTGGTAACAGTACTGCTTCTTCCATATGCTGCAGGCTTCTGCCCTTCTCAAGATTGTCTCAGCATTTGAATGCTAAGAACATCACCAGAAAGCTTTACCAGGCTCCCTAGACTTCAGATGTCTCAAGTGAGGCTACACAGCCTTAAAACAGAGAGCAGGGACCTGCTGCTTGAGGCTCAGTGCACCTCAGTCCCCATCACCAGGGAAACAGGGAGATGCCAACACGCCATCGCGTCCCCACCTGCCTGCCTGCAAGAGAGTCCACTCTCCTCTTCCCAGAACTGTGGGAATCTGGTTCAGATTAAAATAAATTCCAGCAATTTTCTCACTAGTACATCCAGGAGAACTCTCTACTTTGCTTACTGGCAGAACATGGGTTGTTAATTTATAACTGTTTGCATTTCAGGATGGTTTTATGGGGAGAGGTTGCTCATATTCCTGAAGGAGGATTGGCATCTTCCCTTCTCCTTCTCCTCATGGCTTGAGGGGAATGATCTGGGGAAGTCTCTGAATCGCTTCACCTGGGGTCCAGCATTTTGCTAAGTCACTCTGCCCAACACACACACACACACATTGCTGGTTGCTACCAACTTTGATTCATTTAAAACATAAATTCTGGTCATTCAGTTTACATGAAGGAAAAAGGCAGCGTGTGAAGCTTTGGTGCAGTGGGCAGGGCATGGAGAGCTGCTGGGAGACAGCCACAGGTGGGATTATTTACTCTCAGCACAGTTTACAAATGTATGAAAGAAATCAGAAGCTCCAGCCAACACCAACAGGAACCTGGGACCGGTCACACACCAGGCTGACCCACCAGAAAGGTACAAATGGGAGACAAGATGTGGGTTGTCTCTCTTGCCAGGGCATCTACTTTAGGAAGACTGAAATTGAACACAAAAGAGGCTGCTCCTATTCCCCCATTACAAAGCAAGCTTAAAACACTAAAGACCAATGGGGATGCTATTTTTTGACCAACTGACTCCCGCTCCAGGTCCCAGTCTTGGTGAGACCTGGCCATGCAACTGTTAGTGGCTTCTGCGCGCCCTTGGTCCTCCCAGGCCAAGGCAAAGAGCATCCAGGTCACAGCAACAAAACCCAGTCCATTTCTGCACAAACCTTTTCAAAATCTACAGAAAACTGGGTGTGCTTATATCTATCTCTGCTTATATCCACTAAGAGATCAGTCACGACTCAATCTGAATTCATTACAGACATGTCCCTGTGCACAACCTGCCAATTTTCAAGTGTCTTTATCAAACAGACCCCAACCAACAACTGCATGAAACCTCCTGCATGTCAAACTGTCTAACTCTCCTCTTCTAGAAGCAATCCCTGTAGCTGACCTTAATCCAAGGCCTTCCAGCAGTAAAAAGTTACTGTGTATTAAAAACACATGTAAATCTTTGGTAGATTATGTCCAAAAATGCTGAGAACAACAAACATTCGCATTCGACCAGTAGCCACCAACTTCATTATAAATATTTATATAGGAAGACAGGCACAAAACCTTTGTTTACCTCACAGCAAAGCACTCAAAATTAAGGAATTTTTAAGTGTATGTGCAGCTTTCGTTAACTGAAACTCTGTACTTGAAGTGACAAATCCTGGGTTTAGTTACACTCAGGCAGTTTCATTCTCCTGAATTGAATTCAAGGGACTTGACGTCTTTGCTAGCAGCAATGTGGAGCTCTCAGGGATCATTCCCAACGGTGCCCATGTAAGTGCACTAAAGGCTCCCTGTTGTACATATATTAAATCAAAAGGTGAATTTTGATTTAATATATGCAACTCCAACTTCACCCAGCTTCATTCCTTTACCCTTCCTCACTCGTTTATGTTACACTCACATCACGGTGCTTCAGAGCACACCAGAAGGTCTTCGTTGGCAGGACTGCATCCCTTTGATATTTTCATGAGATGCTTATGCATTAAATTAAATGTGGACAAAAATAAAGGTCCAGAATATAAAGGGAGCCAGACCCAGCAGATACTTTCCATCTTGCATATTTTCCACGTGTTTTTCACAGCCTGGATGCCGGAGATTGCTTCTAGGGCGAACATGGCTCCTCAGGATACTGCTCCCTTTGGTTCATGCCATGAGTTGTCCCTAAGGCTATGGTCCCTGGGCTTGCCCAAGATGTTTTGGGAGAAGGGGCCAGCCCTGTTTTCTTCTCCCTTGTTACAGGGCAGGGGGAAAATGCCTGAGGGCCCAGGTCCTGGTTCCAGCTTTGCAAAGGAGCTGGAGATCAATCAATGGGATGGCAGGAGATGGGCACCTTGCCAAAGACATAGACCTGAGCATAAATTCTTGCTGATGTCTGTGCACTCTGTTGGTTTCTCTCAGTTTTTCTCAGTCTGTTGATAAGACAAACAAGTTTGTACATTTGTGTGGGTTTTTTTTTCCAGGATCCTCAAGGTGCAACAGACTTCAGGGGCAGATATAATCAGCCAGCCATCCATCAACCAAGTAGACACCTAGGGAGAGCGAGGATTAGACATCAGCCCACAGGTGGGGAATTCTTCCCTTCATCATAATTTTTCTTTTCATTTCTGGGATCTTTTCTTCAGCAAGATGCTTTGACAGATCCCAGATTTACTTCCCCAAGCAATGGGTAGGGATATGTTCTGAAAAAAGGAGGTGAGACAGCCTGTCCTTGGGGGACAGGGATGCACCAGCAGTCACAGCTGGAGAGACCTGGTCAATGCCCTGGAGAACCAGCTGAATCAAAAAGTTAGATTTTAATGCATAAAAAATTAATGGGCAAGGTAAGATTATTTTTTTTTAACCCTCAATGTATAATGACAGGTTGCCTTTCAATGAATGGGTTTCCCCTCAACACTGTTCCCAGGAAACAGCCAAGTGAACTCAGCCCCTTGGAAGAAGAGGGGAGAACACTGATGAACATCTGATCTCACATAGGGACAGGCTAAAAAAATTAAACCTTTTTTTCCAATGGAGCAAACAATGAGCTGTAAAGAGCATAAAATAAACTGCAGATGATCAAATCTGGAATATTTCACGTTATATGGAAGGAGACAAGGTTTGCTAAAGGATTTAACCTTTCCTTAGTACCCTGTCCTACCGACTCACTTTCTCTATTTCCTTTGGATTTCATAATCTTGATAATTTCCTATTTCAGATGCAAAGAAACAAGTAATAGTCACTTAGGGAAAAATGTATCAAACCTAGGAGAGGATTATTTTTTTATTTTTTTTTACTTTTGCTGCTTAATAACTTTAGGAATGTGGGTCAAGCTATTCCTTTCCCTACTTCTGTTACATTAGTGACACGTGTAGATTGTAGAGACCCCCATTCACCATGTTCCTCAGCATCTTTTTTAAACTGTATTAATTTAAGGCAAGGTTTTTTGGGACACCCCCAAACCAGTGTTGTACACTGCATGGCAGGGCATAATGTCAGGCTTTGAAAAGCTCTTGGAGACCCCCAAGCCAGAAGAATCTCACATATCTGAGGCATCATAAATCAGTCATCCTTCCTAAACCTGTGGGCAGTGTGATTTTTGGCCTACTGCAATCAAACACCTTGGTTCAGAGAAAGCCTCTGAGCATCCAAAGAAGAGCAAGAAGGAAAGGGACAGCAGGAACATGTAGAAAGACAGCAAACCAGAAAAAAAAAATATCTGCGGTGTCTCTTAAAGACAGCAGAAGAGCTTGTCTACAAGGAGGGTGTAGAGGGTATCCCAGAGAGATACTAATCTTGGGAGCTGGTGTGCAATGCTTAAAGATTAAATGCACAGGATTTAATCCCACCCTTGTAAGAAAAAAGCTTCCTCTCTCTCCTTGTATCATTCTGTAGAGAACTTTTTTTTCTGTCAGAAATACCTACTAATCCTCAGTATCTGCTAGGAAAAAGGACACTGTTAGGGTAAAAGAAGATTTTGAAAGAAACCCGGCTTCCAGCCTAAGCGGAGTCCGGTGCAAAGGAGCAGTATCCACCACCTGCCTCCTCTCATGGGCTCCCAGAGCCCACCCTTTCAGCCCCCCATAAATCCCTCAGAGCAAGCCCTGGCACAGACAGCTTTATCCCCATCAGCACCCACTGCCCACCCCAAACACTCCTTGCATATAAAAAGTTGAACCGCTCCCCCGTTCCTCCTCCTCATGGATCTTTATCAGTGGTGGCAGAGGGGGAGCTGCAGGGGAACGTCCACTGGCTGCCCTCAAAGCAAAAATTACAGTTATTGAGTAATTCAGTAACTCTTGGTCTGATCCCTGAGAAATGAGATCTGGCCAAGTCCTTCCATAGTGGCAACAAGATTTTAATGAAAGAATGATATTAACAGCTCTCGGGTTGTCTCCTTTATTTATACTAGAAGCTGGCGATAGACGCAATTACAGTAGATTAACTCTGGCAAAGCTTCAGCATGAAAACAATATACCAAGGCCAAATTTTATTCCAAGTATAATATATCTATTGCCCTGTCTGCGTTTCTATTTATTTTGTTTGGACTAGCAAACTTTAATCCAAAGAATGTAATTACAACATAACTTGCCACTGGGTTTTTCCAAGTCTATATTATTCATTTGAAGGCAAAGTAAATTTACTTCTCATTGAGTTTCAATCCGAAGGTTAATTTTCTTTGAGCTAAAGGAGTTTTGACTTGATTTCTATGCATCTGGGGCAACCAGCACAGCTGTGGAAACATAATTGCTCTTAGAAATTTAGGGCCGCTCATCTTCATTTTCAAAATTGCTCGCTCTTTTGTGTGCTTTTCTAATTTCAGCTCTCTGAAGCAGCCGCTGATGAGCTAGCCCAGGTGCAATCCTTCTGGACTGTTCACTACCTCCGAGTCGAACAGTTCTGACTATGCTCTGCCTCGCAGAAAAAATAGCCTAATTAGAGACAAAAAGCTGATCCGTTAAAATAACAGAGGAGCCAGTGAGAGAAACAGGGAGAGTTGTTTGCCCCATCGAAGCCAAAAGGGGAAATTCACCCTTAGCACCAGTGGGGAGGGGGCTGCCCTGGGGAGATGCAGAGGACGGGCGGCTCCATGCACCCATGGTGTCAGATGGCAGGAGTGGAAAATTAGCAGAAAACTGTTATTTATGACCCACGAACACAACTAATAAATGTACAGCAGCGGCACCCCCAGGACCTCACCTCTCCGCAGCCTCCAGAAAGGACAGAGGTGTTTCTCTATGAATATGAAGAGGTGAAGCGGAGTCCCCGTGCGGGTACCAAGACCTTGGGGGATACACGGGTGAAGCACAGAGCTGTGGTTGCAATGAGGATATAAATCATCTCTAACAACCCCCTCTAGCGTGCTGGGGGGGACAAGGAGCCTGGCCCGCACCCGCGGTGGCTGCTCGAGGAACACTTTGGGTTGCAGTGAGCACAAATGGCTCTTTCACACGTCTCAGCAGATGTTACTCATTTTCTCCTCATCTGACTTTCAGATTTGGCTCCATTCTTTCCCCACTCCCAAAGCCCGGCAGTTGTCCTAGAAACCTCTCCTGGTTCCTCTGCGGGCAATAGTCTACCCCGGCTATTCGGCAGGGACCGGCGCGCATCTGCAGGCATCCCACCCCTCCAGTTCCTCATCCGGATCGCTTCTGTCTTCCCCACTGAAACTCATCTACTGGTCATTTCCGCTGCTCCACTGCACATCATGTTATTCATCAAGGTGCTTTGTCCCTTCTGCACAGCGACAAGCACTCCAAAATCCTTCTGGACATTTGCAAAATTTGGATAGAGAAGAGTAACAGCAAGCAGGACCAGATGTTCAGTGGAAAATGCTAACGATGCACCTCTGTATCACAGCATCCAAGGTTCAGCCCTGGACCACAGGATGCTGAAGAGTAGCCAGTGGGGACAGCACAGCTCAGTCTGGAGTGGAGATGCACAGGGGCAGAAATTACTTCCAGAAAAGCAAAAATAATTCACTTCATTTTGGGTGGATTTGCCTATGTGTAGATGCACTGGCAGAGATTAGGTTTGTAGAAGGTACCGGTGTGTTGCCACCAGAGTTCCCACCAGAGCAGATGACTTCAAGATGTTTAGTCCCATTGGAAAAACCCATTTTTACAGATGAAAACCTATGGTGTTTTGCTTCCAGTTGTGTCTACTGCTTATTTCCCCAGCCCTGCATGAAAAACAAAACATCTTCACAGCCCTGGCAGCATGTGGTCTGTACTGCTTTGACTGAATAGTCATCTGTGTGAGCAGGAGCTCGTAATTCACATGACACCTTTCCAGAAACTATCTTTTAATTTATTCTAAGGATGCCAGAAAAAACTAAAAAGCCTTGATAGATGCTTCATTTTTTTTTGCCAAGTCAATACTTTCAGCTGCATTCATAAAGGAAAAAGATGATATGACCAAATTCTTAGCAATGGTTGCTGACAATACACGCATATGTGGTTTTCCTCAAATCTGGATACCAGTTGTGCACGGCCAGACGTAGAAGTCACTAAACAATCAATAACTCAAGATAAATAACATTCCCTGTGGATTCTGCTCATTATATTAAGCACACAGATCACCCAAAGTCACTTGTCACCACCAGCAGGAATTGACCTAAAATAAATCATCAGCGATAGCTGCAGTGTGAAGCCTGGGAACCCAGGGTGGGTGGGAAAAGGTCTGGTTCCTCTGCAGTTCAGGGAACGTGTGCTCACCCAGCTTGCTCCTTGGACCCTCCACACTCCTCACCAGCAAAGAAAAGAAGACCTTCCCAGTTCACAGCATCCCTAGAACATCCTCGGCAATTCACAATTTCACAAGAAATCCTGAGATGGAAATAAACTCCATGGTAGAGTGTGTTCACAAGAAATAGGACTACAACATTAACATGTAAGGAGGAAGACCTCCATGCAAAGTTTGTGTTTTACTCCAGCTCTAAATTCACCAAAAATGAGTTTAGAAAATCCCCAGAGCAGTAAAATAGTGAAACAAAAGAAATCACAAGCAATAGCTAATCAATATGTAACTTGGGTTTGCAGTAGCATTTTCATATGGTTGGAGAAACTTACAAAGTCACTCAGGGTTATTTGCTACACGCTCGTATGAACGAGAAAAACATAAATCAAGAATAGCTTCAGGTAATCAAAGCTGATGTGTCCAACCAGTGATTTGTTTTTCTCTGGGAAGAGATTTGTGGTGATCCTTGACACAAGAAATGTGCCCATCAATTACTGGATTTATGAGCGTGTCTCCAGGCCATGAGAAACCCCGCAGCCATCAACCGAAGGACGGCACATGCAACCTCCATCTGTGCTGTATTTCAGCAAGGAAAACACCAAGAAATACCTTTCTTTTAGAGAAAACTGCTATATATTTGGCAAGTGGTGTAGTCAACGTTGGCCATGCCGTGTCCGCCCCCACCGCAAGCCCAACATCAGGGATGGAGGGAGGGTGAAAGAAGCCATATAAAAGAAAGATCAGAAAACTGATGTGTAGATACAACCACTCTGCTCCAAGAGCACCATTTTTGATGATGCCCCTCACCCCAGCTGTTGCCTACAGAAACTCATCAACATCCCATCATGTTATGGCATCAAGGAGCATTTTTTGGTGAAGGCATTCACAGGCAGCTGCAGCCCGAGCGCAGGGAAACGCTGGCGGTGGAGCCGGGCTCCAAACAAAATGAATTAAAAGGGAATGATTTCCCCAAACGGAGGCTGGGGGGAATCATCAGAAACAAATTAAAATCAAAACAAGTCTTCAGCAGGAAACAATGGAACAGATGTAATAATATTTATTACTGGAAACTGCTAAACATGCCAATTAATTTTGAAGGGACTTAAACGGATTAAGCTCCTTTTTACTGGAAAAATAGGAAGGAGTCTTGAATCACAGCAATACCTTCAGCGATGTAGTTGTGTTTTCCCGGAAGCCTGTTCAGAAATGAAATTTAGAAAAAAAAAGCCTCAAACTGGACAATAATCTTTCTGTTGCATTAATTGTATCAATGCCCCCGTGACTCTGCCTAGAGATATTAAGGGGAGGAAAAAATCAAACTGCTATTTCCATCTGTGAAGTTGGTCATTTCAGTCTGAACCACAGAAGCACTTGACTGGGGCCAAAATTAGCCGTGTAAGCATTTTTGATGCTCTAAGCACAGAAATAGTTTTAAGTTTATTCTGATGCTGAAAGTCATACACGTGATTAAATGCTTAGATAGACCAGGGCATAGCTCACCCTGTTACCATATAGAAATGCTATCATTAAAAATAGGAAATAAGTATCCATCTTCACTTATCTGTTTTGACACAAGAACAAGGAACTCCTTTTCCACAAACACATCTGAGGTTTTAAAAATGTTCATCCTACATTGGAACATAAAGTAAAACCTGAAAAAAAAGTATATAAAATAAACCAATTCAATTTTAGGAACACTGAGTGTAATTTTTTTTACTGCTTTTTACATGCTAACTTAGAAGACCTTTACCCACATTACTTCCTGCCAGTATGCAGAAAGAGAATTGAGAAATGCCTTCCAAGACTAGCAAATCAATTTACTTTTTCCAAAAAGGGATTAAAAGTACTTCACAGCACTGAAATTTGCCCGTTGTAAATGTTAATTTTGCCAAGGGACACTCTCCTTCGGAAAACTACCTGGAAACATCCTGCTCAGCCCCGCTTATCATCCTTGCCTTCCCTTCCTTTCACATTTTGTACAGCACTACATGTTTTCTTACTCAAAATTGGCATGTTCCTCCCAAAATAGTACTATGTTTAGAGAGGTTATGAGGAGATACTAATAAAACTGTGTTATTTAAAGAGTACAAGATAAATATGACACACATGCTCTTACAAATAGAAAGCAGCTGGAAGAATACTAACAATGCCAGGGTTATGTGTAAACTCCATTTTCCTATCAAAAACTACGGAAACACAAAAAGAACTGAGAAAAATTTGCTGTTTGCTAAAGCTGAGACTTACTGATGCTGGTTCTGGATCTGGCTCATACAAGAGACAAATTTCTTCATGTTTCCAGGGTTTGCTATCCTGATCTCAGCAAGAAAGCTTCATTCTTATTTCCTCCCTAATAGCTTAAACATATTTTGTTTGACAGATTCATTGCAATTGTGAAAATATTTTGTCCCTAAATGCAAGCAGGTTTTCTTTTCCATGAAGAGACCTAAACCCCTGAGATTCTGAACCACTTCTAAATACTAAATAGTTGTTCAACAGGAGCTTTGGCTCTGTAAGGAATCTAAGATGAAACACTTTCAACAAGGGCATGGTGGCACTTCAGCAGGCAAAAGGGAGAGAGACCTCCAAAAACCTGTCCATCCTAAACACATTATTTGGGAGGAAAGGAGGAAAATGGGCCGTAAATTCAACCTGATCTTGCTCATCCCCTTGTATGGACAGCCCTACTTGCCAAACACTGCCATCATGCAACAGCCACAGGAGTCATCCTCATGGAAAGGGTTAAAAAAACCCCTCAAGTAATGAGAAGCAAGCCACCTCGGGGCATTTCAGCTGCTGAAATGCAGGTGTCACTTACAGAAACCTCACAAAATACAGTCATTTCTCCTACCACTGATACTAAAGCCCACAAGCAATTACTCTCACAACCAGATGCTGCAATCAACAGCGCTTGGAGAGCTGGGGGAAGGACCCGCCGCGTCTCGCAGGCTGGCTTTCCTCCGGCCAAACCCCTTTGGTTGTATCCCTTCCTTTTGCCTTAGATATTTGATTATTAACTCTAAATGCCTTGACTATAAGGACTTTTTTTTTTTTCTTATTTAATCATAGTTCAGTGGAGGAAATGCTGCCAGCACGGTGCGTTGCTCATTGCCTGCTTCCTCTGGGTGATGTCCTGTTTCCTCTGACTTTCTTCAGGTGATGGGTGAAGCCTACAATGTGTCATGGAAATGGTTTAAGTACCAAATACTGCTCTATATGCTCTATTTCTGGATGTAACACCACTGAGCAATGCCCTCCTTGGGCATAAGGTAGAGTGAGGTACTGCACTGCATTCATCAGCCCTGTCCCACCGGAAGCCCAGTCTCCACATCCAAAGTCAACACCTTCAGATTGTTGGTTTTTATTTCCATGGCTTACACCACGCAGAGAAGTGGGAGGCTGGATGCTGCTGGACCTGGCAAGGGAGATGAGCAGGAGATAGAAAACTGCTTATCCAGGTCTCCCAGCATCCAGCCATCACTTGCTGGGCACTTTCTGGAGCCTTAATCCTGACCAACAGAAGTAATACCCAATAACCCCAGCTTCACAGGTGCATCTACCTCCATCTCTCCTCTGTTCAGAAACAGAGCCCTGTGTGCTATTCCAACAAAAAACCCAGAAAACACCTTTTCTTTTCTTTTTTTTTCCCCCCATATCAGCATGTCCTCACTAGGTAAAAGTATAAACAGCAGTTTTCAAAGGAATTAAGGAATTACTGTGGTTGAAAAGGGTGATAATATTCACCATCATAAGCTAGGATTCAAACTGACATTGTGGTAGAGGTAACAAGGCATCAGCTGTTTCCAGCCCACGTTTCTTAAATCAAATACGCAGAGAGGAGCATGGTGAGGAGGAGGAGAGGCTGAAGGTGCCCATCACCCATTGGTGCCGCATGGTACCCTCACAACTGGTGCTCACACCATTCCCTGCTAAAGGAAGGCTGTATCTACCCCAGAAACCTGTGTGTACATGGGAGAAAAGCAAAGCAACGTGATACTCGTTTGGCTCAGCCTCTGGAGAGGTCATGTTTTACTAAATTAATAATCTATATAGATCTGTTCAGCTTCAGCTTCTTAAGAAACTAATCCAGACAAGCCCAAAAGTACTAATAACATTTCACTCTGGGCTTGAAGGGAGATTAGAGAACATTTATTTTGCTTTCAGTATTTTCTGATCTCTCCCAACCTTTCCTTGCACAAGCATCTAAACGAGGAAGTATGAACAAAAAGACTAAGTAGTAGGGTTTATGTTGAATTAAATTCCACTGAGGGAAAAAAAAAAAACAAAACATCAAGCCAGCCTCAATAAAATTGATCCACTTAACATCCAACAAAATAAATACACAGGAACGTGCTTGGCTCTGCAAGCAGAAAGTTGGGGATTTATAGGTTCATATTTCAAAACTACTGCGATGAACTTCTGCATCTGCCACTTAAATCTTAGCTCCCAGCTTACCTGCAGCCCATAGAAAACTGTCATACATGGAGTTTCCTGCTTTGATTGGTTTTTTGAGAGGGGGGGATTTGATCCCCCAGCATGAGCATGTTGATCCAGGTGACGGAGAGCACCCTCTAATCTGGATTATTTTAATCATAGAACAAAACTCAACTTTCTCCTAAAATCCTACCTTTGGCTGGAGATCCAGCGCAAATGTATCAAGGCAAAGGAAAACAGGAAGTCTAAGAAATGCAGACCTGGAATTTGAGTTTTTCTGACCACTTTTCCCATGCCCACAGGGGAGAGGGCAGAGTGTTTTATTGCCCACAGAACCATTTCTGAAAGGAGGGTGGTTGTACAAGAAACATCTCAAGGTGAAAACAGCAAGTAGTAATGGCTGGGGAATAAAAATAGAGCAGGTTCATGGAGCGGGGGGGGGGGGGGGGGAG
>VXBW01002122.1:852462-894838 GCA_013400375.1 Thinocorus orbignyianus | reverse complement strand
AGGGCGCGGGAGGGGGGGCGGGGGGGGGGGGGGGGAGAGAACCGGGGCGAGGTGTGTTTGCTTTAAGCATCTCTGCAAAAATATATTGTTTAGAAACTGCCCCAGTGACACAACCCAAGACAGCGCCTGGGAAATCGATACCAGGAACCGGCAAATTCACGTTATTATCCACTATTTGGGCTTTGCTCAGATTTATTGGCTGATAAGTGGATCATGCAGGTAGGTATAAAGCCGTAATAAGATTATGTGTGAATGATAAGGAGGTTATAGACTATAAGAAAGCACAAAGCAGCCCAGGAGAAGGCTGGGGTGATTAATGGCAGCAAGGCACTGCTGTGGCTTACGCAGCGCTTGGCAGTGGGACAAAATGCAAAAGCCAGATGAGGTGGCGTTAGAGGCGTGAAAATAGAAGTGTGGGGCCAGTTTCACTTGACCTGCAATAGGGAGAGACAAATTATACCTGTCGGCACCCACCGGGCTCTAGGACTAGCATTTTCCCCCTTGACCCTTGTTAGGTTTTCCCTTTGGTTGGTGCCTGCCCCCCAAAAACAAGAGCTGCAGCCGCCGGCTTTTCACAGGGGCAGACCCACAGAGCATGTACCTCCTGCATCCCAAGAGAGGAAAAGGATATTTACTGGGGCTATTGCATTGATTATACAAATCTCACCCTGTTTAAATTATTTCAAAGCCTTGAAAACCCAGAGTGAGATTTTTAAGAGCTTGATTAAAAATGTGATTTTGCCCCACAAGCCCACGGTACAGGATCTAGAGGCGTTCCCTGACTCCAGGATGGGGCTATGTCACCTTTGCCTCTCTGTTCCCATGTTTCCTAGTGGGAAAGAAAGCCAGGCATGTGAGTAGGAAAGGAGCTGCGATACCTGCATATATGTATGTTTAATATTAGAATATTGTGAGTCTATGTCTTGGGAAACAAACGTTTACTCGCTGTAGTACGAGGAAGGTTCATCTTAATTCTGGGTAATTATATTGAATTATATATATGTAAATACTTTACACTTTTTGCATGAAATCATTAAACCTCCACCTATTTTTTGCAAGTTAATTGATACTGGCTGATTTGCAGATGGGGAAGGCCCTGTCTCATGAGCATTGTGTGGGCTGGAAACAGCCCCGGGAGCTTTGGGAACCTGGCAGTCACAGGGTGGAGACGAGCAAAGAAAGGATGTTGTGAACACCACCCTGGGAATAGAAAGAGAAAATGTTTCCGCAGGGGCAGGAAAGCATAAATTAATGCAGAAAAAAAAGCCCTTAGGGGTTTTTTAGCCCTTGCGGCCTCTGTCTCTCTAAAGGAAGGCTCCAGGCAGGGCCACAGGCTGCATCTCAAACTCCTCTGCAGGTGAATATGTGCATGGATAACACAGCGGTGTTAAACAGTGGTTTCTGACCTTCTCCATCTCCTGCATGCCACAGAAAAAATACAGATACAGGTGCCCAGCGCTGTCACCCATCAGAAACTGTCTGTGTGTCCCTCTGTTAAGCTCAGCTGGAAGTGGTATCGAGTTTTAAGTATTCATCGTGGGAGAAGAGAGAGACAGTGCAATCACATAACTTCATTTCCGTAAGAGACATCACTAAAATTGCTCACCTTATCAGGTTACTAAAATGTTGCCTTGGTGCAGGAGACCCCTCTTCATCCCTCAAATAACTGCACATTTAATCTGCTTGGGAAGAGGCAAAATTTATGGAGGTATTTAACGTGGCTGACATCCATCTTGCTATATTATAAAGTGCTTTTTAATAAATCAAATTCTCCACTCTAAGACACAAGTCTTAGCATGAGACACAAACAGCCGAGGAAAGGCATCTGCATGGACTTGGACTGAACATATATCAAACCCACAGGGTCCTGGGCAGCAATAGCCAGAGCTATCAGCAACCTACTCATTGTCATAAATAATGTTTTGACAAAAATGAATACAGAAAGAGATTTGTCAAGTTAGTTTTCCTTCATGGCTCAAAGTCAGGGATGATTTATAGTACACATCTTGAACAAATTAGGGAAAAAGATGCAAGATTTGGCCACTGAGTTGGTTAAAAACTATGCACTGAAAGGAACCAGAACGTTCTGTAGCAGAGCTTCAACTGATGGAGTTACGCTGATTTATATGTCCTGAAGATCTGATATGTGGTTTATACTGTTCAAGCCATTCCCCAAACGATGCGCAATACTCTGTCAGTCCCGACAATCCCACATCCAGCCAACTTCACCACGGACATCAGAGAGGAATAACTGCTATTTCTCTTTCTACATTTTTTGCTTGGTT
The DNA here is from genome assembly GCA_013400375.1 of Thinocorus orbignyianus. NCBI lineage: Eukaryota > Metazoa > Chordata > Aves > Ciconiiformes > Thinocoridae > Thinocorus > Thinocorus orbignyianus. Next base: position 892,553 of record VXBW01002122.1, on the reverse strand, counting down.
TCCACCAGCTTTCAAGCAAGCAGGACTGCTCATAGAATCTTCACAGATTCTATGCTCATGGTGACATTAGAGACAAGAATATTTATATCTAGGCAAAAAATTGGTTTTAATGCATCTTTTTGCTTAGTCCTGGTAAGGAGCAGTACTGAGTGATCTCCATGCCTATCACAAGCCAGGGTAGCTGGAAGTTTGGGTGCTGAGTTTTGGATAATGAAACGTTCCAGAGCAGAAAATCAGAATGCTATAAAGCAAGAGCTGGGCCTGGAAAGCACCTGGAGGATCCTTTGGGAGCATAAATGCATTAAAATATGTTCCAGCCAGTGGCTGGGCTCCCTGGGCCCTTGCAGAGGTAGGAACCCCCCACCTCCACCTGTGCACACAGAAGCAGGCCCAATTTCTCCCTCAGTTGTTAGACCTGTTGTGATTTGCACCACATTTGTACTTTTCCTTCTCTTCTTACTCCAATTTTTGTCTGTAAATGTTTCGGTTACAGCTATCCACAGACTTGCTTTCATTTCTGATGCTACAAATACTGTAGAGGTTTGAAAGAGAGCAAACACGGATGCAGTGCAGAAAACATTTGATCTTTTCCCTTTGAGGCCAAAGAAAACAAAGCAAAGGGCATTAAGCTCAAGGCTTAAACCTCTACCAGTTTCTTTTTCTTTTCCCCCCACAGTGACAGTGAATCCTTTAAATTTGGACCTAATGTGCATTGTGGCTATGTTTGCTAAAGAAAGACCTTGTGCAAAATTCAGCCGCCTCGCCCTGGAAATTGTCTCCCAGCAGCAAAAAACCAGAAGATAAAGAATTTTAAAGACCAACTTGTCTTATCATGCTTCAGCTCCAGATGGATTTGTGCAGACAGGGGCACAAATTATACCTTAAAAACAACGGGCTGTTGACATTGAGAAAATTATTACAATACCTTTTTCCCAGCCTGGTCTCAACAACCAAATTCCCAACTTTCCAACTCGAAGTGTCACACCAAACCGTGTGACACACGGGGTCAGGGAAGAAGTAAAGGGCTGGAATGGAAATCCCTGATGTTACTTAGATTCAGCAGACAGAAGCAAGTCCAGAAGTGTTTGGAAGTTAATATAAGAGGTTTTAAAAGTGATACTGGGTGTGCTACATCCTCAGCTGTCTCCTGCCACTGTGGCCAGAGTTTACAAAAGAATTGAAAGAAGAATTTCTGAGAAACTCAGTGTAACTGGAAATGCCAGCGAATATAATCATGGGGGTGAAGGGAAGTGGGGGAGGAATGGAACTGGACCATTTTAAAGGCTTCTTAAGGAAAAACAAGGCCACCCTGTCTTACACATACGAGTCAAATTAGTAGTTACGTTCTTGGCTGATACAACCCTCCTGACCAGCTAGCACAACTGTGGAGACAAGATCAGGCTGGCGCAGTGGGAAAGGCAAATTTATCCTGGATTTGTTGTTTCTGCAGCCAGCCTTACCCAATAGCTTGCTTACTTGAAACTATTTACGTGCTACAGAAATTAGCACGTTGGGTACAACGTGGGTTTGTTTGGGTACAAACACGTCTAAAGGCTGCGTGGGCTGCTTCTCCAACTTACAGACTGTATTTTCCTATTCAAGAGCATTAAAGAATTCAATTTTCACTTCCAGAGAGCGTTTCCCAGGCGACTTTCTTCCGCTGCCCTGCTCCGGTGAGGAACATCAAGAGCCGCTGCAGATCTTTGAAGAACTGGCCAACAATTTCCATGTCTCCTTGGCAAAAACAGACCCCGCCAGGCAGTCGTCCCACCTGACAACTCCAGAACGAAGGGGTGGGCTGCGCAGGGAGCAGGAGGGGGGGCACAGCTGCATCATTTGCAGCAGAACAGCTTTCCCCGAGCCAGGCACTAAATGCAATTAGAGAGAACAGAACATCCCCAAGTATAAGATATCAAAAAGTTCAAAAGGCTGGGAGGCCAGCATGGGGCAAGGCTGGGGTCGTTTGGAGTTGGTCCACCCCTCTGCTGGCACCCACCACTCAGCAAATGTGGGGAGAAGTGATGTTGAAAAGCTTTCTATTGTTGTTCTCCACACTTGTAGGGAGGTTTAACTGCCTGTTATCGTGGCAGAGGTGTTCTTGCTGCTGAAACATGACCCCGGTGTCACCAAAGTGCTGTCTCTGTGGAAATTTCACTACGGCAAGAGGAAGAGTTGTTGCGTGGCACAGCCCAAATCATTGCTGAAGGGAAAGAAAAGCCCACCGAGATGTTTGGAGGAGGAACCAGTGCCTAATCCAGCTGACATCACCGGCAAAGGTGTCCAAAGCACCAGAGATACAAATCCTAGTGAAGAAATTATGAAAGTGAAGAAGTTAATTAGAGAGAACTGAAGAAGTCTGAAGAGACCAGGACAGTAGCTTGAAGAGAAATCATTCATTTTGGCCTCCGGCAGAACTTGTCCGCTACCAGCCAGCTGGTCGAGACTTCAGACCAGGGCCTTGTAGGTCAGGGCAGGAGCAAAAACCAGACTGTTTGTGTCCAAATGGAGAGGTAAGTGGCTTCAGCATCAGCACGTAGCCATGAAAACCTTAAATCTTCACTCACGGGACACCAATGCTGGCTGGAGCCAAACACCAACCACTGACGGTGCCAACAGGGCAAGGCAACCAGCCCTTCACCCAAGGAGATTGTTTTTTCAGTCTCCAGAGCAAGACTTTTCCCATCGATTTCCAGCTGGGCAGAGGTTTGGTGGTTGCAGAAGCAGCCGTGGGAGTGACGCATGCACAGCCCAGCAATGCCCTGGAGCTGTGGAGAGGGCACAACGATCTGCAAGCTGCTTTAAAAGAAGAAACATCTGGCCCCCAAGGAAATGTGGGGACCGGAGCTACTGCTGGGGATGAGGCCTCATGGAAAGTACTTCTGCCTCTGAGGGCAAGTCAGTTAGGTCATAAATGCCAAAGCCCACAGCAAGTCTGAAGTCCCAGAAGGATCTCTTTAAAGGCATGAGGACAGGGACTCCAGAAGCATTGCAGAAAGGTTGACAGGGAAGGATGGAGATCCTTTTCTCTATCTTGGGTTTGAGCATCTGCAGTGCCGCTTGGTTAAAGGGTCTGGAGAAAGAATATGTGTGCAGCTTGGCATCTGTGAGATACTGGTACCCATCAGGTGACGTGTTAGGATGTGCCTGGACTCACAGCTCTGATAACCCAGACCTCGAGCCCCACAGGAAGCCATGCTCTGGCGGATGCTGTGGCTCCACATGGTTTCTGAAGAGCACCGGAGGCAGAGGACATCCAGCAGCGTCCCATTGCTTGTACCTGAAATGGGTCGTTTCCTTCTGAATCCCTACAGGGGATTTCATCTTTGCAGCCATAAGTTATCCAGCTCTGTTAAAAGTATAAGAGAGTATTTGATCCCTGAAGGGAAAAATTTCCCAATTCACCGTATGAAATAACCTGTAAAGCAGCATTTCCTTTGATTTCTCATTTCCTTTTATTTTTCCATTGATCTCATCACATTCTCTCATTGTTTCACCTCATAGAGCAAGGCAAGGGGACAGCTAATCTGTTTTCCCTCTGCATTTCTTAATGTCTTCTTGATTGAAATTCCCATTAACTCTTAGGTACCCTGATCTCAGGGAGCATCCATAAAACTACTTCCATTCCTACAAAATTCAGCTGCTCTGAAGCTTCTCTTCCAAGCCACTGAGATGTGGTGAGCTCTCAGGAACGGGACAGATACTTGCACAGTCCTTAGTATGTACCCAAAGAAATGCTGTCTGCTATGTTTCTCCAAATTTTTCCTGAGGACAAAGCGATGCTCTGACGCAGGGGACAAAGGGAAGGACAGCACTGCCCACGAGCCTTCCAGCTTCTCCTTTCAAAGGTGAGCTGCCACCAGCCCCATTCGCAATGGGGACAACCTCTGGCACTAACCCTCTCCTACAGCATTAGGGCTCCACAGCACTTCTGCTTCCAAATCGCTTTAGCAACAACTGTCTGCCTTTTCAGAAACAGCCAACTGCCAGGAGAGGCTGCCAAAGGCCTTTGGAAAGAATCATGAGCCGGACATATTTTTGTCCCCGAGAGTGAAAGCGGCAAAGTCTTGAAATTGGGGGAGACACCTCAGAGCAGTTTGTAGAGAGAAGAGGCTGCATCACTGGTTTGTTAGCCCCTGTCCTGCTAATGATGCACAGCCCCACAACATCATTGCATTTGGCATGGGTAGATTTTAATCAGCCCTGCCTTGGTCTCTAGCTGATTTCCCATTTCATTTCAACAACAAAACTCAGTGCTTCTTCACCAGACTGGTCCTCCAGTGTGCCATCCTTTCATGATTTTTTTTGGATTATTAACAAAAAACCCCAAAGACTCACATCACTCAGGGATGTGACTGCGGATTTTCAGTGCTTTATCTGTCCTTGGTGCAGGGACCCTCAGCCCCAGCCAGGCAGGAGGGGGGTACCAAGGTGCAGTAAGGAGGGGGATGCTGCACGGTGGCATCTGATCTTTCTATCCCTGTCCTCATCCCGTGATCATCCACAATCCTGGCCAAAACTTCTGCTTTTAGGGACTGATGGACTTAAGAGTATTTGCCGACAAATTACATTGTGGGAGAGTTTGGCCAGGCTTTTCTACAGCCCACTCAGACCACACGTGAAGGAGACATGGGTGGCGTGGAGGAGTCCCGCTTGGGCATGCAAACCAGGTGGGAAAGCCAGTGAAAAGGGGGCAAATCCAGCCTGAGAAAGGCTCAGAGCAATGAGTGACTCTCCACCAAGTCTTTATGGATTACACCGCTGCTGGGAAAGGTGCAGAGCCCAGTTAAATTGGGAAGGGGGATGCTGCGGAATCCTCCAGATGGAGGGGAGGTGGAAGATGCAGGGAGAGGAACCTCCACCACAGCCAGGCTCAGGGTGTGCCAGCAGGAACATCACTTGGTTTATTACAATTGTTTTATTTGTGGAATGAAGTGATTTTCTTAGGAAAATTGGGTATGACAACTATACCCCCTCCCCCCGACAAGTGCTATGGTAATTAAGCTTTTACCTGAATAGATAAAATAATTAACATATTCATTACTCAGAAGAAGAAACTCATTTGATGATTGATTGCAGCCTACTAATCTTCCATCAAATATTCAAAGTCTGCATTGTTAGGTCATTCATTTCTTATTTATTTTTAAAGGCAGTACACATGTTTTCTATCCCAAGGGGGAGCGGGAAAAATCAGCATATGAAATATTCCCATCATTACTAACACACAGCTCAGCAGAAAATGAATGGGTTTGGGGAGCACCAATCCTGCGTGCAGGAGACAAGGCTTCATTAAGCTTGCAAAGACTCTTGGGCATGTTACAGAAAGCACTAAGGGGGTGGGCGAAATCCTGCAGAGCCCCATGGGCACCTAGAGATGCTATGGCTTCACGTCCATGCCCAAGAGTTGGTGCTTGGTCCTGGCACGCACCCACCTCCAGTTGCACCATGGGCACCCCTGCACCATGCCATGAGGTGATTTACCTCCATACTTAATCACGCTAAATTATGGGCATTTTAATCTAATGGCTTTAATTCTTGGTTCTGAGGAGTTGTGCTGCTGTGGTTTCTGGGCAAGTGCAAACAGCTCGTGGTTAGCCCGGAGCAAGCTCATCAAGAAACCTCTCAAAGTTGGCTGAGGAGACCCTCCATTGAGTGCTGCATTCACACACCCACAGGGTTTTGGGGGAAATCTGAACCCACAAGTCCAAAAAAGGAAGGCAGGAGTCACCATAGACAAAAAACATATGGTCATAGTCCTTACCTCTTTCCAGCGGGATTGTCATCCCCTTCCTAGTCATCCTTTCATATATGGGGTCCCCAGGGTAGCTCCCTACCTGGATGCCACCAGCCAGATCACAAAGCAGGCCATGAGGTGCTTCTGGCATGGAGATGGCACACTGTGGGCTTGCAAAGGGGTTTTGTGCAGGTGAGGAACCTGTGGAGGGAGATGTAGAGCACAGGGGACACCTGGACAGTGTCCTGCAAAGAAAGGATTGTGGGTAGACAGCGGGGCAGGCAGGGAGGCCGGCAGTGGGGTAGACCTGACCTCTGCTGCATGACTGTGGGTCTGCAATCTTCATCTTTGTGATGCAAAAGTCCTCCTAAAAGATGTCACTAAAGCTCCATATCTCCAGGGCTTTGCAAAAGACCTCAGATACCTGCCACGATGTCCCTGCTGACCAACCCACAGTTGGTTGGCAGTCACCACTTCAGTAGCTGTTGGCCACCGGGCAATACACCTCCCATCCAGGGTGCCAACAGGGCACATGGGTGCTATTCCTGCTACTGTACTTCATGGTAAATAGTCCGTTCCATCAAAATATCACTGTCTTCTCCCCCACAATCTCAGTTTCCTTGATTTAAAGCCCATAAAACCATTGCAACATGGCTGCCAGCTCTCCCAAGGGACTCCCACCCCGTGGGGATGAGCACTGAGGGCAGTTTTGCTGAGTCCCCACAGCAGATGTTGAACCCTGTTCCTGCCATCCTTGGAAGAGTTTAAAATAATGCCCAGCTCTGCCAAGCTGTGAGAAGGAGAAGAGCCAGAATGGATTTTTTCGTGCCCGAATGTTTGCAGTTCTTGCTGCCACAGTCCTCCATCTCGGTAAGAGCTCATCTGGGACTGGATTAGAAACTTATTCGCGTGCTGATCTCATTTGGTCTTATTCTCTTGCAAATATAAACCACCTTTTGGTTCACTTTTCAGATTCCCCAGGCCTTTTGAATGTGGATGGGTTGGCAGCAGAGGCACTTCTTTTCAGAGAAGTGCCATTAATAGCGCACAGAGAGGCTGCCTGTAGTTTATTACATACAGTAACACCCTATTCTATCCCAAAAGCCTTTCATCTGAAAAGCTGGCATCCACAGATTACCCAAGACTACCCACACAAAGAAATGTGATGAGCAAATCAGGACAACATGATTTGCTTCCAATTCCAGAGCAATCAGAAAGGTTTTCTGTCCAATTGCCCTGGTCTTATTTGGTCAGTGTAACGCTCTAACTGGACATCTAGGGGGTAACGCAGCATCCCTGCCCAAGTGCTCCCAGTCCAACACCAAGAATTAAAAAACAAAAGGGAAAGGGAGACCGTAACGATGAGCAGAGTGCTGGTGCTGTCCCTGTCCCTGACCCAAGCAGCTCTCATCCCACCCAACCCCACAGAAACATCTCGGGGCTTTACCCGGCGCCATTGGGACCGTGACTGAGTCAGATCAAACAAATCACCTTGCTTTCCCTGGCATTCTTCCCTCTACCCTACAGCAAGGTGGGTAGCAAAAAAGCCATCCACCTCTCTGCATGATTAAGCATGAAATAAATACCTTCCACCGTTCACAGCTTAGATGCCATTAAGAAAATTGTACAAAGTGTAAAGCGTGCTTGCATGCGAAAACCAATGGTGAGTTGTAGCACGCAAGGAAGTGAGTCAGTAGGAAATTAAACACAATTTACTATTTTCTCAATGTAAAAAGCCACAGGCTGGGTTAATCCTTTTGTATATATTTAAAGGTGATTCTCAGATCACCTACACAAAGAGCCGGTTCTCTGTTTTGCCATGTTATTGCAGCCCTACTTAATGATTCATGATGAAGAGCTTCAAAGAGCTCCAAGCCCTGACAGCAGTCCCGGATCTGACCTATTCATTCTCATCTCAGCAAAAAAAAAATCCTTCTTGGTGAATAATTTAGGTCTATGAAGAGAGCTGCCTTAAAACTATCCCCCAGAGAAGGGGCAGCGTCTAGAATTTAATCTCATCATGGAAATAAAAATAAAAAGAATATATCAAAAGAAAGCAGCGACTGCAACAACAATACAAGCCTTATTTTGTAGAATCCATCCGTTGTGAAACTCCACAGAAGGGAACACAGCTGTTTTCCCTGAAATATGTTTCAAGTTTACAGAGACCAAAGATGAAATCCAAAGCTTTGACTTTCAACTTGCGATAGACAAACACATGCAAGGATGACACAACTACTGTTCAGGGCTATTGAGGAAAGAAAAAGGTCATTTAGAGCTAAAAGGTGAAAACACGCGCTTGACCACAGCCCGTAGCACATCCTCCGCTGACTAAGGACAGCACCGAGGGAGAAGGCTTGCAACACCCTTCTGGAAACTGAGGCAATTCTCCTCTCACTTCAAGCTTGGGATTGAGTTTTATATTCGCTCTGTTGCAAGGGCTGAGGACCAGACACTGCAGGAGGCTCATGCCACTTCTCCCATATAACACACGGCATCTGAGGCTGAACACAACATGGTTACGACACCAAAAAAAGGCATAAAAACTGGTGTGGCATCCAGGGGGAAAAAAAAAAAAAACAAACACAACAAACTACACATCTGTGCCCCTCCACCTTAACACTCAATTTCCTACTGAGTACTTTAAGTTTCACTCCTCTTCCAAATTCCTGATGCGATACACAGGGATTATGTCACATCCCTTCCAACGTTTAATCTTCTCCTCAAAAGGCTGATGGGGATATTCTTACACAGTAAAACTCAGGCAAACCATTCACATCACTTTGCCTCAACAGCAATAAGGAGCTTCAGCGTCATGGCCGTTTCAAGAAGATCTCTCATGACTGGCATCTTCATCTGCCTTGCATAGAACGCTATGACAGTTTGAAGGTCAGTTAATCCAAATCGTAGCTCACCCTGCACTAGAAATAACCAGCATAACCAAAACCAGCAACACTGAAATATTTCTAATAATGGTAATGTTTGTAATAGCATATCTTCTGGTCCCTGGAATGCAGAAAAATATCTAAGGAAGCCTCAGCAGGAGGAGAAGCCTCACCTGAGTGCATCAGGGCACAGATCCCACCCAAATTTCATTTCAGCACAAAGACACAAATGTCCTTGCCCTGGCAGACATAAGGGCTTGTCTGAAGCCCTCTCATTTTCACTCTGACACCATTTATTTTTGGGCAGAGCTTCTCCGTTCCAATAGCCCCTGCTTCCAAAGGCCTCCAGGATGGCGGTGCATGTCTGGGGTTTGTCTCCATGTCTTAGAACCCAAATGTTTTGTTCCAACTCAGCTACGTGTTGTGCTCAGCATGAAACAAATCTACTTCCAGGTGGCCAAAAATGGTGAAGGTTTTGCTTCGAATGGCAACCCCATTGCTAAACCTCTTCTTTCTCATTTTAGGAGATGACAACCACTCACCCCTGCTCCTTCTGCTACAAACCACCCTCCAGGGAGGGGAGCAAACCACCAGGTCTTATCCTCAGAGGTAAAGCTGGCTTCACCCTCCCTCGGTTTACCAGGGAACCTTATGCTGGGTTCGAGTTTTGAAAAGAATAGTTAACGAGCTGAAATGATAGACCTTTCACCAGCAACAATGCCCCTCTAATTAACTGGTGAAAGCGGGTGATAGGCTGTGTGCACAGGTATGGTTATGCTCCCCTGCGGGACAACTCATCTGCAGGGCTGGGGACAACAGCTAGACCCCCTGGTGACTACGCCTGGGCTGAAACGCTTCTTTTCAGGGGGAGAAGGGGTTAAATCCAAGCCCTGATTAATTACTATGGGATCGGGTGGTTTTGTGGAGGGCTGAAATGGATGCTTTGACCAGCACACAGCATGGAATGCCGGCTACTTGCTGAAACATGTTTGTCAAGGCGTAGGAGACACCGCAGACGCACAAAGCACCAGCCTATGCTGAGACCCTCGGCATATTCTTGCGTAAAGAAAAATCTATCTGGATTATCAGGGTTACTTTTGGGGCAGCCTGTGCCGAATTCCATCTACCTTCCCTTTCCCTCAAATCCTTTGCCTAAAACTTCTTCCGCTTCTGTGATCGTCATTTCGAGCTAGAGCAGGTGTCAGAGACAGCTGTACACGGCCACCAAAATCTGTCACACCAGGCAAGAGACACCTTTGAGCTTTCAGAAATAATTACTATCAAAGCCAGCACTTGGCATAAAGACACTGAACCGCTCAGGCACACATTGAGCAGTTACTGCATTTACACACACCTCAAACACATCCATTTCCAGATTTAAATTGGAACTAAAGCAACACTTTGCTTGTTTAATAGCTCAGATCTCTTTCAACACGAGCAAGAGTCATACAAGAAGAGGGGATTCGCTTTCAGAAAGCTTGATAACTTCATTTTTTTTTAATTCAGCCTGTACGTGAGTTTCCTGGCTTGGGGGAAGTTCAATTTGCCGTCAGCTAAGGCTGCACCCAAATTTTTATTAGCAGAGTGGGAGGGAAAACGACTTTCCCTTCCCACAGTTTCCCCCAAGACTGTTCCTGTGCAGAGAAGAGGCTGCCGAGGAGGTAATTACCCTGAGCAGGATCACAGCCCTGGGTGGGATATGGATGAGTTTGTTTAAGCCAAGTCTCCCTGTTGCCCAGCAAGCATCCTCACCACCTCACGGCGACTGTGAAATGAGCCTTTTCTGCTGCCTTTGGTGGTTTTTTTGTTGGTTTGGTGGTGGTGGTGGGTTTTTTCCTCTCTCATTCAAGGAATCAGATAACAACAATTTCCTTCAAAGGTTTGAACTAAGACCTTCCATCCCTCAGGTGCTCATTTTTATCACCAGGCTGAGGAACAAACCTCTCTCTTTAGTCCCATTGGCACTTAATAACGCACACCCCAAAACACCCCCAGCAGGGTGCAAGGAGACCCTCAAGGAGCTGGTTTAGAGCTGTGCAGTGGAAATACCCAAAGCATAAGAAAAACTATCATCCCACACACCCCACAAACCTGCCCAGGAATGGGGATTTTCACCCCAAAAGCTCTCTGCCACGTTGGCCACCCCTCCCTCCCACCCTGCTGCAGCCTTGTCCCCAACGTGCTGCCCACCCCTGCTTCCCCATTCCGTGGAGGGCAGGGGGAAGGCAGGCTGTTCCCGGCGCGTCGGCACGTCTCACATGAAAGCCAGGGCCAGGAACAAGGGCAGCTGCCTGTGAGCAACGTGCAGGCTGTGTGCGGTAGGGCTGTACTCACAGCCTGCCAACACCCGGGCCGGGAACACGGTGGGGATGGCTGCTGCCAATGGGAGCCGGCAGGAACGGAGCCATGTGGGAAACTTAAAATGCAAACGGAGCTGGGAGTGCTCGGAGAGTCCTTCCCAAAGCGCTGCCCGAGCTGGCAGGATGGTTGGTTTGGGTCAGTTTTTAATAAGGGGGACAGCAGCTGTATGTGTGGAGGGGGGTTGAGATGAAGCAGGGATCAGCAGAGGTATTTATCGGCAATCTGGTCTGGATAATCCCGCTACGAAAAGAGATCAGAGACTCGCCTCTGCTCTTCACCCATTTCAGTTTCACAGGCAAAAATCTGGAATCCGGATTTTAAAGATGCTATTTTAGCTGTTACCAAATCAGAAACAGACTCGGCAAGAGAGAGGGAACACGTATTTACATCCATGAAGTTCCTGTGTGCTGCTACCCTGCTCCTCACAGAGCAGAATGCTGTTAGAGTGTCCATTAAAGCAACCCAAAATTGATCTTATTACGATCTGAAACGTTCCATGTGCTAAAAATCCACCTAACAACACTCTTTGGAATATTTCCCCCTCGTATTTAGTTCACTAATCTTTCCTTTAGATTTGGAAACCCCTTCGAACTAGAAAATAATACTCAAATCAATAGCTGACACCCTTCCCCAGGTGAGACTTTTCCAAATCTTATTTCCAAGGCGTGCAGGGATTTCTTTGCAGAGCGTGGAGCACCTTCAAACAAGGCGGGGGGTCCCACTTAGCACCCCCATTCATCCAAATCCCCCCTTTACCCCCACTCCCCCTCATCCCTACTTCCAGCAAACCTCCTCCTAGTGAGAAATGTCCCCAGTTGGGCAGGGACAGGAGCTGCCACCCCATCGCTTGTGCTCCCACCCCCGGGATGCTCTGGGTGGGTGGGGTAAGGTGTTCCCCCCCTAATTTAGGGGCAGGAGGGATCACAGAGTGCCGGTGTCCATCAGTCCGTCCATCCTTCCCCGCCCACACCCCTCCTTTTCCTTTCCCTCCGGGGCTGAGGAAGCGGAGGGAGCCGTGGAGTCGCTGTGCATATTAATGAGCCGGGAGCAAGGGCAGCGGGAGCTGTTTTAAAAGAGGACGAAGGGGAGGAAAGCGGCAGAGCTCAGGCAGGAGCAGGCAGAGCCACCAGGGCAGCATCAGCATCATCGCCGGCACCAGCGCTCTCCGCTCTCCTCGCCCCGCCGACAAATCCAGCCACAGGGACGGGCTTTAGGGGGGTGGAATCCGGGGAAAAGAAGCGGAAAGGAGAAGGAAAAACCCGTTGAAAAACCTCAGCGCTTCTTCAGGTACCTGCTGTCCCACCATGAAGCTCCTGACAGCAGCTTTGCTCCTGCTGTTCATAGCCATGTGCTTAGCCAGCGCCGAAGGTAAGGGAGTTTATTCTGCTTTATTCCCATCTAAAACTCTTCTCCAGGTGGTTTGTTGTTTGTTTGAGGTTTTTTTCGCTTTCTGTGGTTTGTTGTCGGGTTTTTTCCCCAATTTTTATCTGCCTCTGGGTAGCCCCGAGTTGGATTTCACTATCCCACACACATTGAGAAAAGCAATGTTGTGAATCTGTGGGTAAGGGAACTGCAAGGTGGTTGCTTTCTTTCTTTTTTTTTAAAAAAAAAAAAAACACAAACACAAGACTCNAAAAAAAATAAGGTGGAAGTGGAGGTAAAATACAAACTTGTACCTTCACTGCACATGAAATAGCCCCAACTCACTGCGTGGGGAGGTCACACACTCTGTGCCGTTATTCAGGAGCACAGCTCAAATATCTCCTTCAACACCAAGAGTGGGTTTTCCCAGGGAAAACTAGAGCACGGAGCTGGATTTGATGTGGTAGCACAAATTCCACCCTGTGTGCCAGCGAGCGTTTTCTGTCGTGCACAAAATTGATGGTTAGAAAAAAAAAAAAAAGAAAAAAAATACAAACACAAACCACTCAGCTTTTGTCTGGCTGCGAATGCACGACAGCATCCGTACGAGGAGAAAAATGACTGAAACTCCTACAAAGTCCAAGAGAGAGAGGTGAATGAATGAGAAAACAGCCGGGATGTGGGTTTGCTTGCTCAGTTTAAAGCAAGTCCCGACTCATTCATTTCCTTTTGTTAAGTGTAGTCGTATTTAATCACAGCAGGTGCACTTTAAAAACCTCTCATATTTACCAATCATCAGAACACATATAATGCTCTGAAGCATATTTCCCAGAGCGATACCTTTTTCCCGGGATATAGCAAAGAAAATATTACTTTAACTTTTTTTTTAAGCTCAACAGTGTTACAAAATTCACCTTTTCCCACTGAGGCTTGAAAAACCAAAGTATAAAGTTCATGTGCACACAGGGGCTGGTGGGGAAGGGATGCTTGGGATGCGGGAGGGTTTTGCAGGCACATGAGAAAAAAATGCTTTCCTCTTGTAGGCGTGAAGTGCAAGTGTTCAAGAAAAGGTCCTAAAATAAGATTCTCTAACGTACGGAAGCTGGAAATAAAACCAAGGTACCCGTTTTGCGTGGAAGAGATGATTATGTAAGTTTTCCTTTTTTTATTGCTTTCTGTTTCCCTCTCAGCTGAATTGCTGTGCCTTAAACTGCAAGTTCCTGCTTCTTTCTTTGTTTTTCCTCATGCCCTGGCTCACTGATCTCTGGGAATACTTATTTGCTGTATTAAATGCAATTAAACACGTAGTTCTGACCGAAAACCCAGCTTATCATTTTTCAACACAATCCTTTTTGCTCAAAGAAATACTTACAGAACAGGTAGTAATAAAAGGATAATCATTAGTTCAACTGAAGACAGGGACAAACCCTACTTCAAGCTGCCAGATGAAAAAAATCCAGATTTATTTATACAAGTTAATAAAAACCTGAGCAGAGTTTGGTTCGTGGTGGTTTCTGCAAGGAAGAATTATCCCCAAAAGTCAGATTTTTGCCTGCATTGTACCAGTCCCATCCCCTCGCCTTGGATGGGATTACCTAGCACGGGAGAAAAATCCTTTTCCTCCCCATCCCACTGCAAGCTGTGACCAACACCACTGTGAAATCCCAAAGGGATGTATCGACCAACCCAGCCCAGGCAGGCTCGGGGATTTTTTGGCATCTGATGACTGGGTCAAAAGGAAGTGGGTTTGGGGTGTTTTTTTAGATTTTTAAGGTGGTTTGTGGTGGCTTTTTTTTCTGTTCCATTTTGGATATCTTCAGATCCCCCGACAAAGCAGCAGCCAAGCAGCACACAGGGCTGGAGAGCTGAGAAGATCACACTGAGCCCCACCTCTGCCACCTTTAAGTGGGGAAAAAAGGGTCCCACGAGCAGCCACACCACCAGAATGCCCAGGACTGATTTTCTCCAGTGTTTTTGCTCCCTCACTGAATAGTTGCCGTTCGCTTAGTCTTAAAATACTGCTTGAACAGGACTGGAGTCCTGTCCTACCGAGCCACCTTCCACTTCCAGCGCCCTGTAACGCCCATGGGGCCAGATCCTGCCCAACTGACTGACACAACCAGGGAGATACCAGGAGAGCCTGATCCTGTCCACACAGAAACAGCTCACGAGACTCCACAAAGAGCTTGAGGAGGAAAAGGAATGGAGAGCTGAGTTGCCTTCGGCATCCTCCAGCTTTACACTCGGATCGCTTCGAGCAATGCTTAGCTCAGCGAATGCCAGACCCACCTCCCTGAAGCCCAAATCAGCTGGTGGCAACCTGAACAGGAAAAAAAAAGAGCTTGCAGAGCATCACTGCCTGAATCGGTTCCTTGCAGCTTTACTTTGTTTGCTTTCAGCAGCAAAGGGATGGTGTAGAGGGGGCACTAACTCTTTGCATCCCACCCCAGGCACTTGCCCGACAGCAGCTGGTGGCCGGGAAAGGGGTAGGGGGGAAATACAAAATAAATCTCATTCATGCAACATTTCACTTTCAATCAGAAAGCCGGGAAAGCTGGAATGTCGTGCACAAGAGGGTTGCTTTCCCAGCTGGATAGCTCTGCAGCGATGCTATTCAAGCCTGGAGGTTTGCTCTGGCTTTGAGGCTGCTGTGGGGACAGAGTTGTGCCATTGCTGTCCCATTGCTGCTGCCCAGCCCGGGGGGGGGCAGGACAAACCCACTGCTGTCACCGACTTTCCAGCTACAATAATACAGCCTGAAGGCAGCATGAAAAGCAAACTGAAATTAATATTCCATGAACCAATCGATCCGGGAGTCTCTGGACAAGGCAGAGAAGAGCTAAATTCCTGCAAGTGAGTTTTTGTTGCTGTGGTGATCATCTAAAATGAGTTGTTGAAGCTGCTTCCCCTCCTTGCCCTCCCCAAAATCTCCTGTATCTTTTCATACGGCAAAAACTTGATGTAAATGGTGTTTGGTAGAGAAGCAGCAAGTACTGGGGTGCAGTTTAGGAAGGAGTTTGTCTTTGGCTATAAGCCCCCCAGCAGAACTGCGGTACAGGGTAAGAGACAGATGAACTGAGCCCTTGCTCTGGTGAAAGCCCATCAAGATTCAGAGTACATCCACCACTAATTGTGTATCTGCCACCCGGGACGAGGAAAAGCAGCAGAGAACAGGAGGGAGGTTTAACTCTTTCTGCCTGAAAGCATCCAGCCCCCCTCCACCAATTGCTCCATCCCAAAGAGGGGGGAATATGTTGGGGCAAGACCAGTTTATGGGAAACAGGCGCCACAGGGAGCCTTTCTCCAGGGACAGATGAGGTGGGTGGCAGTCCCTGCACTGGTTTGAGATGAACCAGGATCTGTTTCTGTCCCAAATCCCACTGGGGGGACATCACTGGGGGTGTAAGTTTTGGTGCTTCAGTTCCTTCTCCATCCCTCTCAACCTCTTCTTGCAGCCCATACAGAGAACTCCTCACTCAGGGCATCTGGTCCCCCAGCACCTTTTTTTAAGGCATGTCCTCTTACATCTGCTGGCCCAGCATCCCCAAGAGCAGGGCCAGCTTAGCTCAGGGCACCCAAAAACCACCCAACACTGTGCCCTCAGCATCAGGGACTACAAAGGAACCACAGAGGACCACAAGGCTAGCTTAAGAATGTCTCCTTTGCATCCAGCCTCCAGCATCAAAGCAGAATACCGACATGTGATATCAAAGCAAAGCATCTCAGCCTGAGAAAAGACCCAGTGGTTCACCTGAGAAGAAAACCACGTCTCCTCCTCCTCAGACCACAAGCTCTAATAAATCCAGAGTTGTCCTTCACTGCTTCTGGTGGAAATATAGGGCTTGCTGCTTTTCAGAGGCATTCCCGTTCCTCTCCTCCAGCAATTCAGCTTGCCCATCACTTTCTGGAAATCCCCTCTATCATCTGTCAGAAGAGGAATCCAATCCAAGGTCTGGCATCAGCCAATGCAGACGGCACAGTCAAGGTGATAATAGCTGGATGGAGAAACTTCATGCTGACCTCAATTCCCTTAAAATTTGCATGTTTTGTCTTCAATGAAGGTTTAATTCCACTTGCATTCAAAGCTGTAGGAAACTCCCCTTCTCACATGCTGATCCCAGAGGGGTTGGCTGAGAACACCCTTGGAGAAGAGACAGTCCAGAGACCCTTCCCATTTTGATGTCTGCAGCTACAGAGGCTCTTGGAGACTTTCCACTGCTTTCCCATGGGTTGGGGAAAGGGCCACATCCCCCCCAGCAAGCAAACCACAAGTGACACCTTGTCTTTTTGTGACTTTAGCTCACACCTGCTGGAGATGAATCAGAGAAGGGAAGCAGGGAAGAAGGTTAATTGAACAGGAACAACTATTTGAACTCCACTGTATAACATCAAAACGGGAAATGTGGTGAGACCCATAGCTGAGCTCATGCAGGCAACACACAGCGTTTCACTTCTAGTCAGGCACATCCCCACCGCACTGGGCAGGAGAGCTGGGAAAGCTTGCAAGGGTCTTTTTCTTGTGTTAGAAGATAAAAAGCCCCTTTCTGAACCAAATCACTGAAGAAGCCCATCAGCACGCACAGATATCTCTGGTTTTCTGCCATCACTCTACTCACATCACTAGCAGTGTTTAAGGAATTCCAGTAGAGTATTTTAGTTAAACCGAAAACGGGGTTTCCCTGGAATAGATGGTATTTCCAGAAAATCAATAATGCAAATAAAAATTGGATTTTGTTGTTTTGGGTTTTTTTAATTCACAAAAATGAATATAAAAGATAGAGTACTACTTGATTTTGCATCCTGAGAAGTGATAGCAGTCTTGAAGTTTCTGGAAAGCCATCCTCTTGGGAAGCAGCTCCAGGTCTCTCCTGTCACCTCTAGCAGACTAACTAGAGATGGCTTCGCTAACATCTCCAGGAGGAAGCCTAAAATGACGGGAAGACCTTTGCTGTGTTTTGCCTCCCACCACGTCCTGCCCCAACAATAAGGGGAGACCCAGCCACTGCTGCTGGCAAGGAGAAAGAGGTCAGCCCAGAATCAGGGGAGGAATCAGAGCTACTCTGATGGGCACATAGGTACTCTGCCATGTGCAAGTACTTAAAATATTGCAGACTAAAAAGATGATGTATATATGTAAAAAAAAAAAAATAAAATGAAGTGGGTCTGATCTTTTTTCTTGGGTGCATCACTGTTGAGCATAAGGGAACCATCTCCTCATGAAAAGGCCTCATGGTTGCCTGAATGAGCCCTAATTAAATCAGCTATTAAGATATTTTGTTTTGAGCTAAGACTGGCAGAGCAAACCCCCCAATTAAAACCAGTGGGTAAGTCTTTGTATGGTACGACCTAATATAATGGTGGACAATATTGCATAGCACTGATTTATAACAGCTGAAAATCTGCTCCAATATTATTACCATGAACTCAAGTATCTACCATAAAACACAGAGCACAAAAACTTCCACAACGTGCCCTGGTGAGCCCCCTGACTGATTTTTAGCATTTACCTGGAGTGGGAGCAGGGGGATGGGTGGTATTTCCCCACAACTCCCGTAACGTGGGCTGGCTTGCCTTGCAGCGTGACGCTGTGGACACGGGTGAGAGGGGAGCAGCAGCACTGCTTGAACCCCAAACGCCAGAACACCGTGAGACTGCTGAAGTGGTACAGAGTATGGAAAGAGAAAGGCAGGTAAGCACAGATCTGCTGGATGGGTGAGGGGGAAAGTCTCAGGGGCGAGTTGGGCAACCAGCAGCGTTCAGAGAGCGCCCAGAAAAGTGCATGCTCTGGAATTCTCCATCCAGCACAGAGGATGTCTTTCATTACCAAAATTACAGTTGTAAGTGGATGTTCTTGTTGTTGTTTCTTTCCTGCCACATGCAGTCCTCACTTCTATTTTAGGCTTAGGCTGCTCTGCCTATAAATAGTAATTATTTTCTGTTAAACTATTCATCAGCTGATGTTCTCAGTTATTTGCATACACTCACCTCCCTTCTACGGGTAAAAAGCCGAGATGAAAAGCTCAATTACTTCCACACGGTCACAAGGAAAGCAGTCAGCAGCACTGGGAAGAGGGTGCCCTGTCACACACTTTATTCACACCACCTCAAAATTATCAGTACCCAGTGACGCAGATCTTTGCCAATTTTAACTATCTTCCCCAGAAAAAAAAAACCAGTAACTTGCTGGCAAGATGCTCTGCCACCTTCTCATTGTCTTTTTTTTTTTCCCCACTTTGTAAGCCATCAGTCACAGATAGAAGGGAGAGAGTGAGAAATGTGTATTCCTGATGGTTGATGGTCAGTGGCGATGTCCCTGTCTGCAATTAAGGGGAGCTGCCCAACTCAGACCAAGAAGGAGCCTCCACACACAGCACAAACCCACCAAACCTTGATCCTCCCCAACCCATGAGAAATTCGCTCCCCAAAACTGAGGTCAAACAAGGCCAGAAAGCAGCAAGCCCCATCTCTCAGCAGGTCCAAAGGTTCCAGCGAGCTCTGGCACAGCCATGTGGTGCCCAGCGGCATGGGCAATGCAAGTGGTGGTGGGTGCCAAGCCTCCCCCCAGCCCACTCCCCTGACTCCCTGCCAGCTCCCTGCGGCTGTTTCGCAAACACAGCATGTGGGGAAGCCCTGGCTACTGCACAGCCACGTATTTATCCCCTTACCCTGGTTTGTTTGGTGGGGAGTTTGTGGGGTTTTTATTTATAAAGCCATCACTAAAATGACAGAGGGTGCTCAGTCCTAGAGGGGTTCAAGGCCAGGCTGGATGGGGCTTGGAGCAACCTGCTGTGGTGGGAGGTGTCCCTGCCCAGGGCAGGGGGGTGGGACTGGATGATCTTGAAGGTCCCTTAGAATTCTAAGCATTCTAGGTCTTTATGATTCTACAATTCTCCTCCGTATCCCAAAAATAAGGTTCAGCTTGAGACTGTCCCTGCTGCTGCCAGGGAGAAGGGGAAAGCCAGCAAGCCCAGTATCCCCATGGCTTTGGCTTCCAGTCTAGAGTGTGCAGAAGGGCTACAGCAGATCCCTCAGCATTTTATCTTTCATTGCCTTGCAGCACGTCACCCCTGCACAGCACCCAGCAGGTCCCTGAAAGTACTAACTGGGCAAGCAGGGCAGCCAAGCCAAACCACAGCAGGAAAAGAATTGAGTGAATAGTTCAGACATAAAGAGCCTAATTTAAACCAAATCTTCATAATAAATAAAAATCCCAGCTGTCAGTGCCTTCAGTGCCAGCTGTACCAAACCTGCTGCACTGCTCCCAGGAAAAGCCAGGGAATTCGAAGTCAAACACAGTACAAACATGATTCTCTTCCCCAAAACAGCGTTGCCCTGGTTTTCCCCACACCATGGAAGATCACTTTCACCCAAGCAGCCTGGCACAACTAGGATTTTTCAGCTAACAAGGCTGTCGAGCAGTGCTCTCAGATGTTAAACTAGAAAAATAAGAGTTTAATATTATTCCAAACTTAATGGAGAACAATCCAGCAACCACTGAAGTCAATAACTTACTTTCCAATTAACTTAAGGAAAGCCTAAAATATTTGCTTTTTGGGTTTTTGTTGCTTGTGTGTTTTTTCTTATTATTTGGAAGGGGGTTGTTTCATTTATCATTTAAATACCTTGCTCTTGCCTTTCCTTCTGTTTAGGGTTTATGAAGAATAAGAGGAGGCTGCGTGAGGACAGGTGGACTCCCTTGGCTGGCATAGGACTGGGCTCTGCAGAAGATTATTTCTTTCTCACAGACATAAGACACAAATTCTATATTATTATAAAGCACTTTTTACCAAGGGTCAGTTTTTACATTTTATAGCCACGTGCAAAAGGCTTCCAGATTTCACAAGCATCCGTTGCACTTCAGATTTCACACCCGTCTGCTCTGTACCGAGGTTGGGAAAACTCATGCTTTTTGTTTTAAAGAGGTTGGTTTGAGGTTTGTTTGTGTTTTGTTGTTGGGGTTTTTTTGTTTGTTTTTGTTTTGTTTTTTTAATTGTTATTCATTCATACTTCACTATGATGGCAATCGAGCTTTATAAGCTCATTAGACAAACAGTACTGTTTGTAAAGGTGTTATACAGCCGTGTCCCTCACCCTCTGGCAGTGGGAAAGCATCGGTGCTGTGGTTGTTTCTCACGTTTGCAGCCTCCACCAGTCAGGCAAAGCGGGGACCGAAGACAAGTTTGCTGGGGAAGATGCCACTGAAACAGGGTGGCTGTAACCACAGGAGTGAGGTTCCCTCAGCACATCCTCAAACAAGCATGAGCATCACCTGTGTACCTCTTCTTTAATGGACTTGAGGTCTCGCTGCAAGGTGAAGCGCTCCATATCACCCATTTAACTTCTCATGCATTAGAAAGCATTTCTAGGTCGTTTTTATTACTAAGAAAATGTTTCTTTTTTTTTTTTTTTTCCCACCTGAAGTTCTTACAGAAAGTTTGTGGCTTCAGTACTGAGTCATTTTAAGCTTCAAGACTATCGTGTATGATTTCCTAGATTTGTAGCAACAACAACAACAAAAAAGCCTTTAAAAGGTATCTTTTTATGAAAAATATGATAGGGCAAACATATAGATACATATATATGTTTTAGTCACAATACAATGTATTCATTACATTATTTTGAATGTAATACTTCAACGTTAAGCAGTGCATTCCTCTTTTTAAAAATAACAAAACTACCTTTTCATTTGTAAATATACTATAGGAAGTCTCCCTATATTTTCTTTCTGTATAATGTACCGTACTGCTAAATTATCATATCCTATTTAAATGTTTGAAATATTTAGAAGGTTGCATGCAAGATTTCATATTTCTTTCTAAGACAACTGAAAAGAAAAAAAAGTAATAAAAAATATATTTAAAAAAAGAAAACCCGACAATTGCTCTTAAATTTCCTTAAGCCATCAGGAAACTCCAGCCATTTCCAACAACTTTTTTTGGTGGGTGAACTGGTTTGGGGAAAAACACTGGAACAGAGAAGCTGGTTTAGAGACATGGAAGCTTGATGATGGTGAAATTCGAAAATGTTATTCCAGTCCAATTTTACTTTCATTCCTCATTGTAAGATTTGGACCTTACCCAAGCACGGAGGAATGTTATTAAGAAAAATAAAAAAGGGCTATGCCATACACCTACAGCCACTACTAGTCTAGAGTTACGTTAAATAAATGTTTTTATATGGATCCAGAGTGGTTAATTTACAAGCCAAATGCAGTGATTTAGACAAGAACTTGGCTATATTAAAGAAGGCTGTTACAATGAAAGTCAGACAACAAAAAATCTGTGAGTAAACCCCCTTCCTCTGCAGTCTCTACCCTTGCCCAAAAGGAGGGACTTCGCACCCAACGAGGCTCCTGCACCCTTCCCCAGTAAAAAGGGCAGCAACAGACAGGAAGAGTGAAGCCAGCAAGTTTAAATGCCTTAAAGCCTCCAGATGCTCCCTCCTGGCTGCTTCCAGCTGTGCAAAGGCAGCTTCACATCAGGCTGTGACTCCTGCGACAGCAATCTTACACTATATAATACAAGACAACACCCAGCCTCCCCTCAGGGGTTTCCTCCAGTTCAAAGAGGAAAAAAGAAAGAAAACAAAAATATATAAGTACGCGCATACACTATGTACTTATTTACTGTAATAGTACTCTGACAGAGCTGAAGGAGAAAGGACTATCAGATTTCAAGGTATCTTCCTATTCTGCACTAGGATGAAGCTATGAGCTTTAGGCCCCTATTAGGAAAAAGCTTGAGAAAGATCCCCAATTATTTAAGAAATTAAACCTCTGGAGATATCAACCACAAGGTCCAGCTTCAGGCTGAGCATCTGAACCCAACCTCTGGGCAAACCCGGACCTGTGGCCCAGCCAAGCTGCCCCTCTCCTTTTCTTTTTTTGAGTCACATTTTAACAAAAGCAGTAGTTTTCCCTTGAGAACACTTGATTTCAACACGCTGACAGACTTCAAGAAGTTTATGCTTATTTAGCAGCTACTGGGCAATGCATTTCCTGGAAGAGCATTGATAGGGTTGCACAAGAGGTGGTCAAGGCTCCGTTGGGAATGCTGTACGTGGCTCCAGTTGCCCAAACGCGGTACTTGGTGACTCACACCTCTCAGGGTAGAGCCTGTACCAAGGAATCCCAGCTCCAGGTTCATCTGCCAAACCAAAACCACTAACAAAAACTGGGAGCAGAGGAAACCAATTGTAATTTCCACCCCACACCCCATTTACTAGAATAGGCAATTAAAGATGGTTTGACGCATGTAATCCCTTTAACTCAAAATCTCTGCTGAAAAAAAAAAAAACCTCTCGGAAACAGGAACTGAAGCCACAAAGAGAAAAAAATCTGAGACTCTGAGATAGTTTTCCCAAGCTTGTTAAACTGCATCTCCAGGCAGGTTTGTTAAGTTCCCAGAAACCAGAGGATCCTCCCTTGCCAACCTCAATAATGCAGCTGTAAAATGGAAATACTGCGTCAGACGGTGAACGCCACACACAAAGTATCAGCCACTTGCCTTCAGACTGAAACTTCTTTGTTAAAACATTAAAAAAAAAAAAAATATATATATATACACACACACACACACATATATAGGTACCTCCTCAACCTAGATTTTGTAGCAACCTTAAGCTCTGGGGTTTTTTTCCCTCCAGCAGATTGCAGGTTGTGAAGCCACAGGAGGCCATTCAGTCCAACCTCCCTAATACCCAAACCATACATCTGTGCTTTGGGAGTGAAAAATTAAGACGCTGAAGTACAGTCTGAGCACACACCAACCAGCCCCAGCTGCTCACCAGTTACCAATTTACCTTCCCAAGAGCCTGAATATTTGCAGGGCTCACCCCTGCTCCATCCAGGGGAGCGGGAGCAGCATGAGCAGACTCTGCAGCTCCTTTACTCAAGCACTGATGCTACATCTCAAGGATATAAACCCTTAACGGAGCCTCCAAGGAAGGCAGGAGGCGACAACTTTCCCCTGTCCAGTCTGCAAAGCTGCCAGGAGCACACAGACAGGGCACCAAGCCCTGGGCACCAGACCTCCACGTCCCCCCATCCCTCGCTTGGGCACCCACAGGCTGCACCCATCAAGAAACAACACCATCACACCATCAGGTTTTATTTTACTAAAAGCAGGAGGGTGGACCGAGCAGCTGTAGTGAGAGGACACAATAGCAGGGAGACCTGCCTTGCCTTCTCAGGGAGAGTGCTATGTGGGATTAGTAACATTATCCGGATCCTTTCACCACTTGCCTTTCACTTGTTCATATGTGGTCCAGGCCAACTGTGGCCAAGAAGTTTATTAAGAAGTGATAGCTGTTTGGTGGTCTGGGTGCGACAGCACAGTGCTCTTAGCAGGTCCAACTTCCCCCAGGCTCCCCAAATCAAGACACGAAGCCGTTCTAGATTCCTACGTGCATGGGGACCTCTCCTGACCACTTCCACATGGTGGGAGAACTGGCTCCGTACTACCAGGTCTGTAGGAGCAACCGTGGGACTTGATGATAAAGTCACCAAAGGAGCCTGGAGGTTTGCACCAGTCACCCCCAAGCCCCAGGTGAGAAGCTGAAGGCAGTATTACAGCAACATAAATGCTCTCTTGACTAATTAAACATTAGAACCGGAGTCCTCCTGGACACACATTTGTCAAGAATGGGAATAGAATGCCACCATTCTGCTGAGATTCACAGCCAGGGAACTGCATCTGCCCAAGGGCAAAGGGCCTCTTGTGCACCTTGACATCACTTAATGGGCTCTACGTAAGCCCAGGCAGAGCTTGGGCTCTCCAAACCAGATTTCCCACTAGGTCAGATGAAACACCAGTTATATTTTGAGTATTTTTCTTCCAAAGCCAGCTTCCAAAAATAAGGTACCTAAATCCAGATGTGCACAGCATCAGAAGACCTCACTTATTCCAAGTGGCTCAGCACCTTTGGAAAGAGGCAAGCTGGTTTTGGTTGAGTTTGGGTGTCACATCCAGATGGATGGGCAGCCCATCCCAAAAGCCCTGGTCATGCTGACCCCGTACCTGGGCAGCTCTCAGTTTTGGCGCTTGCAGGTATCGATACACACCTTACAGAAATCTTAACTGTGGGCATCTAGGCAACTTGGAAAAAAACCCAAAACTGTGCTTTCTGACACCACGTACCTCTGGAAAGACAGACCCTCCATCTCTATGGATCACCTCTGCAAATTCATAGAGAGAATGCTAAAAATCTGCACAGGATTGGGCCACTATTTGATCATCATAGCTCACGTGAAACTGAGACAGTCATCATCTCTTTTACCCCCAAAGGTCACCTCCTTGGGCCACCACCTCTACGAGGAGTGGTCCTGCCCAGGCAGTGGTGCTGTAACAGCTCCTGATTCATACTAGAGGTATTAAATACTCAGCACAAATTCATAAATTAGGGTTTAGGTGCTTTCCAAAGCATCCTAACTTCTGTCATCCAGCACTACACAAGACAAAGCCGTGTGAAATCAAAGGGGTAATTTGGAGACCCCAGCAGCCCGAGGTTCAACCCTGCTCCTTGCTCTCATCAGCCCTGCAGCACTTCGGTGGCTCGGTGGCTTCTGGGCCACAGCCAGCAAATCCCAGCCCAGATGGTTGCTCCGGAGGAGGGGTGGGGAAAGCAGGGCTGAAAGGACATCTAGTGGCAATTGCAAAGCCTTCTCCGACAGCCTGGGGACACCTCTGTGGTCCTTTGGCTCTCTGTGTTACAAACCAGCTCGGAAGATGCTCATCGGGATGCTGGGAATGCCCTTCCCCAGCTCCACGACAAGAGCTTCAACTGATGCACTTCCTTCCCAGGCATGAGAAACCCCCCAAAGCAAAGAAAAAGCAGATGTATTTTGGGAAACCTGCTCAGAGATTTAGTCACGTTACCCTGTTAATGCAGAACATGTCCACTAAGGGCAAAGAGGACACCTGGCTGCCACTGTGTGTACAGAAGCCACAGCCACCACAACCCTGGAAGATTCCTTCTCAAATCACCAGCCCAAAACCCTTCACAAACATCATGAGTTCCTGCCCAATGCACCAGGCCATGTGGCTTTCTCGTCTGGTGATCCTCCCTCCTGCCACCAGCTCTCCACCGAGCCCAGAACCTGCACGACCATGAATGGATGCTGTTCCCCAGCTGTTTCATTCAGGTTCTGTCCTGACTCCTGATCATCCAACTCTTCAGTCGGGAATAAACACATGTGCACGCTGTCATCTTCAATGCCTGAAGATGAGAACTTGCTCCCTCTTGCTGGGAACGAGCACAACTTTACCCAACCATCAGAACAAAGCCAAGATCCTTGGAGGAAATGCTTTGGAAAGACGTGCCATTCACAAACATTTGTATTTTCTGAATACTGAGTGACAGGCTTTATTTCTGACTTCTGAAGTCCTCAAATCCTCTCAGATTTTCCCCTCTTCTCTTTTTGCCTCTGTGTATCGTCAGCTTTTTGGGCAGAGACCACTCTGACTATACGCATGGAGGGCATCCAGCCCAACAGGAGCTACTCTGCTGCGAGCTGGACCTGGGAGGGAGGAATGACATGACACAAAGTGACAGGGAGGCAGGCAGCCAAAGCCTGGGAAAATCACCACGCCTGTGTTTTTGTTTGTCTTCCTGCACAACAAAAGAGGTTAGTGAATTCCTCTTGGATGGGTTTCACAACCACCCCCAAGAAAAAAAGGGGGGAAAAACAAAACCCAAACAAACAATCCTGCTGGTGTTCACTTAAGGCTGATAATTACAGGAATAATTATGATTTATTCCTATCATAAATCTTGGAGCAAGAAAAGGGTTTTGAGGTTTGCAAGCTTTGCTGGATGAAAGCAGCAAAATGCAGCTCTAATTGCCCTTCTTTGTTGTGTTTAATTAAGGATTCTGAAGCAACTGATCTCTGTGTCTTTTCATGGTTAGAAACCTGCAAGGGAAAGAAAATCTTTCTGCAGAGCCACCAATCGAAGCTTTGTTGGGTTACTAGGCACTAAGTGTGCTACAACTGAACACTCAGGGCTCCCAGAAAAAGAAGCTTATTAAAGGAAAAGAAATGCTACAACAGGCTTTTTTTATTTCCCTCCCTCTTCCAGTAGGCTTTGGCAATTTTGAGCTCACTTCTAATCCCAGAAGAAATGTCTTTTGTCTTTATCCCTCAGCATTTTTGCCTCATTACTGCCCATTCCATTGTGCTGCATAAAAATACTTCTCCGTTTCTATTACCTTCATAATTGCACCATTTACATTTTTCCTTAGGGTTTACTTCAGCTTCCTCTCTAAGTCTAGAGGACTTATCACTTCTGCAAACACATCAGGAAAAACAAACCACCCCGGAGCTTCTCAGCCCCCTCACCAGACCAGTAATTCCCAGTCAAGCGCCACTCCTTCCCAGCAAGAACCAGTTTGCCAAGTGCTACCTCTCATATTAAAACTGCAAGTGACTGGCAGGGTGTTCCCTTTCCATTTTTGTGCAAGAGCTGAAACAGCTGTGCCAGGGAAATCCAGTTTCTCATTACAGTAACAAGTGTTTCTCCTTGCTATGTCAAATCATCACACCTGGCTCTGAGTGATGCCACCAGCCCACGAGCTACTGCAGCCGTCAGCTCAACCCAGGCTCTGGTAAGCTACAGAATAAAGGAGCAGGAAATCCTTGGGATCACTTGTGAATCTGAAGGCGTTTGGGATGGTCTTTTTGCAGAGAGCAATTGCAATAGGTAGGAGCAGCACATTTTTGGCTGAGAGCAAGACCACCACATGCTGCATCCCCAAAAGGAGCACCTGAGAGGAAAGGTGCTTCCTCAGAGGAGGTTTGGTGTGGTCCAGGAAGTAAAGTCCCAACAAAAACTTCAACTGTACAGAGCAAGATATCAGATAACGATGCCTGTATATGTTAAATAATCTAGGAAGAATAAGTAAATATAACTTTAATAGAAAGAAGAAGGCTTCTTGGGTTTATCTCACCTGGGAGATGTTCTTCTAAAATCAGGGGAAAATCAGACGGGATAGAAAAGGACAAAGCCAGCACAGTACGTAGAAGAGAAAACAAAAACCCGCCAGTGTTGCTGATCAGAGCAACCTTCTCTGACCTTAGGTTCCTGGCATAGCCATGGAACAAGCATGTCAGAGTCCCAGCCTCCAATATCTTACTGGTCCCACATCGACACACAGGCATGGCCACACGTGCCCAAGAAGGGCCATTGCTTGGGGATTCAATTGCTTTTATTGTAGAAGTTGGTGACAGAAGCTGG
The DNA here is from genome assembly GCA_013400375.1 of Thinocorus orbignyianus. Lineage (NCBI taxonomy): Eukaryota > Metazoa > Chordata > Aves > Ciconiiformes > Thinocoridae > Thinocorus > Thinocorus orbignyianus. The sequence goes on along the minus strand of VXBW01002122.1, from coordinate 864,984 downwards.
AAAGCAGCAAGCTCTGCTCTGCACAGGCATCCTGAGATTCACTGCAACTCACTGAAATGACTCCCTACTCGCACATACACACATACATATTTATACACACAGAGAAATATAACATGGAATTGATAATACTCCTTTTCTTCAGACAGCTTTGACCTTACCTTTCTCAGATAACACACGCTGCAGCAAGTCCCATTCCCTTTCCTATGCAGCGAAAATACTGAACTTATCTAAAGTTTACAGTGGAAAATAATAAAGGCAGTCAGCTACAAATAAAGAATGACCACAAAACAAAGACTTGCGGTAAAACAAACATTTTTCTGTGTTCTACAAAACTTCAGGGGATTTTTTTCCACGCACACACTTACTTGAAGCAGGTAGCAGGGATTTCCAGCAGAGCCTCCGAGCAGGGTTGTGCGTGCCGGCTGCTGCCGAGTGAGTAGAGCTGGCTCCGAGCTGCAGCTTGGTAAAGGTTGACACCTTGTGGTTAATTCCATCATTTACAAGTCAGAAAAGTTGGGGTTGATTTGGGGTTTTTTTTTTCTTTTTTTCCGGCCAAGGCTGCAGGTGGAGTTCATAAATTAGGAGCTAAATTCCCAGCACCTGGTATGTAATGTGTTTGGGGGGCTGGGGTAGCCAACAGGTTAATTAAAATAAATACCACCAAACACTATAAAATGTAAAAAACCTAAAGTCAGACTCTATTTATTTCTAGGAGAAAAAAAATATATATAAAGAAAAGGAAAGAAGATTTTTTGGGATAAGAGACATCTGTATGCATGTATGGCCCATGAGTAATAATAAAGCAACTTTGTGAATGGTGTTTCTCTGCAATTTTGCAGCCCCATCGGATCCCCCCTCTGTTTGTGCAGTGGGGTAAGAGGTTCAGAGCCCGTCCTCACTCCCACAGCTGCTTTGGAGAAGTGTAGCTACACCCACCCAGGAGAATTTATCTCTAATTCCCCCACCCCGGAGTAAACGGAAACAGGCTCGAGACCTGCAGCACGTTAAACCTGAGGTGAAAGAAAAAACAGTATTTTGGGTTTTATCCAAGAAGGTTAAAAACAAGCAGTGTCTACAGTCTGAAGAAGTGCATTCACTTAATAATTAGCAATTGCACTTATTTTACTATCTATCTGTGAACACAGAATTTATTGCAACTTAACACATGCTTAAATTGGAAAAGAAAGTAACATCCCTGCAGCTGAGGCTCAGCAGAAACAAATCAGCCAAACTTGTCTCCCCCTGTTAACCAATTAACTGGTTTCAGAGGAGCACCTTATGGTGAGAGTGTCCACAGCCTCTAGGAAAAAATAATTTAAAAATTTTTAAAAAACCTCGCCTAGGACAACATTCACTTTCCCTTAATTATAGAATGATACGGGGTTGGAAGGGACCTCTGGAGATCATCTACTCCAACCCTCCTGCCAAAGACAATCCACCTAGAGCAGATCCCACAGGAAGGTGTCCAGGTGGGTTTGGAATGTCTCCAGAGGTAGAGACTCCATCACCTCTCTGGGCAGCTTCTTTCAGGGCTCTGCCACCCTCACAGCAAAGAAGTTCCTCCTCACGTTTAGATGGAACTTCTCATGTTCGAGTTTGTGCCTGTTCCCTCTTGTACTGCCACAGGACACCACTGAAAAAAGACTAGTCCCATCCCCCTGACACCCACCCTTGAAGTATTTATAGGTGTTGATCAGATCCCCCCTCAGCCTTCTCTTCTCCAGACTAAAAGAACCCAAATCCCTCAGCCTTTCCTCAGAGGTGCTCCAGGCCTCTCATCATCTTTGTGGTCCTCTGCTGTACCCTCTCCAGCAGTTCTTTGTCCTTGAATTGGTCCCAGAGCTCCAGATGGGACCCCCCCAGGTCAGAGCAGAGTAGAGGGATGACTTCCCCCCACCTGCTGGTCACATTCTTCCCGATGTACCCCAGGATGCCATTGGCCGCCTTGGCCACCAGGGCACGTTGCTGGCTCATGGGCATCCTGGTGTCCACCGGGATTCCCAGGTCTTTTTCCCCAGAGCTCCCCTCCAACAGGTCATCCCCCAACCTCTTCCGGTGCAGGGGGTTATTCCTCCCAGGAATGCTGTTCCACTTCCTAATTCCCTGACTGCTAGAACTAGTACTTTGTATTTATTTAGCATTTTGCACCATCAGACTGTTCTAAAATATGTATTAGCAGAACTTCTCCTTCTCTCTCTGCCCAGTTCAGCTGCATCATTAGGTACTGGTCCCTGCAAACCAGTGCTTCGGAATCCATATGCTGCCTGGGAGTTTTCAAAGGCTGTCACAGCTGTAGTTTAACACTGTGCTTTTATTTTTCTTTTTGTACCCAGAGACGTTATCATGAAGAGACACTGAAAGTACTTGGCTATCAGCGTGATAGCCCCTCGCCGTCGCTGCAGCCACTTACACTAACAGGGGAATGATACAGGCTGGAATTTAAATATCTATGTTCTTACCATGGTTTTGTGCCTGAAGAATGGGAAAATTAAAGGATATATTGTATGTATATATAACACTAAGGTAATGGAGTACAGAGCAGCCACGTTAAATGGATAGGCAGGAGCCATTGAAGTCAGTGCAAAGTACTCCTTTAAATCCCAAAAAGTAGAGCAGATCGAAAAGTTATTTACCATGTGCTTTCAACTAAGTTTAATGAGATTTGTTTGAAAAAGAGTAGGACACCCTTCAGAAAGCTGAGTTGGTGCAGGGAAAAAAAAATAAGGTTACTTTAAAAAAAGAGTCAGAGTACCCCTCAGTGTGTCTTCACTGAAGCATCTGATGTTTCATTTTAACATTTTCTAAAATCCACATTCAGTTTAAGCCAAACTTAAAGTCGCAAAGCAACAACTGAGATGTGATAGGAAATTTTCATCAAGACCTCTTGGGAACATCAAAAAGAAAGCTCTTTCTCCTTCCTCCCTGCCCAGTGCCCAGTTTTACTGTTTAGCCTCTGAACAGCAAAATTCATTTTGACCCAGGTCTCCTGACACCAGCGCTCCAAAACTCAGCACCCACTGCGGCTAAAACACCAAACCACCAACCCTCAGAGGCTGGAAAAAGGAAAAGGAAATAAAAATAAAAAGGAAAAGCTCTTCGGATTGCTTTTCCTTACTCAGAAACCCTCCCAATTTATTCCAGGTCAAATAACAGTTTTACTGAGATGAATAAAAAAACCCATTTCTTATTTTACTACTACAGTAAAAGCAATAAAGTGACAGCAGAAGCCCAGAGGAAAGCACGGAGGGTTTATGTCACTAGAGCAGGTTTTGCTGAATAAACCCCATTCAGGGAGCTTTTTCTGGAGCCCAGGGAGACACAAAGCCTGGGCAGAGCTGAGTTTGCAGTGCTGAGCCTTGGGGTGTCACCCTCGGCCCTCTCATGGCTGGGACAGTGGGAACTGCACCCCAAAGGGTGCTCCCGGGTGTCAGGGTGCAGGGGCCAGTGGTCAAGGTTCTCTCCTCGTCTCTTCCAGCTCCTTCTCACCTCCCCAGCTCCCCCCAGGCAATGGGACTTCCCCAAGTGCTGGCAAGTCCCTGCCCAGCTCTCACATCTCTTTTGGGGTGAATTCACCTGGGTTTTGGTTTTCTATTTTTTTTTTATTATTATTTATTGAGGAGATGTCAGCTTCTTCCTCACTGATATAATCTTTTATTATAGGTGGCCTCTATTTCTATACAATATCTGCAGCCTACCTTGATGTGAAAAGCATCTGGACAGTTTGACAGCCAAAACCAAAAATTACAGGCAAAACTTTCCTACCTGCAATGAAACTCCTGCAGCTGGATGCACATCAAAATTAATCTCTGCTTAAAAACACGTGAAATATCTCATTTTCCTTCTATATACGTGTATTGTAATTGACAGGGCAAAGCAGCAACTGAGGTGTGATAGGAAATTTTCATTGGGAACACCAGTGACCCAGGGCTCCTCTCCCATCCTGTACAGGTGCCTGTACACACGCATGCAGAATTCAGTATCATCACTGTTGTTAACAATTTCTCTTGGCCTTAGACATGGCCAGAGCCAGGCACTGCAAAAAAACGCTACAGCCAGGGCTACAAAGATGATAAGAGGACTAGAACATCTCTCTTATGAGGAAAGGTTAAGGGACTTCAGTCTTTTTAGTCTGGAGAAGAGAAGGTTGAGGGGGGATCTGATCAACACCTACAAATACTTCAAGGGTGGGTGTCAGGAGGATGGGGCCAGTCTTTTTTCAGTGGTGTCCTGTGGCAGCACAAGAGGGAACAGGCACAAACTAGAACATAAGAAGTTCCATCTAAACATGAGGAGGAACTTCTTCACTTTGAGGGTGACAGAGCCCTGGCAGAGGCCGCACAGAGAGGTGGTGGACTCTCCATCTCTGGAGACATTCCAAATCTGCCTTGGACACCTTCCTGTGGGACCTGCTCTGGGTGGACTTGCTTTGGAGGGGAGTTGGAGTAGATGATCTCCAGAGTCCCCTTCCAACCCCATATCATTCTGTGATTCTCTGCAACAGACCAGTATATGACTCCAAATACGACAGGACAGGTATTGCCTAATATCTCTGGATGCTGTTACAGAATCAGAGAATGGTTAGAGTTGGAAGGGACCTTAAAGACCATCCAGTTCCAAACCCCTGCCCTGGGCAGGGACACCTCCCACCACACCAGGTTGCTCCAAGCCCCATCCAGCCTGGCCTTGAACCCCTCCAGGGATGGGGCAGCCACAGCTTCTCTGGGCAACCTGTTCCAGTGTCTCACCACGAAAGTAAAGAATTTTTTCCTGAGATCTCATCTCGTCTCATCTCAATCTCGCCTTTCAGTCTGAAGCCATTACCCTTTGTCCTATCATTTCATGCCCTTGTAAAAAGTCCCTCTGGGACAGCAGTTTTGTGTGTTTGCATGTGACTCTGTGTGTGTGCAGATACATGGTGGGTGCACATGCGTGTGCACACATGTCCACACGTATGTTGTGTGTGCAGGTCAGTGGGGGGGTTGTTCCCCAACCTTTGCCCTCCCACCCCGAAGCTTGGGGAAGGAAGCAGGCAATTCTCTTGTGAGTGCAACCCTTGTACGTACAATGCCAGGGAAGGGATTATACCAGGGATTAACATTTTAAACTCCCCTACCAGACCTACGGACTCAAAGATCCTCAGGCCAGTAATCGTATTACTGACTCTGGGATTACCACGTTCCTGAGTCCAAACCTGAACTTCAGGAGAAGTCGGCGCGAGCTGCCCCCCAACCCCTGTGCACCCCAAACACCCCAGGCTGGGGCAGGAGCTGCTGAGTTTGGGGTTTTCTCCCTTTTTTGTAGCCATCTTCTCTGTTTTTTTCCCTGCCGGGGCCGGGAGAAGACTCCATGAGCGCTTTTCTTGTCGCCTGCCTCCTCCTAATTCCTAGTAATTTATCCCGTATTAAAACTTCTTTAAGGAAGAATGGCCCAGGACCCAACACCTGCTATGCAAATCCAGCAAATCCCCCAGGCCCCCGTGGCGGGGCAGTGGGGACCCGCAGGCTGCCGGTGGTCCCAGAGCATCCTCTTTCAACTGTAAGACTTCATCCCCAAAGCCATGGGAGGACCCCAAGGATCCACCCCTCCACACCCCCCCAAAATAAGCTCAGGCTCAATTTTGTTATGGAACTTCAGTTCTTTCCAGTTATCTTTACTGGAGTTAAAAGAAAATCAAATATAAAAGCCACTGCTAAGCAGAATTATTTATATGGAAGGTATAAAAGAAAAACCTGAGCATCTCAGCGTGTAGTTAAGCTTCCTGCTTTGCGCGTTGTTGGGGGGATTTCATCCGCAGGGCAGTCAATGAATTTTGTCCCTTTCTTTTAGAAGTGTTCTAGCTTCAATTAACAAAATAGGAATCAACAAAAGAGGGGGGATTGTGGGCGGGAGAGGGTGGAGGGCGGGGAAAGAAAGAGAAGAAAAACCTCTCGCACAATAAGGTGGGGGGAAAAAAAGGGCTCATTTCTTGGAGGTGACATCCTAATCTCATTTTTCCCAGTTAATGTGGTAGCTGGGAGGCTGGGGAAGGGCTGGGCAGGGAGCATGACCACACCGGGAAGGTTTGGCTCCTTTTCCTCGGATAACTCAGATTAGGGTTGTTGAAACATCAGGCAGCCGGACCCATCCCTGGGCATCTACTCCCTGGGGGGGTACCCAGTGCTGAAACGGGGGGAGACGGCACCGCTGTGCTGCGGACCCGCAGGAGGAATCAGCACAAACCCCTCCATCCCCAGGCTTTCTTCCCGTGGCCCTTTACCATGATCATATATTTCCCAGCCCCGAGCCCTTGACTGACATTTGGGCTATTATTCAGGGAGATAGATTGTTTGGCCTGAAGATGCATTGTTTGGGCTCCTCATAAAAGAAACAAGTTAAATGCCGCAGCTACCACACACAAAACTGACTCCTTCTGGCCATAAAACCAGTGGGACAAGGAAGTGGTTGTAGGAGTCAAACATAATTGATGCTCAGAAAGATGTTATAAATAATCTGCGCCGAGTCCTCTCTCATGTGCCTCAAAACCACTGAAAGTGGTGCTGCTTTTTTTTTTTCCTTCCTTTTTTCTTACCCCCCCACCCCCCTTCTTTATCTCCCCTTGAATTCAGGAGCATAATACACCGTGAGCACCAATAATTGATGTATGTTATAATTCTTCATTACCCTATCAGTAGTCTGGGAAAATTGGAAGAAAAGAAAATGCCAGAAAGTTATGGTAAAACTTAAGATGCGACAGAAGTAGCTTTCTTTGCTCATGCTGTGAGTGTTTGAATAAGAAGAATGTCCCTGCACTGTAACAAGCTAAAAGAATGAGGAAGACAAAGGATTTCACGAAAAAGGTTTAGATAGAAGACAAGGCAAGTGAAACTGAAAGGAAGGGAAAAAAACCATTTACAATGGAACAATGCGTGTACTAATCGCTTTGATATATTATACAAACCCAAAGACCCAAAACATTGTGTAATTATTTATAAATGACTTCTCCACTCCTGTGTATAATACCGGAGAAAGAATAAAACTGCAGGCTACTCTCTAAACTATTTCTAAATAGACCTAGCTCAAAAGGAAGCAGAAGTGTTTGAAAAAAAATAATTAATGGTTGATTTTATGGTTGTCTCATTAAAACATTTTAATTACAACAAACAAAATACATTTGTGCTTGCAGGGAACAATCGTTTACCTACTCAGCTCCCCCCTCCCATTCAAAAAAAGAAGGAAAAAGTTACATCACATGTTTAAAACCTGAAAATAAAACATTCCCACTATTTCTGCAGAGCCCCCAAGAGGAGCTGAGCCCCAGCCATGGCTCCTGGGAGTTTGGCGGGGGGGGATTTAAGAGCAGACCCAGAGCGCTGGGGTCAGGAATTCCCCAGCTCCCAGGGACCCTCCCTGCAATGTCCCCGTGCTCCCCTCCCGCTGGTTGCCCCTGAGGCCCCACACTGGCCACAGGCAGGTAGATGAGGCCAAATCCTCTCTAGACAAAACCCTTGAGCTTCTCCCCAGCTGCCATGTCCCTGCAGGAGAGAACCAGCTCCTGCTCAAGAAGGGGTTAACGCTATCTCCCTGTGGGCTGAGATCCCTTTCAAATACTGGACTTCCAGGGCTGTCCATTAGCCAGCAGCCAAGGCATGAACCCCTGAACCCACCGGTAGCCTCGTGCCAGGAGCTCTAAGCTGCCGCTGACCAGGAGATGGGTCCCAGAGGCACCACACCGTATGTCCATCCCCTACGCTGGCTTCTGTCCCCAGCCTGGGCTGGAGAAGGTGCCACCACACTCCGCGCCCATGCCCACGCAAGCACAGGGACACGAGCTGCTCCATCGAGCCATCTTCTGGGGTTTTTATCTATTTTTAACGTTCCTGCCACATCAACCCAGGCATCCCCTGTGATCCTGCCTTTCCTCCCACAAGGCACTGGGTCGAGCTTTCTGTTCCCAAGGTGACACCTTTGCCACCAGCCATGTCCCTGCTCCAAATCCCATTCAAAGCACCTTCCAGAGACAGGTTTGCCCTCTCGCTCCACTTTCAAACAATGAGGAAGCAAATAAAAAAGTAGCATTTTCCTGGTTGACATGTTGCTTTCACACTCATCCCAACAGTAGTTTAATTTAACGCCACAAAACACAGAGTTTGAAGAGTTGTATCCACACGCATCTTAAACCTTATATATAAAAAAAGAAGTACCTCTAATTTCTCTGAGGCATCTGTACCTGCCCAGGGCAGGGCGGTTGGAACTTGATGATCCTTAAGGTCCCTTCCAGCTCGAACCATTCTATGATTCTATGATCTTCCAGATGCAGGAGCAGTTGTTTTATTGTGAACTGCTCCTTGGGGAGAAGAGTGATGCTGACAGAGCTCTTGGCCATTTACACAACGTGAGGCTGATTTCTACCGTGGAGATTTTTTTTACCTTTACAAGGAACAATAAACACTTCCCAGGGAATGGTACCTTCTCATGGACCAGCTTCTTCCTTGCTGAAACTGGTACCTTCAGAGGTCAGAGCTGAGCACCAACAGCTTTCACTGCAAGCACTGCTGGCATCTTCTCTGCAACCGCCTTTCTTTATTAACTTCTACTTTTTCTGGACTCCAGCCATGAGCGAGACCCAACACCCAACAGAGGAGCACCCTTCGTGCTCCAGGCCCCCAGCCCATCAAGTGACAAATGTGTCCCATGGAAACGGGTCCACAACAGGTTGCTCTTGTCTGATTTTGGATGAGCAGTTTGCCATCCCCTGCAGCGAAGGTTGGGCCACTCCAGCCATACTGTTATAGTTTCCATAATCAAAAATGCCATTTGAATATTTTTCTCTCTTTTTTTTTTTTTTTTTAAGTACTGTAAGGTGTTTCCAAGCAAATGGCAATCTTCCTTAGAGCTCAAGATATGAAACTAATAGCATCCACAAGTCCATCTGAGCTTGGCTGCACTTAAATCAAGGCAAAGAAGCTAATAGCAAAGGCTGAAAATCAGAAATTGGCAAGATGCTGGAAACACACTCTGTGTTCCTTAAAATCAAAGGTCCTGTTTCATTTAGGTTTTTTTTTTTTCTTTCCCCATCCCAGAAAACTTCAGGAAACTTTAGCAGCTGAACGCCATAGGAGTAGGCCCATGAGGTGTAGGAGCTATTATCTGTGTTGGCTGAATAATTTATCTGCAAAATTAGTAGACTGCCTGCGATAGAACTGGTTGAATTATTCATCGGGAATAAATTATCCAAGATATTTAGCACTTCTTTCTGTTTGCGAAGGCTTCCTGAAACAATTCTGGTTCTGTGAATGCATTCGTTATTCATAAGTACGCGGTGAATAGATTATGCAAACAAATTTCAGCCTATGGGTTGTTTGTGAAACATTCACTTCAGCTCTGGCTATTCATGGCTGTGACTGATCACAGAGACACATGGTGCTCTCTCCCCTCCTTGATTGGAGCACAAACTTTTAAAACAAGAGAATAACAAATGACAAACTGCAAATGATGGATAAGGACTAATGAATAATGCGCTTTCACTGCAAACTTTCAGACAAGTGATCGGTTGTGCCAAAGTCTGTGAAACTCTGGGGAATCATAAACATTTTAATGAATAAACTATTGACTGCCCAAAGACACCTAAACAAAAGGCAATCGAAGTGTTGCAGACAACACCGCAGTTTATATCACTATATACAATGTGCGCACTAACAAAAGTTCAACATTTTTTTGGCCATATGCTTCCATAACCTTTAAATTTCCTTCCTTTCTGACTTTCTCCTGGTTTCAGCTGGAAACGCTGCCATGGATCTCCCTGCCAGCCAACCGAGGCCTCTAATCGTGCCATCACTTAAGGACATGAGTAACTCGGTGAAGTGGAACTACTTAGCGCAGAAAGTCATTTATGTATGCACGGGCCCTAAAAACATCAGCCTGATTGCAGGGCTGGTGATTGAAAGAGCTCCATCCCTCCCGAGGAACAGCCTGGCCCCGTCACCCGGCCTTACGGGGTTATATCCCAGCATAGAATGTCTGTAGCTGTATAAAGATGTTTAAAAAAAAAAGCAGAAAAGGGAGCTGATGCTGCCAGCTAGGCCACTGGAAAACTATTTCTAGGCTGGGACTCGTTAATATTCATCACCCAGGGCTTTTTTGGATTGCTCACTTCTGTGCTGGATCTTATGGGCACAAAGAAAGTTGGTTGTGGCGATTTGTTGGTGCCATGAATCATCTCTGAGTATGTGTTGGGGTGGGGGGAAGCAGAAGGAATACCTCTGATGGAAAACTCCCATCTCAGGTTAAAATAACGAATGGTTGCTAAGAACTTAAAACGCAGAGATAAAGACAATAACCCGCCCTCAATTTTCCCTGTTTATCAAAATCACAGGAGTGGGAATGAACCTACAACTAATACAAGGAGAAAACATGTGATTAAATCTGGGTTTAGGCACAGAAGCCTAAAAATGGCTATTGATGGGCACTGGGTGAAACTGAAAACCTTCCAGAGAGGCAAGTACCTGGGCGCTGACAATGGGGCTTCCTCAGAGGCAGGGTACAAAAAAGCCAGATGTCAGAATTCAGGAACTTTTTACCCACTTCCAAAACTGTGCCTTCCCAAAGCCTTAAATAAGTAATACCTGGGCACTTCAGGGGGATTAACAGCGGCAGCAAGAACTTAACAATAAAATCTGCCCAGGTTTGGGTTTTTATTCAGAGACAGCAGAATTGCCTCGGTACTTTCACAAGTTTAGTAAGATAAGCATCATTTGGAATTTTTAAGTTTCTGAGCATCCGCAAAAACACTGGCAAAGCAAAGGCCACAATAGCCAAAGTGTGTGTCAATATTCACTTCTGAAATGCAGGAGAAAAGGGAAAAAAAGCTGCTTTGAGTTAAAAGTTTTATCATTTCAGAGTATTTTTCATGCGGATGTATAGAGAAAATATGAAGAAAAGCTCCAGCTGNATGCGCGGCCAGCCGCGGTAATTGCGGGCACGCTCCGGAGGGCGCGGCGCACGGGGCCGACCTGCCGCCTCGGCGCGGCCCCGCGGGGCGGCCACGGGGCCATTGTCCCCCCGCCGCTATAAGTACCGGGGCGGCCGCGCCGTCGTGTGCCAAACCCGCCGCTCACACGACCGGATCGCAGCCCGCAACACTTCAAACACAACAGCGGTCGCGTGTCCCCCCCGCCCCGCCTCTACCCCCCNGACATGAGTAACTCGGTGAAGTGGAACTACTTAGCGCAGAAAGTCATTTATGTATGCACGGGCCCTAAAAACATCAGCCTGATTGCAGGGCTGGTGATTGAAAGAGCTCCATCCCTCCCGAGGAACAGCCTGGCCCCGTCACCCGGCCTTACGGGGTTATATCCCAGCATAGAATGTCTGTAGCTGTATAAAGATGTTTAAAAAAAAAAGCAGAAAAGGGAGCTGATGCTGCCAGCTAGGCCACTGGAAAACTATTTCTAGGCTGGGACTCGTTAATATTCATCACCCAGGGCTTTTTTGGATTGCTCACTTCTGTGCTGGATCTTATGGGCACAAAGAAAGTTGGTTGTGGCGATTTGTTGGTGCCATGAATCATCTCTGAGTATGTGTTGGGGTGGGGGGAAGCAGAAGGAATACCTCTGATGGAAAACTCCCATCTCAGGTTAAAATAACGAATGGTTGCTAAGAACTTAAAACGCAGAGATAAAGACAATAACCCGCCCTCAATTTTCCCTGTTTATCAAAATCACAGGAGTGGGAATGAACCTACAACTAATACAAGGAGAAAACATGTGATTAAATCTGGGTTTAGGCACAGAAGCCTAAAAATGGCTATTGATGGGCACTGGGTGAAACTGAAAACCTTCCAGAGAGGCAAGTACCTGGGCGCTGACAATGGGGCTTCCTCAGAGGCAGGGTACAAAAAAGCCAGATGTCAGAATTCAGGAACTTTTTACCCACTTCCAAAACTGTGCCTTCCCAAAGCCTTAAATAAGTAATACCTGGGCACTTCAGGGGGATTAACAGCGGCAGCAAGAACTTAACAATAAAATCTGCCCAGGTTTGGGTTTTTATTCAGAGACAGCAGAATTGCCTCGGTACTTTCACAAGTTTAGTAAGATAAGCATCATTTGGAATTTTTAAGTTTCTGAGCATCCGCAAAAACACTGGCAAAGCAAAGGCCACAATAGCCAAAGTGTGTGTCAATATTCACTTCTGAAATGCAGGAGAAAAGGGAAAAAAAGCTGCTTTGAGTTAAAAGTTTTATCATTTCAGAGTATTTTTCATGCGGATGTATAGAGAAAATATGAAGAAAAGCTCCAGCTGGGGAGGGTGAATAAAAAAAAGGCGGCTCATCCCAGAGGCTCATCCTCTGCTAGTCCAGCCTAAACCCTTTTTTCCCAAATCTCGGCTATTTCACCTCAAAACGGCGACCTTCCATCCTGATCGTCGGGGTGACCCCTCCACCTCCANTTTTTTTTTTTTTCTCTCTCTCCCCACACCCCTTCCCTGGCCACTTCGCACCTTCCCCTTCACGTCTCCCCTTCCCCTCCACTTTCCCCCCTTCCCCTT
>VXBW01002122.1:795543-851873 GCA_013400375.1 Thinocorus orbignyianus | reverse complement strand
GGGGGTGTTGTCTCCTCCTGTTGCACTTTCCAGCCCCCCCAAAAAAAATCCCCTAAGCCCTCGCCTGGCCTCCCCTCCCCTACGACACCGAAAACCGGGAAGAAAAGCGACAGATTTGCTGCCGCAGACGAGGTGAAAAGTCAATTTTACAATTTGTAGCTCTCCGGCGAAGAAAAACGAGCATGAAAATTTGGTTTGAACGCCCTGACAATGCCATGAAAAGGCTTAAGGGGCCCGATGCTGCCCCGGGGCACAGCGCGGAGCTCAGCGCATCCCTCTTTGCCCCTCCCGACGGCGGCGGCGGGGGGGGGGACCCGGGACCCAGCACCGGCCCCGATGGGACCCTGCGCCCCGGCGGAGAAGAGGAGAGGCTCATGCATTATAGATGGTGACCCCCAGCGCGGCGGTCTTGCTTTAGAGCAGGAGCAGAGCGGGGGTATTCAGCGCCGAGGCCAGATAGCGGTTTAATTTATTCAAGATGTTCATTCATATTAAAATTGTATTTTTGTACATAAAGAGCTTTATTCTATTATTATGCCTCTTATCAAAGTGGGTTCTCTTTTTTTTATTTTTTTTTTAATTAAGAAATTGTGCTTTACACTGTAAATAAAATTTTTTAACGTTTTTACTGAATTTTTAGCAGCGCCTCTGGAGTTTTGTTTCTTAAGCTCAGGGGTTTTCACCCCTCAGAAAGGGACCAGGGGTGGAAGGGAAGCGTTTACCCCAAGGTGACAATCAGCACGCCCCAGCCGTCGTTTCTCACACCACGCTGGCCATGGACACGTGTGGCTACCTGCAAACATCAGCTGGCCCCCAAATCTGACAGAGAAGGGATTAGCGAACTGTTGAGGATATGCAGCAGAGTGGGTGTCACCAGCAGTATTGGTGTTCAGGGGCTGTCCTTGCTGTGGTTTGTAAGGAGAACTGGGAGGGGTTGGGGGATTTGGGGTGTAAAGAGGATGCTGCACCCCTGAAGAGGGTATGGAGCTCACAGCTTTGCTTAAACCAGCAGCGATGGGAGAATCTGGCTGGCATGAGTTGTCCCTTATTCCCAAATCGTGTAGTGGAATGGGTACATGGGCTTGGCATGAGATTGGGGGATGTCCAGAGGGACCCTCACATCCACAAAGTCTGCTCCACTGTCAGGAAACCCCAACCTTTCTTTCCTCCTGTATTTGTGTGTGATGGGGGAGCAATCTGACCCTCAAATCCTACCTTGCTGAAGGGCTTTTACTTTGCATGTCTCTATTCTCTCCCTCTTTAGCGTTGCTCAATGCTACCATATCACACCAGACACACAGACACCCTGGAAAGCATCAGTTTTACCCTCTTTGCCCTGTTTTCTGAGCCAAATGTGACAGATATGCTGTATTTCTTCAGCCATCTCCAAAAACACCAGAGAATCAGAGCTGTGTGGGCACTTAACGGGGTGCTTGCAGGGAAAGGAGGTAGATGCTTGGAAACACAGGATTGTGCAAAGCCAAATAAGTCAGCTCCTACACACCTCAGATGGGACAGCCTGGGGTTAATGGAATGAGTTGCCTTTCATTTTTCCATGCCTCAGTTTCCCATGTGTAAAATTAGGGTACCACCATCCCCTCACATCATCGGTGAATTTAATTTCAGAGTGCTCAAATGCTCAGGACTGCTGTAAAAGCCCGAGAAGAAATTCAGTGTTCGGGACATGATCATGTACTGTGAAGGGGAAAAGGCAGAGGGCAAACACTGAAAGCATCGGGCAAAACCTTGAGAAGCTGCTCATCACACAGGCAAAAACCTGTGCATGAAAGTCAACACTCCTATAAAATGAAGAAGATGGAGATATGATCAAAAATATAACATGAAGTCATATAATGGCCACAAAAATTAGGAGGGGAGCCAAATTAAGATTACGTGGACACATCAGTATAAGTATTTCTTCCTTTTTGAGTGTCTGAGTCCACAATCTTTATATTTCTTTAACATTATATGACTTTACATGCTTGTCTATACACACACACATTCAGCTCTGCTTCTCAGTAAGTTTAAATACTGAAAAGGAAATGTTCTTGCTTGGAAATCCTAATAGCAGCATAATACTTCTATTAATTAAAGGCACCATCAACCAGTATAGGCTAGTTCCTTAATGATGTCCTGTTAAATAAAAGAGATTTGTGAAATCTAATTCTGGCAGTAACAGGTCTTGATCTGTGACGCAGTGAAGCTTTGCTTGCACCTGTCCTTGAAAGCCAGGAGGTTTTGTATGGAGTAGCCTCCAGGGGCTGAAATTTAGTACAGTCCATGGAGACGGAAGGTCATCTAAAGTCACTGGGTCCCAAGACACTGGACTTCAATCTCAAAGCAAAAAAAAAAAAAAAAAAAAAGAAGAAGAAGAAGGAAAAAAAAAAACCTCCACAAAACTTCCAAATATCCTCTATTCTTTTGTGTTTTCTTAGCTGGGAGCAGAGATCTGGGGACATTATGCAGTATATAAAGACCATACATCTACCGGGACCCAGCGTATGATGTTAATGTTCCTAATGGGCAAGGAAAGCTGCAAACTGCGTGAGGATACAATTAGATTCATACATTAACATGAGTCAGGGAACAGTTTTTCCCTCGAGCGGTGATAGGTTCAGACATAGTTGAACAAATCTGCCGGCGGGACAGATGGAATGCCTATATTCAGAGGCTGCGGGACCAACCTGCACCCCCGTTTCCAACAACGGGGTTTGTATTTATTTTTCTCAAAAGAATCGTTTGGTGAATTGACAGGGGGCTGGAACAGGCTTCCCCCGATGCGAACAGGAGGCTTTTTTTAATTGCACTAAAATCATCTCCTTGCACTAGTACAGGGAAAAGAAATAGGCAAATTAAACTGAGGAAATCGCTGGTAAATTCTTCAAAAATACCAGACAGTTACATGGTAAAAAATTTCCCTAAACAGGCACC
Source organism: Thinocorus orbignyianus (assembly GCA_013400375.1). Taxonomy (NCBI): domain Eukaryota; kingdom Metazoa; phylum Chordata; class Aves; order Ciconiiformes; family Thinocoridae; genus Thinocorus; species Thinocorus orbignyianus. The sequence goes on along the minus strand of VXBW01002122.1, from coordinate 848,942 downwards.
AATCTCAGTCCCACCAAAACCAGTGGCAAGACGCTTTCTGACTTCAGAAATAACTGAAATAGCTTGATTTTGAAGCTTGGCACTACATTACACAGATGGATATGCGTTTTTTCATGTCTCCTGATGGGCATTGGAAATGCTTTAGCCTTGCTGGATCCAGCCACCTCCAGGGCATGCAAGCATTAGGGACCCTCTGCCAGGAAGTTCCGCAAGTCCTTAATTCCCTTTTAGTTAGGAGAGAAAGTTGGAGATGGCCCCATAGATAGGGCATCCCTGCTAGTTGGGAATCATGCTTCCAGCAGAGACTTTCTCAAAACATGACTGAGATTATCCCACTTTCTCTCTGATGAGATTTACCTTGGGGAAACAGTCCTCTACCATCTACAAGACGCTCGTGTGCTGCGATAACAGGGTCCCCAGCAGCCTCACAGCATCAAAGCTTCTCTCTTCTGGCCTTTCCTAAATAATGTAAAGCTCTAGAGAGTGTCTGAATTATCTGTACTCCAAAAAAAAAAAAAAGAAAAAATGTGAGCAAACAGCTGCAAATCTAAAATCTCAGGCAAGTTTTGGATAACAAGTGTTTTCTGCGATTTCGATGCCATGTGGTGCCCTACTTACTGTGATCCCTGCGGGGCCAAAGCTGAAACTATGCGTGGGGTTTAGTTATTAACAAGAGCATCCTCAGAAGGATTTTCATTATTAGGTGTCAATCTGTTGTAGATTTGGATTTTACTCTGTACGTGAACTGTAAAATACAATCTGCACTGCTACCCGTGAGCACATGAAACTTAATACTATAATTATAGATCTCTGGGGCTCAAATGCTCCATTAAGACCGATTTGTATAGTAGGTAGAGATTACCAGAACAGAAGCAGGTGAGAACTAATTTTCAGGAGCTTTTTTATTGGTGGCATATGCAATTAAAAGAAATCATCTGGAGGAGCAGAGCTGCTGAGGACCAAACGGATTTACTGACTGTAGTGTACAGGAGCACTGCAGAGTGGAGATGCCAAAATATTGCATGAAATACTTTCAGCTGCTACTTTGCTGAACTTTCATGGTCTTCAAATGACATTGATGAAGCATTTATTCATCTAGATTAACAGATTTCACAAATTAATTGACTTGTTAAAACCACTTTTATGCCCAACAGCCTGGTCATGGTGCCCATGATCAACTAATCCTTTTTCTCTCTTCCTCCTCAACCAAAAGGCAGAATGGTCAAGATGAAAAACTCCTGAAGATATTGCAGATGTCCTAGAGCCATGGTGAGGTACCAAGTCCTGTGGGACCCAGCCCCATTATTAACCCACGAGGGCAAAAAGGTGGGTTAAATAAGGGAGTGAAATAGCTGTACCCCCTGGAAATGGGGCTTTCTTCCCCATGGAGGTTTCTCTGCTGGGGTTGGTGTCCTCTCAGAAGAGACAGCAGACACTTCACGTGAGGGATTGCTGATGCCAGATCAAGGCTCCACACACCGAGCAATACTTTTCTGTTATCAGCATTATTATTATTATTTTTCAGTTGTCAATCTTCCAGTTTAAGATCCACTAGACAAGAGTGAATAGACTCTTCCTGATGGATAATACTCTTCTCTGTCAGCGTGGAAATGCTGCTGGCACAGCGTTCGTTGTTATTCGGGTCTCCCACTTTTGCCTCTGTTTGACTGTCTCTGCCGCAGCATCTGTCGGTACCTCCCATCTCGCTGCTCGAAACTCTTACAAAACTCTGATGGTTCGAGAAGGAAAAAGGAATATCCCATTTGGGAAACTGGGACAGAGATGCCACTCTTCTCCATGCTGCGTGCATGACTCCGCGGGTACAAGAAATCATAGGATCATCGAATGGTTAGAGTTGGAAGGGACCATTGAGCCTCTACCCCATTTGTTTGACTCATTGACTGTCGGTAGGGTTTTGGCAAGGGCCAGTAGGATGGAGCACGAAGAATACTTCTGCAGAGAGTAAAAACTTGCTGAATTAAGACTTTTAGAGAACAAATTAGCTTTATTCTTTGAGTACTGGTGAATAAAGGCCCACAGCCACTGTCTTGCATGCACTGTGCCCATGGAAGCATCAATATCAAGTTGAGAAAGTGGGTTTTCTAATGCTTTAACTGGAAAGAAAATGCTTAGAGTGTCCCACTAACATCCCTGCTCTGATTTCATTCATTCAGTTGCACTATTCAGCCCCTGCTCCCTTGCTTTCCACCCAGGAGACTCATTGTACTTCAGGGAAAGCCCAGCCTGTGTCGATGCACAGCCTCCTTTCCACCCTTGCTTCATGCCTGTGAGATGTGCTTAATTACGAATTGCAGCATGTGAGGGGACTGATGCCTCTATTTCCCAAACAGAGATTTGGCAGAGTCCTCAGGACTCCACTGTGTCTTCCTCGGATTATTACATTCTACACATTCCAGGATAAACTTTTTTTTTTTCTTTCTTTTTAACCTGAAGATTTCACAAAATTGCCTTCTAGGAAAGTATTTAAAAGTGTCTAATGGCAGTCCAAGGCGATTACGGACCATAATGGTTTGTTGCACAAATAATGGATTAGGTTCCATCTGTAGGAGTTAATTGGACTTATTTCTACAAACAAACAACTTGTTCTGCTCCTCTCTGAATGGCAGATGTCAGCAATCTCCATAAAATCATACCCACGAGTACCTCCAGCAGGGTGGTCTGCAGCAGCATTTGGCATCTCTAGGCCAGTGCAAACCTGGCAGATCACAGAATCATACAATGGTTAGAGTTGGAAGGGACCTTAAAAATTACCAAGTTCTAACCCCCCTGCCCTGGGCAGGGACACCTCCCACCAGACCAGGGTGCTCAAAGCCCCATCCAGCCTGGCCTTGAACCCCTCCAGGGATGGGGCAGCCACAGCTTCTCTGGGCAACCTGTTCCAGGGCCTCACCACCTTCACAATAAAGAATTTCTTTCTAGTATCTAATCTAAATCTCCCCTCTTCCAAATTAAAACCATCACCCCTCATTCCATCACTGCAGTCCTGGATAAAGATCATCATGTTTCTCCAAGTTGCAGGTTCCCATCAAAATGAAAACCCTGAAGAAAGAAAACATTTGCAAACACGAAGTTGTAAATACAAAATCCCTTACGTCCGATGGTGTTCATCTACTTCCGAAGGTGGTAGGAGAGGGCCCATATCCCTCAAGGAACACTCTGAACCCAGGAGTTTGTCCCTGTCCCTGCCATGAGGATCAAGAGATTAAGGGGTCCTTGGTGAACACTTCAGTTTAGAAAAATGAGGCCAAATGGAGAAGGCAGAGAGAGGAAGACTAAATTCCCAGTGTGGTCATATTCATGTTGGATTCCCATGGGAATTGAGAGAACCTTCTGGATAACATAGTGGAAAAGAGTCTCAAAGGCAGGATCAAAAAGAATGAAAATCACTGGTGGCAGGTAAAATTTGAACAAACGGCACTGAACGGTCCTTTCCTACCTGATTTTCTCCTTGAAAATCCTAACTTTTGAGAAAGAAAACATCCTCCTTGGCAAGGCTGTTTTCCTTGTGGAAGAGCAGCACACAGCCTTAGGATGACAAGGGGCGACCCTGGAAATGTTAACATAGACCAGAAAAAGCACCTTTTCTTCCCCTGTGATTTTCTAGATTGTTCTTTGGGATTCACTGGAAACAGGCAATATTTATAAATTATTTTGCCCAGAATCCAGAAAAGCTAGAGACCTTACCAGTAAGGACCAGCAACAACAGACAGCCCAGTCAATCTCTTCCTCCAAAGCCCAAGTAACTTAATTTATATTTATTTTAATTATTTTATTTTTTTTTACTTGGCTATCCCTAGATACAAGTGCACACATTTTTTCTCTTAATTCACTGGTAGGATAATTCAAACCAAAGGGATTTAACCCCTGAGATAAAAGAATATGACTTTTTTTTTTTCTCCCCTTTCTATTTGAGTACCATCTCCCCTGCACCGAGCCTTTTGTAATCTGAAAGGAAAACCTTTCCTGTCACAACATCAGTAATGGATATTGCTCTCTCAATTACCCCTTGCTTCAGCCAGGAGAGCAACTGATGCGCATCGTGTTTATCCAGCTCACTGAATTGCTTTCATTATCTAAGAAAAGAGGTTAATTAGTATTTAATCAATCTTTTCACAGGGTACAGTTTCCTCCTCTCCTATTTGCAATCCAAAAAAGATGTCAGCTTCCAAAGCCATAATGCCCTCTTGATAAATCAAGTGGCAGCTAATGAGGTCTGGGGTCCCAGGGAAGGAGGGTCCAGGCTACCTGACCCGCCGTGGCTGTCACCGGTGTGGCTGTCATCTGCCCCACTCTTCTGGGAAGCACTTGTTGGGATGCCGGGAGATGCAGGGAGCCATATGGGATGCAGAGAAAGGAATCATCAGGCAAAGGAAGGTGGTGGCAGCCATGGACAGCCCAAACTGTGTGTGTCCAGTGTGCGCTTCACACTGACCAAGCTCAGAGGAGCCACAAGACAAATCTTAGATAAACTCTAACCTCTGGAAAGAAATACATGGAATTTCTTTCTTTTTTATTATTTTTCTTTTCCGTTTTTGTGGTTTTGGTTTTGTTTTTTTTTTTTTAAAGTGTATTTAAAGGTAACTGGGCAGCCATTCTTACACCAGTAGGAGGCTGCACTTCAGAGGTGAATGAGACACTAACGATGCTTGGTGCCAAAAGTTATGGATAATAAAAGCACTAGCCCTTTTCGAAGAAACATATGTAGAAGGATGGAGTTTCCTTCATTAGGCAGTAGGCGACTTTTTGGTCTTCCCAGAGCAAAACTGAACTTCTCTCTCTCTCTTTCTCACCGTTCCCACTACGTTAGTCCTGCCAGCTGTGGCTCCGCACAGCTGTACCAGAGCTAAAGAGTGCCTGTTGGTGAGACCAACACCCAGCACAGCAAACAAAATTCATTTTGGCCACTCTCAGAAGTATCCGAGGTGAGATACTGGTCCGGGACAGCTCTTCCAGCCACCCAACCATCCCATCTTAAAAAGGGCCCAGCAATACTTGAAGTAGTTCTATTTTCTAAGATATTTAAGGACAGAAAGTGGCCCGTCCATCCATATGCTCAACCTCTTTTGGCTACTGGGCTATTCTCTCCGTAGCCGCTGCTGCTGACAATGAGGGGCTGAGCCACATGCCCTGTGGTAGCCACGCTCTGGGTTTCTTTCCCTGACTTTGGGAAATTCATTGTCTTTAGCATCGTCTGTAGGTTCAAAGTCCGCTTTCACTCCGCGGGGCGCCCTTTCTAGGTTCATAAAGCTACGTTCAGAAATCTTTGGGCAGACCCAAAGCTGACAAAAGTGTCATTAAATAATGCTGCCAATGAATGAAGCTACCAAAGAAGACATAGTCCAGTTTGCATCTCAGTTACAAGAAGAAAGTGCAATGACAGAGTGAGTAATTGGCTAATTGTCTATACGAGCTCTATTTTAACAGTGCAGTCGTGCGATCGCACCATCTGGGGGGAGCTCGGGGAGGGAGCCCCAGCACACACAAAGCCAGCGTGCGTTTCCCAACACACAAGGCCAGGCAACTGCCTCCTTCCCAGGAGCGGCAGCCCCCCAGAGCCCACCCCCCCAAAAAATAAACACAGCCTGAGATGCTGAACCTCTGCTGAAGGTGAAAAGTTGGGGAGAGTTGCCAAGAAACTTCTGCACTTTTTGGAACAGGCGCTGAAGAACACCTGAGTCGAAGAGCAAAGGAACCCAAACGGCATTGAACGGTAATATCTGTTTGATTGCACGGCTGCTAATGAGCACAATTAAATGGAAGATGCTGGATAGGTGGTAGGTGAAGTGATCTGGCATCCCTGGCCCAGGCAGGCGTGGAGCGATGAGGGTGCTGCTGGCTGCTGTGGAGGAGCTCAGCGCATGGCTGTGCTTTCTGGGACATTCAGAAATGATGGCATTTCCCCCTCCTCGCCTTGAAAAAAGCTGAATTACTGCCTTTGAGTCCCCATCTATTTTCCTCCAAAGTTACCATGAAGCAAAAAAAAGTATAAATCACACTTTTAAGTGGGCCTGGCACTCGGCTCACAAGAAGAAGAAAAAAAAAAAAAGAGGTAATGCCATAATGTAAAATAGTTAAAAGCTTATTAGAGCCGTTCAGGGCAGTATGATTTCCACTTTGTTTCAGAACACCCCAAGCCCATCCTTTCATGCTATTGTGAAGGCAGCAATTCAAATCTCCCTTTGTCAGTATGAATGGCCCCTCTTAAAGCTCTTTTATGCCAACATATTCCCTACAGGCATATGCCCTTTAGCTCTATTACTGATTTACCCAAGTATTCAGCCCATACCTTCTGCTTTTCTTTTTCACTTACTGAAGTTCCACATGACACGAGCTGCAGCCTCTGCTTTGGTGCCTGCCCCACACCCCAGCCCCAGCCGGGATGCTGCTGTCTCCACCGCTATCTATCTCACCAGGAAAAGCCACACACAAAAAAAATCCCAAAATCACTAGCAGAGGAGACTTTTCAAATGATTGATTTTTTTTTTTCTCTATCTCCCCCCCTCCCCTTCCTTTCTGCCTCTCCCCCTTCTCTCCATCCCTACATTTGTTAGCGCAAACAAGCGAGTAAGGGTATATACATCCCCCCCAAACCCCAGCCATGGGGGGAAAAGAGCCTTGCAGGCTTTGAGGGGGGAAAAAAATGCGAGTGGTAAAAAACGCAAGTGGGCCTATTACCTCTACTTACCCTAATTAGACTTGCTTTGAAGGGCTATTCAGAGGTTTTGAAAGGCTGTCCTCTCCCTGCATCTCATTGTGCAATGTTTGCAGAGACATTTGCATCTGTTTGTGCTGCTGAAAATAGCAATGGATGCTTTCAAGAGAGCAAAGCCACCTCCGCGCCCCTCCGCACCCAGCCGAGGACCCGCAGCAGCCGAGGTATGAGGTCTGGGCGAAGAGGGATACCCCGGTTTCAAGGGTTTCAGGGGTTCTCCACCAAGTCCCTATTTAAACAATTCCCTTTACCCATGCGATTTTAGGCAGAAAATCTGCTAAACTAGATTAAACGCAGATGACACAGGATGCAGAAATGGAAAAGGAAGAAAGAAAAAAACAAAAAAAAGTAAAAAAAAAAAAAAAGTCAAGGCTAAAATAAATGGGTAGGCACCCTAACAGGATAGAAAGTGTGAAATCCATGCAGAGAAGGAGAGAATAGCTGGCAGAGCAGCCCGGGCTTTCATACGCATATGGCCTTGACCATTTGACTCTGGTCCCATTGAGGTGATCAGCTGGAGACGTGAAGGGGCATCTCTGGCAACACACACGTCCCCCCCCTTCTCCCCTCGAAGAAAGCCCCCCGAAATAAAGCTGCGTAAAGGTGATTGATAGTAAACATTTTGTAATTTGGAGGGATTAAATTTGCGGGATGATCTTGATCAGGTTCTCAAGGCATTGCCAGAATGCAATTACATTAGAATAGCCGCTGCTGGATCGCTGCTGGCAAAGCCACAATATCCGCCAAAGAAAAGGGGGTGTGAATGGGACAAAAGGGTTAATTTGAATACGTGCTGAAAAGACTGGAAGGTGGACAAGGAGCTCTGCAAGGACTTCATCAGGAGCCATGGCCAGAAGGAGACGGTTTTGCAAATAGAGAAGGCGAATGCAGAGGATGTTTGTAAAGCACGCTTGGAAAGGGGGAGGAGGGGAAAAAAAAGAAAAAGAAAAAAAAATAAAGCCCCACAAAGCTCAGACTGCTTCTTTCTTACATTGCCCGTGGCTACGCGCGGAGAAGCACTTTAGATGGATTAATCACAGGGAAAAACAATGGGATAAAAGTCGTCTTCTCCTCCGTCTGTCCTGGGCCGCAGAGGGGCTGCCGCTGCTCTTTCCCCACCGGCACATGGGGACCCTTGGCTTCTGGCCTGGGCATGGACACAGCCCGGCCACAATGGGTGACTGCATCTCTTCCCCTGGTGGCAGGCTACGTGTTTTGGGAGCTGGAAGGTTATGCCATCAGTTGGTTGAAGATTTTATCAGATTACTCCTCCAAAAATACTTAGCGGGAATTAAGCATGCAAATCCACTCGGCTGCTCTGGGGACAATACACTCCCCCGTGCTGGTGAAATTCTTCTGCCAGCTCAGGCACCCATGACATGAGCTTTTTCCGCTCATCTTTTTAACCTTTAAACACACAATGGCATCTGGAAAATGCTCCCACGCGTGGGCCAGACTTGGATGCACTGGGTGGGCTGGGAGGGGGCATGTCCCAACTCTCCAAGGTGATGGAGAAGATGTTGCCCTGTCATCTCTTCCCCATCTCTGCCTTGGTTGATACCACGGTTGCACACACCCTACTGCAGCACTTATTTAAAGAGGGAGGACATGTCTTGTGCCTTCCCAGATGTGCTGCAAAGTGCAGGATCTGAGCCTGAAGCTGAACAGCAAGGCCTGAAGCCAAGTGGAGCTGGAGGACACAGGTAGGGGAAGCCCAGGTTTCAAGAGAGGAGATGAAAACATGATGCCATTGCCACCAGCTTGTGATTTATGGAAGATTTCACACCCTTTGGGGCCCTTGATGTCGTGGCCAGAGGCTGTATAAAGATGTCACTGTCTCAGTTAGGTGGAAAGCAGCAGCTGGGCACAGGTTTGGGGACAGTGAGCATGTTGACCTTCAACAGCCCAAATCAGCCCAAAGCTCTTGGGAGGAAGACGTGGTTGGTTGCACAAGCACCTCTCCCCACAGGGAGCCACTGGTTGGGACAGGTTGACCTCACTTGGGCATTAGAACTGTTCAAAGTCTAAGTCAAAAATCTAAAGGTCCCTGGTAGAGGACCTACAGGAAAGAAAGGGAGAGACTCTTTATGAGGCATTGTAGCAATAGAACAAGGGGTAGTGGTTTTAAACTGAAAGAGGGGAGATTTAGATTAAATATTGGGAAGAAATTCTTTGCCATGAAGGAGGTGAGACACTGGAACAGGTTGCCCAGAGAAGCTGTGGCTGCCCCATTCCTGGAGAGGTTCAAGGCCAGGCTGGATGGGGTTTTGAGCAACCTGGTCTGGTGGGAGGTGTCCCTGCCCATAGAAGTCCCTGCCCCCTGCCCAGGGGGTTGGAATGAGATGATCTTTAAAGTCCCTTCTAACCCAAACCATTCTATGATTCCGTGATAAAGTGAAGCACTGGCTGTGCCTAACAACAACAGTAGTGACCCCACTCACTTACTGACCCCTTCCCCATCCTACCTGACCTCACCATCATCCTCTGCCCCAGCGAGGATGCCAGCCCCAGGGTCAGTGCCAGCCCTGGCTGCCTGACTCATACATGGAAAATTGGACACCTTGGAGGGGTCAGGTCAGGGCTTGGCATCCTTCACAATGCAGGGGCCTGGGCTGTTCCAGCCTTTTTTTGATATTTGAAAGTCCAAATGAAGTTTCAGCATTTTCTGTAGAGGAACAAATGGGATTTAAAACTGCTTTTTTCCTTTGGGACTTAGGGATACAGGAAATCATCTCTGCGCTGCATCTCTGCCACCACGTTCATCAAGCACTTCCCAAAAGTAAAACCTATATTTTTTTTATATATTTAGAAATGTAGAACTCACAGGGAAACCCATTTTCCATCACCCCCAACAGCTCACTCAGCTACACCTGAAGCCAGCAGAGATCCCTCACCAGAAGAAGCCTGAGAAGCTCCATAATCATAGAATGGTTAGAGTGGGAAGGGACCTTCAAGATCATCAAGCTCCAACCCCCCTGCCCTGGGCAGGGACACCTCCCATCAGAACAGGTTGCTCCAAGCCCCAACCAGCCTGGCCTTGAACCCCTCCAGGGATGGGGCAGCCACAGCTTCTCTGGGCAACCTGTTCCAGTGCCTCACCACCCTCACAGCAAATAATTTCTTCCTAATATCTAATCTAAATCTCCCCTCTTCCAATTTAAAACCATTACCCCTTAGTAATCCCCCCTAGAAGCTAGTATTCCAGGATGGTTTTCCCCAACAGCTTGTGTGCCTCTGCTTTCTCCCTGCCTGACCCTCTCTGCCAGTTTGGAGAGTTGGTTTTTTTTTAATTTGGTGGGGGTTTTGGTTTTAGGTTTTTTTTTTTCTTTCTTTTTTTTTTTTTCCACTGGGTTTTTTGTTTCCTTTGAGAACACCCCGTGTTTGTGTTGCTCTTTCTCCGCGGCACAATGCCCCTCTCCATTTCCTCGGCCGGGGGCTCGCGCGAGCGTCAGATCTCGGCAGAGCCAAGTCGCAGGGGTCGCGGGTCACCCGAGGGCATCGGGGACAGACAAAGTCTCTTCAGCCGCTAATGTAAGCCAGGGGAACGGCGTGCTGAAAGCGCATCCACTTGAGACTATCTACAAGGCACTCAGCCCTCTCTAAGGGCTTATAATGTTGACTCTCCTGTCATTGGATCCAACCTTACTATAAGCCCTGGAGGTACGGGGGGCTTAGAGACACTCATTCAGAAAAATAAATCCCCCTGCTACCATTCTCTTCATGAAGATAAATATACCACAAACAGAACAAGGAAAGAGGCTGAACTCCTGATCTCTGCTCCAGCCGCTTGAAAATTGCCATTAAAAAAACCAACTCCTTTATTATTCGCCTTTAAAAAAAAAAAAGCCACCCAAAAAAATACAGCGTAGTTTATGAGACTCCAAAGCAGTGTATTAGCATATTTTACCAGAAAAAAACAACTTGCTTTCAGCTCAACATCACTTCTAGTCCTCTCAAAAGAGAAAATTTTGCAAAGAAAACGGGGTTGGTTTGTATTTGAATTCACTGTTTCTTTTGGCTCCTCCAGTCTGGGGAACTGGTTCCCTGTTGGAGAGGGGTCATTGCTCAGCACCAAACTGCTCTTCTTTGCCTTGGTGTTAAACCTGGGAAGGCTGCCTGTTCAGCAGGACCACTGCCTGCCCAGCAGGACTATGGTTTGGCCAAGGCTGGACAGACACTTGGGAACCTGGAGCACCAGTTCCCAACCTGGAAAGGCCTTCCCAGCACCACAGCACATGGTTGCAGATGTCTCCAACTGTTTCATGACCTGTTTTCCTTCTATTATTCTTGCCCAAAAGCTGTACTAAACTGCAGCAAGGGTCCGGTGCAAGTCTTCAAGGGATGGGTGTATTCAGCTGGTGCTCAGCCAGTAGGATATCTCCCAGCTGAAAGTCTTCCTTCCTTCCCCATCCCTTCTCTCACATCAAATCTTGCTGAAATGGCCCTGAGCGCCTGGTTGTGCTGACAGAGCTTTTGGTGGTTGTGGATATTTGCAGATTTACAGATTTTTCCTGTGAAAGGTACTTCAATGGCCCCCAAGAGTGCAAAAAGAGATGCAGTTTCCTCAAAGTCCTTAGTCACAAGAGCATCCAACTTGGGATGGTCCCAGTAGAGACATGTCCTGGTGAGTTGGCTTCTCCAATGGGCTGACTACAGGGGTGGAGGAGTCCTGTGGCCAGAGTTCGCTGCTTAATCCTGGTGAGCACAAGATAAAGCTGCCCATAAACTGCTCTCAACATCAGTGAATGTGGGAAGGGGACATTTGGAAGAACTCCAGCAGACATATAGCACAGTAGGGTCTCTCACTAGGAGATTTGGGCTGGTGACAGCACTTCTTCCACTCAGATGTGGTTGTTTCACTCAAAAGATCACTTAAACCATTCATTTTTAGGAGAATTTTACCTTTCACTGTAGCTACACCTACCTCTGGATGAAGAGGTGAGTTTTAGACCATCAATTTTTGCCTCTATTAGGTGATAAAACTTTACTGGCATCCTGAGAGCATCAGCAGGCTGTGAAATGCAACAAATTCTTTCTCCTTAAGTTCAGAAAAATGGCCTGAATGCGAGTGCTCTTGCAAACAGAACTTTCTCCCTCCTTTCCCTCCACCAGCTCATTCTCTGTCACCCTTGCTGGCACGGTGGGGACAGCAAGTTGCTGTCACTGGCAGGGGTTCAGGGGAGAAGGGAACCAGACTGCAGCATCACGTGTGTGCAGGGTGATGTGTTCAGATCTCAAGAGGGAAAACGTGCACAAAGGGGGAAAGTTGTTGCCTTGGGGAGGGAAAAGGCTGAGCTGATCAAACTGCTGGTCTAAAAGAGGAGGAATAATGCGATTTTGTGGGATTCACATTGATGTTCAGAGCAGAGGAGCCTCTGGTTGCCTTTTTTCTTTCAAGCCACTGAACAAGAATCTTAAAGCCTCTTTAAAATCTGCCTTGGCTGAGCTAATTATTATCACAGGAGTTATTAGACAAAAGCTCAATGGCTTTTCCAGTGGCTCTTCAGCAGTTTCTGGGCTGCCTCGACAACAAGAACTAGAGCTGCCTTTTTTTTTTTTTTTTATTTCTATATTCTTCTAAAAGTTTTCAACGGCTGATCTTTAATTTAACCCTTAGAGGAACGCCAGGCAGCTGAGATGGGTGCCCATCACCCTGACTCACCCTCCTCTCACTGCAGCATTGCTGTTCCCCACCGGCACCGCTGGCCTGACCACAGTTGTTTCCTTTTCTGAAGTCCACCGGAGGTAAAATAAATGTCACAACAGAGTATCCAGTTTTTGAGTAGCGAGACAGAGACCTGCGCCCTGCCAAGGCTATTCAATGACTTATTCAAGGAAACCATTCACACCTTCTCCCCAAGGAGAGGGGAAGCAACTGGCCCCAGCACAGAGACGTGCCTGTGGGCTTTCCGTCTGAGCAGGTCACCGGAGTGTTCCCAGGACACAGCCCGGACTGTGAAGCCCCTGTCCTGAAGCCTTTGTTCTCCAGAAATGCTTTTCAGATCTTCCCTGTTTGCTAAACTGTTTTTTGGTGGTTTATTATTTTTTTTTCCTTTTTCCCTAGTAGTAATTACATGTTTTTTTAACCAGGGGGTACCCAAGGAAAAGTAAAAAGTAATAAGTAAAGCAATAAGTAATAAGCAAAGCAATAAGTAATAATCAAAAAAGCGAAGGCAGCAGTAAGGTTGAGGTATTTCTCCAAAAATTCCCCAGTGCCAGTGGGGACCTGGGACCTCGTTTATCTCCTCCGAGGCTGCTAAACCTGGTATTCCCCAGGAGGGAGAATTTCCCCTCTCCCAAGCAGAGTGGCAGCGCATGAAATGTGGAAATGAGCTATTAGCCCCCATCTCTACCCAACCCTGGGGGCTGTGTGGCTGCAGGATGCACTTGTGGGCCCCATAATCTACCCAGTGGTGAAAGCATCTTGTCCCTTGCCTCCATCCCAGTTGGCAGAGGTATAAACCTAGCATTTTCCCCTTTTAAGGAAACTTCTGCTAAAAAGAAGCTGCTGGTTGTGTAAGAAAGCTGCGAACTGATGTTGGAGGTAGCTGAAAGCTGTCCTACAGCAGATGTGGGAGCTCAATCCCACAGGTTCCAAGCCCCCAGACTGGTCCTCACAGGACTCCCAGCAGTAGCACTACATCGCTGCGGTGATTTCTTTCACATTGTTTTGAGAGGGTCCTTCAAGATAAATGGACTTTTTTTTTCCCCTCTGTAACTGAACATCTAAAAAAAACAAAAAAAACACCTTTCCGAGGGCTTGGGGAGAGACTCCTGATGGACAGCCAGGAAATGGGAATGATCGATCAAGCGCTGACGGCCGTGGCGCTGGCACCGGGGCTCAGGTTTCAAGGCAGAGCCTGGTAACGAAGCACCTCTCATTTGTCCTGCATGAACAGCTGCTGGCCGGTGTCCTGCCCACCCGGGCAGGTCCCTGCCTTCCTCTGCAGTGGGTGACCAAAAACTTCCCTGCCATTGCAGCACCCATGGTGCCCATCTGCCATAGGAGAAGGATGCTTGGGGCTTTCGCCATCACTTGAGCTTCCTTCTCTTTTAGCCCAAATGAGAGTGAACAACCGCCTGCCACACATCCTTCCTACTTACTGCACAAAACTCGAATATTTAAAGAAGTAGGGAAAAACCTTTAGTGTTAAATAAATCACAGATGAGGTGAAACGGGCTGTTTCTTCGTGCTGGCCCAGCCCAGGCGGTTCCTGTCGGAAGATGTTCCCATGGGATCTACACCGCAGGGTTGGAACCAAGAGATTTTTATTCCCATTTTACTCACGGCTTCTGAAGTGGACTCGGGCATACTGGGCTGCATGGGACAGGGTAATATTTATTCTCTCCCAGATGGGCTGTGAACATATTCACTGCTTTTTGCAGGGGTGCAGACCAAGCACACACACTGGGCAGAGGATGGCTGGTGCCTTCACCATGGCCCTGCACAGCACCAGCACCAAATTCGCTGTAAGGAAATGGCATTTTGACTCACATTAAACAATGTGGGTTTTTACAGCCCTCTCGTCAGCTGTACATGCTGAGGTTGGGCCATGGTGGGGATTTTGAACAAAGGTGAGGCATATTTTCCCCCACAACCTTCCCAATTAATATTTTAAGAGGTTTTTTTTCAGGTTTGTCCTCTCTTTCTGCCCAGGGCTGAGTCTGAGGTGGAGCAGAGCCAGCACAGGGAAGATCTTGTGGGTGATGGAGCTCTGCTACATGCTCCGGAGTCAAAGCTCTGATCCAGTGAGGAGAACGCAACACCTTCTTCTGATATCTTGGGTATGGGTAGGGGCTGCATCCCCACCCCAAGCCCTTTTGTATGGTCCTCTGGGCCAAGAAAACTTCCTAGCCCTGCAGAAGGCCAATGGCTCATCTCCTCTCTCTTCCCTCTTCCCTTCTCCTGACCCCTCTCCATCTTCCTCCATACCCAGAGGTGTGCAGCAAGGAAGTCATCAACTGCAGGGCAGTGACCGCTCCCAGAGACACTGAGATGTGGGGATCGGCGGCCCCCAGGTCAGCCCCCGGCTCCTCTCCCTTCCCCTCTCCAGAAGTCATCTATTTTGTTGTGTGTACACACAGAAAACAAGGGGCTGCCCCTTGTTCTCCTCCAGCCATGACACATCAAATTATCCTGCCTCCAAATACCCCATCTGGCTGTTAGTTTTTAGCTTCTTTTTTTTTTTTCCCCCTTTTCTCCCCTCCTTCGAGGTTGTTTCTGCTTTCCTCCTCCTCCTTTTTCTGCTCCCCAGCCCATGTGTAAAAGTAGCAGGGGGGCCTTTATTAAAGGCAAAGCCCCACGGCAGCAGCTTCCCAGCCAAACTGCTCTTGTATTACTTTTTGATGAGTTTTCAATTTAGGCCTTTGCAGACGGGGGGAAGAAGGCGTCTTGAGAGACAGAGGGGGGAAAAAAATGCAACAGATGGGGCCGATTGTGCTCTCTAGGCAAATTAAGGAAGACATCTGTAGCTCCCAAATACTGGTGGTCTAAAGCAATTAGTCCCCTGTGAAAAGGGGCCTCTCTGAGCCTCCTCCAGCCAATCCGCGCCCCGGCAGCACTCACGTTACAATGGCCTTGACCACAATTCACTGAGCCAAAAAAAAGAAAGATTAATCCAGGAGGAGCTGTGCGGCCAGGCTGGAGTTGCTAGGCTTAAAAGGGAAGGTTACGTCCGTTTCTGCCCGAGTTTGGAGCAGAAAAGCAGGGCGGGGGGTTGGGTTTGTTGGTGTGGTTTTTTTTGCTTTGCAATAGTCACCCAAGGTGTACCTGGTTTATGTGCGATGTCTGGAGTGAGTGTGTGTTTGTGTCCACACGTGTCCTTGTACCAGGAGAGAGCTGTAATCTGTAAATTGCTCAGGGACTTCAATTTTCCAGTGGCTTGTTTGGAAAGTGATGAATGAAGACGCAAACCCCTGTGGTTGGAATTATCTCCCCCAACCCCCTTCGGTCCCCCCTCCATCCTGAATAAAAAGAAGCTGTTATATGATAAGACCCCTCTGTAAGTGATAATTATAATGATTGTTATGATGCCAGGGTTCTGCTTTTACAATTGGAAATAGGAACTCCGACTGAGCTAATCCGGCAGTGTGGTCCCTTATTTCATTCGACGTCAGGAAGCTGAGAGTGGAAAATTCAGAAAAGGACTTTATCCAAGCTGGTTATGAGCCCCCTTCCCCCCCCCCACCTCCTCTCCCCTGGCTCTTTTATTCATGCATATTTATGATCAGTAGATCTCAGTGGAGAAAAAAAACACATACAGAAAACAAAACCAGCAGCACAATGGGGAGAGCTGCTCATGGGAGGTCACAGCACCTTTAAATTACACCTCTTGGCTTTGTTCACCCCCACACAATGGAGCTAAGAGATAGGAAGAATAGCACCCTGCGCCCTGGTGCATCACAATTCTCCCCATGGTTTCAAAAAGAACAGGGAGCCCCAACTAATTTGATATCTTATTGGGTTTCTCTTAACGTAAGGTGGTGCCTCATCCCAGCCACCGGGGCTGGGCTCGTACAAAGAGCACGGCTAAGTCTTTGCAGTAGCCTGGGTTTTGCTAGCCAAAGCAGATCTGTCTTGGTCAGATTTGAATTTGAGCAGAGTTAACTGGTTTGGAAATACAAAAGCACCACCCGCCCACTGAACCTTTGCCCCTTTAAATTAATTAATTTAATTAACGTGTTTATTGTCATGGCGCCCGTCAGAATGGGATCTTCCTGGGGCCACACCGCACTCCAGCCTGCCCTCATGTACAAAGGAGATGGGCTCATGGTTTTGGAACTGAGTTTGAACTGGGTGACTTCTCAAGGCACTGAAATTTGAGTCCATAATTTATTTCTTCCTATCATGCAACAAGCTGTTAAATGCACCAACCTGAATATTTGGCAAAAACGGCCTCTGAAGGGAAACTAAGTGAAGCTGGTGCCAATAAAGAGCGAAATAACACCCTTCAAGAGAAAGCAAAACTGTCCAGGGAAGGACCTGCCCATGCTGGAAGAAGACCAGCCCATACAGCCCAGTCTTTTCCCTTCTCCCTTGCTCTCCCTTACAGTCTTGGTTTGGGAATGAAAAGCGAGGTGGGTCAAGGGAGTGAATAAATCCCAAATAATTTTCAGATCCCAAATGTTGAAAAATTTTAAATGTTGCAAATGCTGCCTGTGTTAAATATAAGCTCACTATTACATGGCAAAAAGACTGCTGAAAATTTAGAAAGCTATTTTCATTTAATAAACGTTAAATGGAATCATTACCATCCCGTGATGGGTTCAAAGAGCCTCACCTTAAATCTCTGTACCCACATGTTGCACAAACCTGCAGTCTGACCATATCATGTTGGGTTGGGCTATGTTACCATGCCCAGGAGATGTTAAAAACTGGTTGTTATAGTCAAACTCAGGTCTCTAAGTGCTGAAAACATGTGCAGCATTCATACTTCACTACCTCACTTTATTATTCATAATGTCCGGAATGAATGTTTAAATACACTTGCATTTTAATATCAACAAAAAATATCTCCCACCAAAACTACAAGACACCCAAATCTGCCCAGGAACACCATTAGAAGAAGAAGAAGAAGGAGAAGGAGGAGGAGGAGAAGAAGGAGAAGAAGAAGAAGAAGAAGAAGAAGAAGAAGAAGAAGAAGAAGAAGAAGAAGAAGAAGAAGAAGAAGAAGAAGAAGAAGGAGGAGGAGGAGGAAGAATTTCTTCTACCCCTAAGGAAGGAAAGAGATAGAGAAGGGCCTTCAAAGTGCCTTCCAGCAGTGAGTAAATGTTTGCTCTGGAATATAATCGTATCTGCTTCAAGTGTCCTGCAGAAAGCGGCTCTCCCACATCTATGGACAAGGCTGGCTGGGTCAGGGTATGGATTTCTCTGTCCCGGAGCTGGGATATGGCTTGACTGACATCACCATGGGTACTAATGAGAGAAGATTTCCCCAAAGACGCTTGGGGCTTTGAAGAATGGTCTTTGACTCTGTGTTGAACATACAGATAAAATGTCCATGGCAGAAAACTAATCAGATCATCTGTAGTTTGCTTTGCTGTTTGCTCAGGTCACTATCCCATGGTTTACAATTATCTCAGTCAAAAATCATACAGATGTCCAAATTGGCCTCCTAGCTTTTTCCTTAAGACCCATGCTTTGGAGAATAGCGATTTGTATCAGGAAGTTTTTGGCCAAGTCCCTCACATTTAAACTTATCTCCAAGGCGAGAGTCCTGCTCCAGCCTCCAGGCAAATCTCAGACATCCCACCACTGCACGTTGCCAAAGTAAGCATTTAAAAATCATAAGTCACACACCAGAAACCCAGAGACAAAGATTTATAAGTGGAGAGGTGAGGAAGTGGGGAAAGGAGGCGAGACTCTCAAGATGTCTGCACAATTAGATTTCCACAGCCATTTAAAACAGTTGGGAATTCAATGTGCACATTTTTGGGGTATCTCTGGGAATTTCAGCGTTTCATTCTGCAGCTTTTCTGGTGAGCATCAGTTCTCATGTTCTTCACTTCACTCACGTGTCTCTTCCAGCAGCTTGGGACTAACATCCAGATAATGCAGCAGTGGAAATCTACTGCTACTTGCTCGGGATGTCAATCATTTCACTGCAAGAATCACTATTTAATTAGGGTAACTGTTAATAAACTACTGAATGGCTGTAATAAGACTGCATGTCCATGTGACAACTTCTGCCTCTCTGCTGCAGAGTGATGGGGACATCCTTGGAGCCACTGAAATCTGATGGTGAGAGGGAAATAAATGGCTCCTGGCCTCAAAAGCCAGACCCTCTGCCCGTTTTCATCTCTCTCAGCTGGAATATGGAAAAGTGTTTCTGCAGCTGAAGTTATTCTGGTTTGCTCAAGCCTTTGGTCCTCAGAAGTAGCATGTGCCAGGAAGCACCATTGCTCTCCCTACATGAAGGACAAGAAATGTCTCTTATACTTAACAGCCTCGTGCCCAGACCTGTTTCATGTTTAGGTTTCTAAACAGCTAAGAGTTTACAAACCTGAAATAAAAATCCTAAAGATACCTAATATCTCCTTAAAATTATTTTGATTTTTGTGAGCCAGAAGATCATTACAAGTAAACTATAGAAAGTTAATTAAAGACTTAGAAACACTTCACAGAAAAAATTCAGCAATCTCTACTCAGAGTAAGCAGCCCATTACACGTGGCACAAAGGAAATTAATAGACTCCCATATTCCAGTCCATAAAGGGGCTCCAGGAAAGCTGGGGAGGGACTCTTGATCAGAGAGGAGAGTCGTAGGATGAGGGGGAATGGTTTTAAACTGAAAAAGACTGAGATTAGGGATTAGGAAGAAATTCTTTGCTGTGTGGGTGGTGAGGCACTGGAACAGGTTGCCCAGAGAAGCTGTTGCTGCCCCATCCCTGGAGGGGTTCAAGGCCAGGCTGGATGGGGGTTGGAGCAACCTGCTCTGGTGGGAGGTGTCCCTGCCCATGGCAGGGGGTGGCACTGGATGGGTTTTTAAGGACTCTTTCAACCCAAACCATTCTATGATTCTGTGATTTGGAGGTTTTACACCTAAATTTTAGTGGACTCTCCCTCAAGGTCTGGCTTTCAGAGGTACTCAGCACTCTTTCAAAATCAAGTTCTTCAGAGGTAGTGTAGGTTGAATATTAGAAAAAAAAATGCTGCTATCCTAAGAATTTGTTGGTAAAGTTGCCAAAGATCCCCCTCTCTCCTCGCTCTGCACCAGGTATCAGCCCAAAAACTCAGCAGCAGCAGAAAGACCAGCAAAGCATGGATCGAGCACCACCCTCTGGCACAAACCTAAACTGGAGGGGAAACAGGGAAAGGATTTTTCTTCAGGAAAACAAGCAAAACTCTTCTTTGCTGAGTGCTCCGAGGTTGGTTGTGCACCACACTGCATCTCTGAGAGGGGGCAAGATGCTCTTGTGTAATTATAGTGGCCATAGGAAATTAATTAAAAGGTCTAAGAGGATCTTCAGGGCTTAGATTTAGAGGCAGAATGCATCCCCAGAACAAAACAGCCACTTGAACCTTTTAAATCTGTGCTCATGGGGCCCGTGTTTGGCTGTCCTTAGTGTTACATCAGAACTGGAGCATTTCTTTACTGAAAGGGTTATCATAGAATCATAGAATGGTTAGAGTTGGAAGGGACCTCAAAGATCATCCAGTTCCAAACCCCGTGCCATGGGCAGGGACACCTCTCACCAGATCAGGTTGCTCAAAGCCCCATCCAGCCTGGCCTTTAACCCCTCCAGGGATGGGGCACATCAGATAACACTGCATTTTTATCAAACATTGGAACAGTGAGGACAGCAACATTTTGACACTGGATGGGGAAAAAGTCACCAAAAAGCCTGGGCTGATGATTTGTGCACCTCCCATCCTTCCCACATGGAGGCCGAGCAGCGCCATGGCATTGGGAAAGCTGGGATTTCTGAACTGGCTCTTTAGGAAAATATGGGTTAGAACCCTGTCACAGTGTCACTGGCACCAGGTCTCACCACTAAGCCCTGCTCAGCCAGGTTCTGAAATCCTTTCTCAGCTATTTCTCCTCTTCATTTTTCTAACTGAAAGGCCACTGAGTGGCCAGAGTGCTTTTATGCATTGGATCCACCTCTTCTCCCACGCTGAATGGGGGACGACTTAAAAAAAGACACAAAAAATGCTGTTTCCCTGTTGATCGTGTTGCCTGATCCATCCAAAAAATCCATGACCACCCTGCATGGTCAGGCCCTGAAATGCTCAACATCCTGCTCCTCACCTGCAGCTTCATTTAACCACTGCAATGTCCTCTTTTCATGTATTTTTTTTCTTGCAGAGGCACTTTACAGAGATTAATTCCAAGTTTAAAGGGATTTGTTCACTCCAGAAAGATTGCAGCACCCACAGAACCAGCAGAGGTTGTTACAAACTCCTTATAAAAGCACCGGCTTTGATAAATCTATATTTTGTTTCACTTCCAGAAGATGGAGCCAGAAAGCTGGGAGTAGGTGCTGCAGCGTGGGAAAAGCAGCCTTACCCTCCTTGCTTATAACCAAACCCTGTTCCCTCTCAAGAGCTGTCCTGTCGTGGTGAAGATGGGGACAAGAGATGCCAGGTGGTACCAGTGGGCATCCCACGGTTGCTGGAAGGAGACTGGTTTTCCTCTTTTCTTCTGCATGGTCCTCTGTGCCGTGTCAGAGGAAGGATGTGCTGGAAGGACGGGATGGCGAGACACAGGTTTTACTCACTGATTTCTTCCAGACCAGAACAAGACCCTGAATCAGGCGATGGCCCTGTGCGTGCTGGAGGGGGACATTTTTGGAACCGCAGGATGCTGAATCTGCTTGCATTGGGAAGCAGAGGAATTGCACAGAGCTCACTCACAACTGATAACCCAGTGCCAGCTTTTAGTCTTTTTTTCCAGCTGACAGCACATCCTGGAGCAGAGCGTGGTTCATGGGAATGTATCCGTCACACACAGTAACCTGAGAGGATTCAAGACACTTGAGGTTTTTAACTGATATTATGACTTCAAAATTTGGGGCAGGAAGTGAATGATTTGGACAATATTTTCACACTGGGCATCACCTTCATTTTGACTGTCTACAGAAGTATCCAGAGGTCTTGAGGCTTGTCATTTTTAGAAGTTTCACATATAAAAATTAACAGGGGAAAAAAAAAAAAAAAAGAAGGTGGCTTTTTTTGGTGAAAGACTTCCTATTGTTCTACTTTTTTATTCAGTTTTAATTGGGCTTTTTTCTGTCAAGAGGACAGGTTAGATCCATGCTACTTGCTAGGAAGATGCCAGCAGGAAAGCTTCACTGCTGTGATCTTGGAGGCCCTGTAAGTCTGAAGAAGGCTCCTGTGGGCTCCTCTATCCCCTTTCCTTGGTGCCAGGGTTCAGAGGAAGTGCCCGACTACGATAACTGCCCTTGGCACCTGATTACATAGGTCTCATCCTTACTTTATCCCATGGGATACTGCCACTGCATCTACGTGTCTGGAAGCATGTCCAGGGCTGGGTGATGCTGCTGTTCAGATAAAACCCAATTTGGACATCATCCAGGATGCGAAAGCAGCAAAACATTCCAGCTTTTCTTCCTTGCTCCTCACGCCGGGTAGATGCCTGCGATGAGCTGCACCCTCTTTTTTGGCTGCCATCTCTTCTAGCAGGCACCGCTGCTCCAGTTAAACATAACCCCAACGGTAAACAATTTCAAGGTATTTTTGCAGCTGCAATACTTTCCTCTTTCCAGTAGCAAGAAACTCGGTGTGTTTTGTTTTGTGTATTCAGGTAACAACGTCGCTCGAGTGCTGCTGTTGATTTATGTCCCTTTCAGCAGCAGGACTCTGGAAAACTACTTGGAAGATATGAACACCCAGCATTTTTTAATTTTCTCATCAGATTTCAATTGTTATGATATATGCCCTCGAGAGACTGCGGGGAGGGGAGAAGGGGGGCAGGGGAAAACCTTTTATGGCATATTGGGATCCATATGGAAAAAATATATATTTCCCACACATCTGATTCAATACAGTGTGCACATTTGTAAGGCACATGTGAATGAATGCCAAGAGAGGTGAATTTTTATGAAAGCAGACTGATTACATGGCAAAAAATATATCGGTTGAAGCTAGATTTATTTACAGCGCAGTAAATAGGCTGTTCAGAAGGGCTGGCACTATATTAGTGATCAAGATGTCTGGGGAAACGTTGAGTTATGTTTGACAAAAGCCACCCGGGACAGCGTTCCCTGAGCCAAAGCATCCATGTGTCATGTCTTCTCGTGTCCCAACAAACCCAAGTGCTGGATAACATTTGCAGCAGCCTCCTGGGGACAAAGTCGGAGAAGGGAAGGAAGAATGTTGCAGGCTAAAAATGTCCAGTAATGCATTAGATAGAGCTCCAGAGATTTGGGTTTCATTCCCGTTTCTGCCCCTGTCCAGTGGGGTGACCTGGCCAAGTTATTTCACTGGTTTCACATCATCTGGAAGGAAAGTGCCTCCTCGATCAGGGATTCAAGATCCATGGGGGAAGAGGAGGAAGAGGAAGGTGGGATGCTCCATCCTGGGTTTGTGCACGGCCACCTTGACACTCTCCTGCTGAGCCAGAGATCCTGCTTGCTGCAGGGCTGGATGAAACCTTATCCAGATGCAGGATGGTGGAGGATATTCCCAGGGGAATATGTTTCCAGAAAAATGGAGATGAAGCATGTCCCCTCTCAGTGGGCACACAACCACCCCTGCCAACCTTCTTCCACTACAGAGAGACAAGGTTAGTTTTGTCCCATATTTCTTATTCCCATTGTCACCCTCATCTCCACCCCAGCTCCATGGTGCTGTACCAAGGACTCATCTTTTATTTCCCCAAGTTCAGGAATGACTTTAATACCCAGCCCTATAATTAGGAGTTCATTTTCTAACTGGGGATGAACTGGAGCAGAAGGGATCATGTCAAACCTGAAGAAATTGTGCTGCACCACTGATCATCTCTGGAGATGCTCAGTAAATGGCAAAGCTCTTCCTCTCTCACAACAGTAGATTGTCCCATTAGATTTTTCTTGCCTTGAAATGACGGGGCAGGTGGAATCCATCATCCTTCCTGGAAGGAGGCTAATTTGGGACAAAACTAATGAGCTCTGAAATATTTATTTGCATTGCAAAACAGCGAAGAGAGTTTGAAAGAAGATACCAGAATCTCATTTAAAAAGCACACCAGCACGTATGAACGTGCACACACACACACACACACACACACACACACACACACACACACAGAGACACTTTTTTTTTTTAAGCAAAAGCAAACCAGATTGCATTACCCCATAAGATTAGTACTTTATTGAACCTCATTATAGGTTCACGTCCTCCCATAGTCATATCCCACTGTGTTATTTTTGGCACATGGAGCCATCATGATTTAGTATCCTGTGTGAGAAAAATGAAGTCTCTTTCTAAAATATGTTGACTATTATTCCAGATGTGGTAGTTGCCTGAGATTCTTTTCAAGCAGGTTTTTATGGCTGAGGTTGTTCGAATCAGGCGTTATTTATTTATATGTTCCAGTTAAAGAAGGGGTGGGAGCAGTTTTTAATGAAAGCTAAAGGAAAAGGGATAATAAAGTGTGCTCGCTGGAGAAAGAAATATTTACACATAACTTTTGTATGTTCCCCAAGAAAAATAAAATGAGGTTATATTGAAAAGCACAGTTATTATTTGGCATTCTCCTGCAACAGCAAAATCCCAGGAAAAGGCTGCATTTTAAGTAATTAGACTTTCCAGTTAATTAACTGGTTATAACTAACTGTGTTATTGGCAGTAGGTCCGGGAGAGGCAATGAGTCATTACAGATTCTTTCAAGGCCAGATCACAGATTTGCAGATATAAATGAGGCAGGGGCTGGGGGAGGGAGAAAGGACACAAATTTCCCATTGCCACACAAAGCTTCCATGTTCGCAGAAAAAGAAAAAGAAAAAGAAAGAAAAAGAAAAAGAAAAAGAAAAAGAAAAAGAAAAAGAAAAAGAAAAAGAAAAAGAAAAAGAAAAAGGAAAAGAAAAAGAAAGAGAAAAAGGAAAAGAAAAAGAAAAAGGAAAAGAAAAGAAAGAAAGAAAAAAGCTACAAATCCTGAAGCAAACTCAGCCAGAAGACAAGCTCACATCGTGGCGGTAAGGATTCAGGTCAAAATTTCCACTGAAACATCCGACTGATCCAGACCCAGGTCTGTTCTTGCAGTGATTTTGTCATGTACCTTCCCTTCCCATGTATCTTGAATAGAACTGAAAATAGAAGCACCAAAATCCCAGGTGAAAAGCTTTTCCACGGACTTTCCTCGACTGCTGGGAAGAACAAAGCCCTGAGAACTGCACTGTTTCTAGCCCATTTTTGGCCAATTGAGCAGGGTGAGACAGCACGGTGTGAGCTGAGCACAAAGGTGGGTCTGGTTTGAATCATCCTCCAAATATGCTTCCTAGAAGCTTTGAATTTCTTGGATTCACTGCAAGGAACTAGTTTGTATATTTGGTGGTTTTGAGTACAAATTGCTACAGAACAAATACTGCTTGAGTGGACCTGGCACACGGGATTCACACCACCTCCGTTTTATGAGTGTTTTTTAAGAAAATGAACAAATTTGTCACCTCTCCAGGAGAAGCAGCGCCCATAGGAGGCTGGGTGGGATGCTGGGAGCTGCAGCCCCTCGCCTGTCCCCATGGTCACCAAGCCACAGCAGTGCAGGGCAGGTCCCCAGCCAGAGCTGCTCGTGCCTGCGGGGATGATGCTGGGGACACACAGCTCAGGAGCCAGCTCTGCTTCACGCTCCTCTGCGTTTCCATGACAGCTCGTGTGCTGGGACATCTCCTCAACACAAATAAAATAAGGAGGAGTGAGCCTGGTGGTGTTTTGTTGTGTTATTTTTTTTCCTCCCCCTTGAGATAACAAATGCTTCAAACCAAATTTGAAAAAGAAAATAAGAATGAAATGCTTCCACATCCGTGCTCACCCTTGGGCTCGCTCCCCAGTTACTCTGGACCTGTGTTCCAGGGACCTGTCTGCTCCAAAGCTCTCTAGGCAGGGTGTGTAAATCCATGTGCCGGACTTTGCACTCACACAAGCATCCTGGCTTCACTGACATCCCTTGTCCCCTTCCCAGGCAGCACCAAGCCGAGTGAGCAGAGGACAGCACGGGAGACAGGAGCATGTCGGGGACAAAGAACAGTGAAATCTCACGACTGAAGCTCCATCTTCATCTTCCCACCCCCGTAGCACCCTCTCACAGCCCCCCTAAGGCTGTTGTTGCAACCACACTGGGAAATTTTACAGATCCTGGACTATGAATGTCCACATTTCATCCAGCTCTTGCAACTTCAGATTGCTGCTCCGTCACAAAGCGTTAGGGCTGGGAGCTTTAAACTCAGGAAAAATCTAGACAGTAAAAAACCCCCATATAAAATCAATACAAATTGGTTCATCTGCTGTGTAGGGATATAATAAAAGCCTTCTTTACTTTTAAATAACAGCACCACACCCTAAATTATGCCTGAATTCAGTGGCGAGACCTGTTTTGTTATTAAAGCATCAGAGGGCTGGTGATACACCTGGGTGCAGAATTTGCTCTCGCAGATTAATTCCCTGCCCACTCGGTAGTTTGCTTCAACAATAGGTCATGTGAGTTCAGTTTTCTCTGCACTGGAATGGATGAAGAGCACTTGTATGGTCATCAAGAGAGAAGGAACGGGGACTTTTCAAGCTTTTGTTGCTGTTTCACAAGCCATGCTCGCTTCTTACATCTCCCAAGCAGCCCCTGTTGATTCTGCATTTAGCCCACAGCAATAAATGGAAAGAGAAGTGCTCCAAGTCAGCAAAGGAGACAGAAGTCAGAGCAAAATGACCTCCAGCAAAAAGAAAAACACAAACTTTCTAGGCTCTGTTTATTACTTGCTCTGTGTGGATGCAGCAAGGAAAATGAGACAGAAGTACAGCGACCAGCTGGTTCTCAGCAAGGTCCTACAAGCAGCAAGTGGGCTACTGGAAACCTGCAGGGGCTTGATGGGGATGTAAACTTCTTTAGAAACATAATACTGAGGAGAAAACCAAGGAAATGTGGCGATAAGAGGAGAACTGGGCTGGATTATGATATTTTTCACTCCCCTCCGTGAGCAGCACCTGGTGGCACAAGCAGCAAACTCAGGCTGAGTGTAAAAGCACCAGGATGCGGGGAGTCTCCTGGGCAGCTCTTGGTGATCTGGGGAGCCTGCTCCTGATTTTCCTTTTATTTATGCCAGACTGACACAGCCAGCAATCTCCAACTGGCCTGCACAAGTGAGAAGAGAAATTAGGCATTTTTTTGGCAAGCTTTTCAAAAGAGCGCTCGGCAGCTCCTAGGGTTCTCGCTATTGGCAAAAAAATAAAGGGGATAAATCTAGAAAATTAAATATATATCGGCTGCTTTAAATCTATTTGCTGATAGCCAGATGTTAGCTTTAATCTGGGTATTTCAGCTCAGAGGCACAGAAGGGCCAGCTACAGATTAGGTACAAGAAGGTTATCTTTTATCCTATGGTCTTCAGCAAGTTTTCAGGAAGCTGAGGAGAAAAAACAGATATTATCCCTGGGATGCTGCAAAGGGGCAGAGTGGGCTGGGTTGAGATAAGGGCATGACAGGCAGGATCTGCAGGGAATGGATCTCAAAACTCATAAACTGTCCATCTTTGGCAGTTTTTTATTGTCCCTTCCCAACAACCAATGTGCTTTTTTTTTTACACTGAACATTTTGGGAGTTAAAAAGGGAGAATTTCACACTTTGGCCATTACACAAGCGCACTGAGGTACTAATATGAGGTTTAACATTTTTCCATCGTTACTCAGCACTCGGGGCGGGGAGGAAAAAAAAAAAGTCAGACAATGGATTTACATCCCTGAATTTCAGTGAAGGGTCTAAAATCTCCCTCATGTTTCTTTTTATTGATTGCTCCCAAGATGAAACAATTGGGAGTCTGAGTAAATTTATAACTAGCTTGTGAAATAAACCTCACATCTAGCAAAGATATTACACCGAACAGGAAACAAGCCCACAGAAATTCATTATGTTCCCAGAATTAAATGAAAACAATATAGTTTATGGACCATAGAAGGTAGTTACAGTAAAAATGAAAGGAAAATCCCCGGGCTGCACAGGAATCCTGCGCAGAGGTCCCAGGTCCTTGAGACTGAGGACGTTTCAGCTGCCAGTTTTGTGTCATCACTTCAGCGCTCCCGATCTCAGAGCTGTGCATGGTGCAGAGCGGTGGAAAAACACACATGAACCCTCTTCTGTCTCCTTTCACCCCAAAAACCCAACCTGCCACTCTGGGAGTGGGTGCCTCTGCAATGTCGGGGACCACTGAAGGTGAGAGGGATGGCAGGAGATGGCATTGTGCTGGGGACATGAAGAAGTGGCCCAGCTGGGGCAGCATCCCTCCTCTGCCAGCACCTATAAGGGAAAGGATGATGCGGGGTGGAACCTTTTAAGCTGGCAGCGAAGGCAGAAAAGGTCTAGATTTATTTTCTAGGTTTATTTTTTTTATCAGCATTTATTTTCATTCACGCATAAAAGCATTCCTTTCCCACCTCCTCTGTGACTGGCCCTGAATTGCTGCGCTAGGAACCCATAGGCTGAATTTCCAGCACTGGAAATCTGCTTTCTCCTGGGTAAACACTGAGAAACACATGTATGTATTTGTTTTAGGAAAAAGAAATGACTAAATCGAACCAGCAGCTCCTACACTGCCGCATCTACAGGCAGCACCCCATGGCTGCTGTGGGATGACAGGCATGTCCGTGTCACACCTGGTAGAGCTGTAGATTTTCATCCCACATTTTGCCAGTGGGAATAATTAACTTCTCATTACTGGGGTCAGCCCCAAGAGGTAAGACAAAACCCAGGACAACCAAGCTGTATGTCTGCACCCAGGGAAAGTGGGGATACAGCACGGTGTCCCCAAGGAAGACATGAGTAGCAGGATGCTCATGTCATTGGGTATTTTATTTAGTTATTAAAAAGAGCTGGAACATGAAAAGAGAATATAGAGTAAAACGTAATCATCTCACCCATTCACAGTCTGGTGGGAAGGAGGATTTTTAAAGGCTGAGTCGTAGGAGGAATGTAAATGAAACAAAACCCCAGCATTGGAAAGCTGGAGTCACACAGTGTGGGGCTGCCCCACGGGCAACCTTGGTCAGAAAAAAAGGCTCGGCCGCAGTGCTGGGGATTTATGGCAGCACCAGAGCACTGTGGAAGTGATAAACGATGTTTCCGTATCACAGGCAGATGCTGGGACATAAATGAGTATCTGTAGGTTTGCATATGCCTTGAAATGAGGGCTTTAAAATCCTGACCAGCCTAAACTCAGGCTGGGAATGTGGAGCTGGATCAGCCCTTCCCTGGGCCGATGAACCAGGACAGTCCTGGCTGAGGATGTATGTTAATGGGGTTACAGCTGAAAATAGAAAGGATTTTGAGTGTATTTAATGCTGCTGCCTCTGCCCAGCCTCCCATCGCCGTCCCCAGCCATCGCTGCCTGCGTTAGCCCTGCGTGTCCCTCCTGCAACAGTCACGGATGGGGTAGGCAAGCAAAGCCTTCCTTCTGGGTGAGAAAAGCAGGCCCTATTAAACCTTGCTAATTAAGAACTGGCTCGACGTGGGAAAGCCCTGCTTGGTGGCCCATAAAGAATAACTGACAGACAGCATTTAAAAAATAGCCGAGGATTTCAGTGTGCAGCAAGCCTTGGTCACAGGGTTAATCGAGAGTGAGCCTTGGCTAATAGCAGCTCTGCCAGCTCCGTGTCCTCTTACAGAAGAGGCTCATGCACTCGAGCAGGGACTTTGATACGTTCTGGACAGTGTGGCTTAAGAGACACAGGGCATTGGTGTCCAGGGAGACCTTGCTTCTATCCCAAGGTCAGCCTCTGCTTCACACAGACCTCCTCTGTGCCTCAGTTTCCCCACTGAGAACAAAAGCAAAGATGCCAACCTTTTTTTTGCACAGAGATGTGCTGGTGAAGACCATCGCGCAAGAATCAGCCTTTGGGATTGTTCCACACCTGTGAGGCACCCAAAACCTACAATAATTGCAAAAAAACCTAAAGGAAGTGGTCCCCCCTCAACCTACGTCCCTCATTTCTTCAGTCCTCCAAACACGCAGCCCCAGAAAAGGGGAGCAACAGGGGAAGAAACAGTGTTATGGCAACTGGGACAGAGCCACAGCAGAACTCACAGTAGAGCTCAGCCGTCTCGGGAAAGACACACGAGCAGCATGGGCCAAAACTCAAATTAGGAAAAAGAAAAGCCATAAAGTGGCTTCGTAGTCCTTGCAGTGAAGCAAGGAGGGTGAAACTCCAAAAGCAAGAAATGCAGCCTAGAGAAGGGTCACTTCTTTAGGAATTACTTCATGGAAGAAGCAGAGTCAGAAGTGATTCGTGATCCCTCCTGCTCCGGGGGCTGGGGACCAGAGCTGGGTGGGGAAGGGCTTCCCTCCAATACCACATCTCCAACAGTATCCTTTTACCTCTGGAAAAAGGTTTCACATCTACTGAAATAAGAGAAAATACAACAAATAATGTAATGGAAAACCTGGCAAGGCTGGTTCCCCCTGTGGAGCCTCAGGTTTTCCTGGTCCATGCAGTAATTTTCCAAAAGGAGATGTTGGTGTGAGAAGAGCTCTTGGGACAGGCAGGGGCTCACCAGGTCCTGCATTCCCTGCCCAGGGGTTCCTTCACAGGATGGATCTGAAAGCAGTGGCTTTCTAGATTGAGAATCCAGAAATTGGAAAAGTTTCTGGCATTACTTCCCCAGAGCCTTTAGAAGAAACCAGGTCCCCTCTGCTAAAAAGTTTGCTTCCCCCCTAAAAAAATGAAGCTAGAAATGAGATTATTAAATTCTTAGTGAGTTTTAACGCAGAAATTAGTTTGCGAACAGCAAAATTTATCAAGCCTGAATCTCTCTGCACTTTTTTTTCTTGTGATTGATTTTAAAGGTGAAGTAGGAGGAGTCTTTTCTGGGGTTGGTCACATACAGGGACTCCTGAGTAACTTCTGCTGGTACTGTGACATTTCTCAGTCAGTATCAATATGTAGCTCTTCCCACCCTCATAAACTTTTAAGAAATTGAGCTTTTCTACTGTTTGCCCAAACTGGATAAAATTGATCACTAGATTCACAAGTTAGAGCAGGCCAGGAGAGGTGGGAGAGGGCAGGCATGGGTCAGAAAACTAACTTCCATGAGAAATCAGGCTTGGGGCTGCTCTGCCTTCATTTCTGAATGGCAGAAAAGTTTCCACAGCATTATCCTTTCCAAAATTATGAGGAATATGGTCTCATCCGGACGCAGTGTTCCTGGCCAGGTTCTTCTCTGAAGTCATCAGGACTTCCAATGAGATTGAACCAGGCACATCCTTCAAGGGGTCCCTCCCACCACAGGCAGAGCACAGCCTCCACCACTTGCCGTGACCTAATTGTCACGGGATTTGATGGCTTTTCCCAACCCAAACTCTGCTTGTGCTGAAGTCAACAGCAAAACTCCCATCTGCTCCAGTGAGGGCAAAAAGCTGGACCAAAGCAAAACACTGGGGAAAAATCCCACTCCATCTGAGCGTTAGGATTCTTACATACAGCAAAGAATATTAAAGATGTGCAGAGACAGGACATCTGTGGCTTCCTTACATATCATTTATCCTCTTGCAGACAAAGGCTAAATGAACAGTCACAGAACTACCTAATTCCCTGAGGGCTTCTTTTCCAGGCCACCAAGTCCCTAACCACTGGGTGCCAGCTACCAAGGGTCAGATGCCTTCATCTCTTGAGCATGAACTTGAACTGGGTTATAGCATCAACAGCTATGTCTGGGTCAGAACCAGGGACACACCACAGCCCCAGCCCATGCCAGGGTACAGCAAGAGCCAGAAGTCTACAAGTCCAACCTCACGTGTCCTCTCCACGCAAAGGAAACCCTGAAAGCAACCCAAACCATAACACAGCCAGCAGGACCACCAGCCTCCCAGGCTTCTCTTCTGATATTCAGTCAGGGGGTGTTTTTATCACAGATATAAACATTCCTCCCAATTTGCAGCCATTTCCTTTTATTATTCAACCAACTTAGGTAAGTAGCCCAGAGGAAGCCAAACTTCGACCCTTTTGAGCATCACCAATTACTAGTTGGTACCAAGGCTGGCTTCCTTCTTGCTCTCAGCCTGCTGATAGTCAACAGGACACTGACTCCACGGCAGAATCTTCTCAGGCTCGTGCACATCCAAAGACTGTACTCAAATGGCAATTATTCCCGCGGTGATTTATGTGGTTGAGCTGCCGAGGCCAGTTCTGGCAGGAAACACATGTTAGAAATTAGTGTATGTCTGGTACTGTCTCCTTTCTCTGTTTCTCCAGGTGGCTGAACCAAAGCAAGAGCAAGAACATTTTCTGATGCTGACCCTGGTTAATGTGAGCATAAATACAAGGTTAATACCCAAAGGATGGCTGATGAAGGAAAAAGTGAAGAAAAGTAATCAGGACGAGGAAAGTAATTCAAACAATTTCTTGAAAAATGTGCACCTTTGTCTTGTATTCTGACAACAAAGGGTGAGGATTACCATGAAATAGGAGGGTAGCATGTGTTATGTTACTTACTCCTTTGGGAAGTAAATCAGTAATGTTAAAGAAGATGTTAAATCTCTTCGTAAAACTAACTCAGTCACTACTTTTAATCAGATAGTAGGCCCCGGCATCAAGTGGTGTGTGTAAGGCCTTCTCTGTAAATGGAGATGGCTTTCCTGTGCAGACAGATAATGTTTTCTAGCAATCTTAGAGTTCAGCTTATGCTCAGGGCTTTTAAATCCCACTGCACTGAAACGGAAATCCCACTGCCTGAAGCATCTGCGGAGCCAAGTGCATCCTGTTGCAGCACCCTCCTGAGCACCTATGGGTGCTGACACCCCCTGACCTCCAAGCACAACGCAGAAAAGACAGCTAAGACACTAAATACAGCATCACACCTCCAGCAGGTGATAAAACCAGTGACTGTATTCCCATTACTGTGCCGGATGATGCACAACCCTGCAGAAGACAGATGTGATGCTACCACCAGCTCCTCTTCATGACTCTTCTTCTGGGGACAGGTTTGGAGAAAGCCAGCGCTGTCCCCAGGGTGTTTCCACTGGTCAGGGAATGAGCAGCGCCAGCAGAGCTGCTGCAATTTCAGTGCTGGGGACATCACTGCAAGCACCACGATGTCAGGGGAATTACTCATGATCTCTATCATTTTCTTGTCTTTATATATTTTTTCAGTACTATGCTTAAAACTTTGCTACATATTTGGAGTGTGGAGTGACCAGTATGAGCCATTACGGCCAGAGGACCATGAGCTTTTATTATCCTCCTGGCCAAAGAAGACCAAGGATGTGATGTAGCTCTTGTTGGAGTTGGGGAACTGTGCTTGCAGCTGAGGCAGGATGACACCTTGGATATACTAAAATATGTTCAAATAAGCAAGCCATGCATTTTTTCCATCTACCTATTGGCTTTCCTGTGACTCTCACAGGAGTGAGAATGTGACCCCCGCACCTGGGAAGGTGAAGAATCTACGTCTTTTGGCTGAGGGCAAGATGTTCTTTGGGACACTGGAACACGTGGAAGCAGTGGCTGGGGAACAGATGCTGAACACTGCTTTCTCCCTTTTCCACTCAAATTGACCTTCCCCGAGCCATTTGATGATGTAATTTTGGGCATATAAATGCACTAAGTCCTGCATTTTTTAATGCCAGAGACTATAGCACTTTCCTGTGGGAAGGAAGAGGGAAATTCCTTCTCCCTCCCCCACCACATACTCAGGCAAAGCACAGTCTGTCCCAAAGCTTTAATAAATTTTTATACATACTTCAGGCCAGTTTCTGCTCTCAAATTCATCAAGGTAAATCTGGAATGAGCAGACTTTAGTGGAGCTGTTCCAGTTTCCCTGAGAGCAAAATTGCCTTTTCTCTGCCCAGTGCAATCAAATGAAAACAGCAGGAACCACAGCTCTGATGTTGCCCTTGCAGACTGGATCTCCTCCTCTTCTCACTTCTCCCAAGGTTTGCTTCATTAATTGTGATCTTCATCAATTAGCTTGTCAGCTACATTTCACGTCCCAGAGATGGGAGGTACTGTAGGAGATGAAGAAATGGCAGCACAAGCTCAAGGTGGGGTTGCAGAGGGGTCTTTGAGTTGAGACCTTCTCCCCATCCTCCTGCACCAAGCTAGGAGGGTTGCAAGGCCCGCCACAAGCAGGTCCCTGTCTACTTCCCAGCCTTCAGTAACGTGTGTCAAATACAAGGTGCCTGCATGGAGTACCACAACATGAGCACAGCCTTTTCATGGTGGGGATGCACTCATCTGTGTGGCTGGAGATAAGGTTTGAGATTGCTGCTCCTGCCTAGAACTCACTCTGGAAGCATCCCACAGCACCTGCTCAGCTCTGCAGGCCTTTCCACTTAGGGACCAAACTGGATCTCTTCCCAGACGATTGAGGGATTAAAATAAGAGAAGGAGCATTTATTCTTAAAAAGAAACATTTCCAGAACATTATGGTCAGCGCAGGAGAGGGTGTGTTTGTGTGCTCACACAGGTTCCTGATTTACAGCGCTGTGGATGAGTATTAGGAAATGCAATTTTTTTTTTTTTTCCAGGACAGAGGCTTTCAGCACGAACAATGGGCAAGGATATGAATACGTCTAACACTGCCTATAAATTCTTGCTGAATGTGTAGCAGTGAGAGTTAAGAATGAGCCTGGTTGGTTACAGAAACATATTTCAAGTCATTTCAGGCAAAATGAAGTGAAAATTAATACAATGTATGTTTTCAACCTTCCATAAGGCAATAGTCTCATCAAACAGAGAGGTACAGCTCAGATTTTGCTCCTCTGTCATCTTTGAAGGCAGTAGACTAGATAGATAGAAAAAATGGGTTTTAACCCTCTGAACTCATAATTTCTTTGGGTCTTTGGTTCCCTTTGTCCATTATGGCCCTTCCAATTCAGCATCATGTCACCCTTTTTGCTTTTAGGTTGCTTGGCACTACCTCTTTCCAACCACATGTCAGCCTGGGAGAAGGGAAGGGAGAGAACCTAAAGTCAGAAAAAATCCTGCTTAAGAAAAAAGTTCAACTTAAGGCAAGTTCCCTGATGCCCAGCCAAGCGTTGTGCTGTTCTCCTGGCTGTTCTTCTCTCACTTGTTTCTGACAGCATGATCTGTGAAATAAGCCTTGTCAGGTCTTACCATGTCATCTGACCACCCAGAAATGCATTAAAATATATCACTTCACTTAAAATCTGTTGCTGTAGACAAAGAGCCTGCCTAAACCCACTCTTCCCTCAAAGAAAACCAGACACACTTGCAAGACACTCAATTACCCCGTAAGCCACCTTCTCCTCCCTGCTCCACTCATCCCTAAAGTCCCTGGAAAACAGATGGTCTTTGCAGTTTGCCTGCGAGTTTAATAAATCTGGTGGACCAAATGAGAGGAAGCACGTTTCAGAAAGAGGGGTTGTGACGAGGACGCCCTGTCAGCTACTCCCCCTGCTCACTGGTTGGGGGGATTTGGGCTGGAGCCCTTCCAACACCCGCGGCTGCTGCAGGTCCATGCTGGGAGAAGGAGCTCCCTCTCCCCTTCCTTCTCTTTACTACCCAGGTCACAAAATGGTTAAGGCTTTGCAAGCTCTGCTCCAAACCTGGAATTCCACACAGAAACGTGTTGGCAGCCGGCACTGATCCCAGAACTCTGATCTAACGGGCTGCGGGTGTGAAATGTGGTTTAATGAGGGGGCAGCTGCATGCAGTGAGGGTTCTCCTTGCCCCTCAATCTGCTCAACCCCCAGAAACGACAGCGTGGACCCTTCAGAGACACAGGACCACACTGACATCTCCGGGGATGGGCAACTGGAAGCTGTGTCCAAGATGTAACTGCTGCATCCCAGATAATTTGAATGTTCCTGAGAAGGAGTAAGGCTGATTTATCTCCTGCAGATGCCCTGGGGGGAGAAACACATTCACTGGCTTTCCTTTGCTCATTGGATATATACAGAATCCTGCCAGATTTTTTCATGGAATAGCTGGATTTCCCTCTCAGGTTTTGCTTCCAGGAACCCCGTTGTGACCGTTAGGCAAATCTCTAAAGCCACTATCTGCTGGTTGCTCATAACCAGTAACAGGGATAAGCCACTGAGTGTACAAACATGGGACTGCTGGTGGGAGAAAGTCTTCTTCTCCCAACGGAGCAGCTCAGGAGCAAGCACTGCAGAGACATCAGCATCTAACCCTCATCTCTAAAGATTCAGGTTCAACCTGGATCAAACATATGCCAAAAATATGGCCATATTCAGCTCAGAGTAATGACAAAGCTTATAATCAGCTCATAAAGAGGTCTTTCATCAGCTGTTTAAGTGGCTTTCCTGGATGGGGAGACTGATGTGAAGTGCTCAGGAACAGTGGTTTGGGTGCCACCCTTTCCCTCCATCCTGTACTGCAGAAAGCTGCAGCAATGGTGGGAAAGATGGAGATAAAAGGATGGATTTTGCTAGTTTAAATTTAAATCCCAGGTTGTTACAGAATATCAAATTGATCTTATAGATTTATCTTCCTAATGCAGCTCCCAGGATTCCAGTTTAATCCAATGTGCACAGAGGTTCCTGCATTGAGTACTGCAACCTTGAGGGCTTTTGTACAGGACAGGGATGTCTTTGCAAGTGTTTCAACTCTGAGGTCACCATATTCTGCACAAGGACATAAAATACCAGCCGAGCTCTATTTCCTTCCTGGTTCTGATGGAACAGAGAGAAGAAACAGCAGTGATCTCCAAACCCTCTCTGAACAGCAGGCTCAGATATTGTGCTTTAATGAGCTGACATCACCCTTACTCAAGAGCTGAAGTATTTCAAGACATCTCTCAGCAGCTGCATCGCAAAGTTCATAATCTGTTCATTGCAAGAGCACGTTCAGCTTCATGCTGAAGGATCTGGGGTCAGCCTACTTGCCTTGAACCCTTTGATATTAACCTTCTCCTGGCACTTGACCTTAAAAATGTGACCAAGGAAAGTCACCAGCCTAAGGAGAAGGGACTGTGATGGCAATTAGGTGGTGGACCACACATTTGTGGAGTTCAAGTATGACAGATATAGACATGGATATTCTCACAAAAGAGTCTTCTTGCTTCTAATCAAGAGTGATAAATCAATGCAACTAAAACAGAGGTGCTGGATGCAAAAAACCCCAGCCATTATATGTGTGAATAAAAGCTGAACAAGGAAGAGATGAATTAACTGTGTTTCAGAGTGGACCATTCTACAGACCAAAGCAACATAAAAAAGCTCTCCAGACTACTTCCAAGATGAGAGTTTATGAGATATGGATTGTTGTTTTTGCACGCTTGAGTGTTCACAGAGAAAATAGGAGTGTGTTCACATCTCCAAATCTGTCCAAAAGAAAAGCTTGAATTTGCAGTCAGGAAATTATTAAGAGAGAAAAGTTTGTTATATAAAAGGACACTGGTACTTGGATGAACAGAAGACAAGTTCACCATCATCGAAACCTGTTTTACTGATGTGCAAGTATTTCAGTCTGCTGAAGTTATTTTGAAGTGTTGACACAAAAAGGAGAATTGCAATGAACCATTTCGAAATCACCTCTAAACACTGAGGACAGAGCACTCAAGCGTCTGAGTTTGCCAGCAAAGAAACTTCAGGAAACAGAACCTCAGAAGAACCAAGGACATTTCTGTATAGAGGGGAAATTAAGTAGCTAGAATGAGAAATAGAGGAAAGGCAGTTAGGCACATCTATGAAAACAACCTCTTTATATACCTGTGGCCTTGAGGACAAATAACTTTCAAGTACTCTTGCAAGCATCTGAGCAGAGAAATACAGGAAAATGAGAATTTGCTATTAAAATGGTTATGACAAATTGAAGAACCCATCAGCATGAACTCGGCTCTTCCCAGCAAGGACTGAAGTGCTCCTTTGTTGAGTGGATGTGTTTCTGCAGACGGTGAAGCTCCAGCCCTGCACTGAAAGGCCACTTGCAGTTGCCATCCCAGAAGATGATCTTTCAGAGCCTGATCCAAGGCCTATTAAAGCCACCGAGAAACTCTTCAGGAGACACTGAATCTGGCATTTGATGGCAGCAACTCATAATCTCATTGATATTCTCTGGGGAGCTTAAGAATAATAAATTTGTTTAAGGGAGACTTATTTTATTGCATGAGGTGAAATGAATGTACCAGACACCATTTTAAATTTCAGATTTTAAAAATGTCACATTTTACTGCTTGAGGAAGGCTTGCTTTTCCAGAACCTCGCACTTCGTGTGTAACTCATCCTAGAACACGATTCATTTTTAGACAGAAAACTCTTTTGCTGCCAGCTTCACGTGGGAAGAAAGATTTGTTTCCCTGGATGCAGTTTCCATGTTGGTACTCTAGATAGAAGTACTGACAACCAGAAACCAGAGCACCTAGAGAGCTCTCTCTTTTGAGTGGCTTGGTGAGTTTTGTCAAGTTTCCAAACTGTTCACAACTATGTGAACAGGCTGAGAGAGTTGGGGATGTTCAGCCTGGAGAAGACAAGGCTCTGAGGAGATCTTAGTCCAAAAAGGGGCTCCAGAGAAGCTGGGGAGGGACTCTTGATCAGGGAGGGGAGCCACAGGACAAGGGGGAACAGTTTTACACTGAAAGAGGGGAGATTTATATTGGAGATTAGGAAGAAATTCTTTATTGTGAGGGTGATGAGACCCTGGCCCAGGTTGCCCAGAGAAGCTGTGGCTGCTCCACCCCTGGAGGGGTTCAAGGCCAGGCTGGATGGGGCTTGGAGCAACCTGCTCTGGTGGGAGGTGTCCCTGCCCAGGGCAGGGGCTCGGAAATGGATGATCTTCAAGGTCCTTTCTAACCAAAACAACTCTATGATTCTACAATTCTATGACAGCAGCCAGAGGTGTTAAAAACATAAAGAATATTAAAAAAGCATTTATTGCTTCAAGATTAATCTCCTCCCAGGTGCACACAGGGGCTGAGGTCTGCACTGAACGAGACCTGCCAAAGGATAAGCAAGGGCTTAGTGCACCTGATTTTGCAAAGTGGACAGAGCTCAGGTCCCTGTTCTGCAAGGCAGTGAAATGTAGACTTAACTAAGCACGTGAATAGTCTCATCCACTTAGTAGAAGCTCTTTTCCAAAACACACTTAGAACAAAATTAGAGAGAAAACCAATAATAATAATAATAATAATAATAATAATAATAATAATAATAATAATAATAATAATAACAACAACAACAACAACAACAACAACAACAACAACAACAACAATAATACAACCAATTCCCACAACAAATGGGAAACAGAGAAGGAGGACTAATAAGTGTTTATCATTTCTAAAAGCAGAATTTGCAACGGCGATGGCCTTGGAGAAAGATCTTGTTTGGGTCTGAGCCGAGAACATGCCATGTTTCCTGAGAGCCCTCCCAGTGTCTGTCAGCTCTAGGGCTACATTTTCTTTTTTTTTTTCTGGGGTGGGCAGGAGAAGGAGAGAGGAAGAAGTTTTCTTTTGTGTGGATAGATCAACAAAAAGCAGTATTTCCCAAGTTTTGCCAAGTTTTTCTCAATCTACTTCACTTGGTCACTATAACTTCTGCTGTTGCTCTTGCTGCACCAGTAGAGCCATTTCCCAGTTGATCTTGCCCTCAGACCAAGCCTGGAAGCCTTTATGCATAAGGAGATCCAGGGCTTCTTCCAAAAGGAGTTGCAGAATTTAATTAACTCTACTCCATGTTTGCAGTCCTGTGATTTCTCTTACCTTTAACGTGAACTCACATATGGATTAAAGTGAAATAAAACCTACAATTTGAGTTCAATTCAAAGCTGATTGGAAACATGTATTACCTTTCCTTGACCCGGCAGTGAGAAGGGAAGTTATTACAGTTCTTTAGTGAGTTTGTAAACTCTTTACTGCTGTGGCTGTTTTAATCCTGCTGAGAGAAAATTTGATCTGGAAAATAAATTGCTCCCATTTTATTCTTATGTTTTACAGTCGTGGGTTTAGATAGCAAACAAGCATCAAGTCCTTTTGGAATCAACAAGCGACAGTATTATCAGAATCCAGATGGCATTTTTAGGTTAAATAATAAATAACCATAAACAATAATAAAGAAATGCTCCAGATCAGGCAGATTTTAATATGTTGACATGACAGAGAAAAATTTGGAAATTTTGATGATTCAGTTACACCACGAGCAAGAAACAAGTTGTATGTCTGAACAAAATTCATGAATGGATCATGTGTTCCCAGACAAAACAGCAGATTTTCACCATTCTTTGGAAGTTTGCAAACGTTTTTGGGTCAGGCTGAGAAAAGTCACCAACTTCAGATGTGAAAATACTGGCAACACTTTCATGAAGATGAGAGTCCAGTCCAAATGAGTTGAGAGCAAAATCCCATTAGTTTTAACGTGCTAACAAGATCTAAGGGCTGTTTGCATGTCAGCGACATTGAGCCGGAAACAAAGAACACGCTCTGAGTGATGAAGGTGATTAACACATTAGGAAAGGAAGAATTGGATTTTCTGTCTCTCGAGGTCTTCAAACGAAGACAGGATGCCTTTCTGGAAGATGTGTTTGGGCAAAGGAGAAGTTATGAGGTTCCAAACAGAAATGAGCTGGGCAGCATTTATTGGCCAGTAATGGATGAGGTGCACCTAATTTAATGTGCTTCCAGCTCCCAGCGCCATGAA
This sequence comes from Thinocorus orbignyianus, assembly GCA_013400375.1. NCBI lineage: Eukaryota > Metazoa > Chordata > Aves > Ciconiiformes > Thinocoridae > Thinocorus > Thinocorus orbignyianus. Next base: position 808,964 of record VXBW01002122.1, on the reverse strand, counting down.
TCTCTGAACAAAAATCCATGAAGAGTTTCACCCAGGAAGTCTAAATCAAATATCTGAGGTCTTTGCTTAAATTAAGCAAATCAAATACTTTCGCAAAGGACTGATGTCTCCTACGTGTTTGCTTTTCCCAACCTTTCCTTTTAATTTAATGGGATGAGCTGGTTCAGTATCTTCCCACATGGGACAGACCTCAGCCAGCTCAGTACATCATTGTCCACCTCAAAGGAGCCAATGAAGATGAACAACGGAAAGGAGCAACTTGATATATTTTAGCAATAAAGTGAAACATCACCAGCTAAGTATTTTCCCATAATTCCTTTAAAAGAAGCTACCCAAGAAGGTACAGGAAGGGAGAAAAGACATTCTTCCCCTACTTTTAATTCTCTTGCCAGGCTGGATGCTGTGTAACTCACATGGGCACAGTCCACCAGTGGGATTTGCTATAGCACCTGAATACCGAATATCCACAGTTTCTGAGATCTATTTGCCACACCATTAAAACTGAAAAGTTAAACACTCCAGGATACTCTGCTGAAAAGTGGGGTTTATTATTCAAAATGAGCTTCAGACTCACCAGCCAGAAACGGTCAGTAATATTTCTCTTTAACCCATATAATTTGTTTGTACTACACGGCAGAGTCAAGATAACATTTTCAGGTAATGTTATCTTCTTAAGATAACAAGAAAATAATCATGCCACATCTTTTAGTATCTCCATTTTCTGTATGGCATAAGGATAAAAGAAAAAATACTGATACTGAAATCAAATCAGGCAAAAAAAGATGTAGTATCAATAGAGCATAAGGGAAAAACTTTCTGTATTTTTTTTTTCACTGCTGGCACATGTTCCTTCTGACACATAAAATCCCAGAGAACCATAATCTGGTTTTGTGGGCGAACAAAGAACTAACAGTAAAATAGAAATAAAATCAGAAGTGCATAAGAATGCTTGTAATGAGTCACACCAGAGATGAACAGCCCGACAGTGGCTGGGGCTCAGGCTTGCAAAATAAAATGAGGAAGAGGATGAATACAGTGTGATGTTTCCTTGACATCCCCTCCCACTTCTGGCACACTGGCACATAGGGGTTTCCTACTCTGAGGTTCAAGCTCAGGCCACCGTGTTTCCCAGCGACCAGCTGAGCCGCAGGATCGCTTCCAGCATTTTTCCAGCACTTTTGTTTGTTCAGAAGCTGCTGTCTGTGATTTCACTGAGTGCTCCCGCCTTTTGTTTTAGGACAAAAAAAAAAGGCTAATCATTCCCTTCTCAATTTCTCTGTCCACATGCAGTTTAACTGATCCCTGACGTACTCCACTCCATCATCTCCTTCCCAAGCTGAAATCCTTCTGTTTAGCTTCTCTTTTTATGGCAGCGATTACATATTCCTCACTCTGTAGATCACTGCTCTCCAGGCTATTCCCAGTCTAAAATTATTCCTTTGAGAGGCGTTACCAGCCCCCAGATCTGGGCACAGCTGCTAAAACAAGAGGGGTGTGACAGCCCCTCCTCTCCTGTCCCCTCTAGGCTCCCACTTGAGTGATGTATCTTTATAAATACTTTTTACAAACCTCAGATGACTTTCAGACTGAAGGAGAAATTATTTTCCCTGACGTGGAGGTGAAGAGGGAGGTTGTCACTGTGCAGTCCCCCCACAAACATCCCCTGAAGCACCCAGCACCCTGGATCATGCCAGAGGCTCCATCCCTGTCCCTTGGCTGCTGCCACCACAGGGGACACAGCCCTGTCCCCAAACCTGCTACAACCGTGTCCCTGCTCCTGCAGAGGAAGGCTGAGCACAGGGTTGCACCAGCATTGCTGTAACCAGCTGACTACACTCCCCCTGGCCCCAATTTAATTTTATATCATTAAACAACAAGGTACGGTCCAGAATATCTGAAGACTTTGAGTGGTCAATGTAAACTACACCCATCAAAAGCTCCTGATCCCCAGCCAAAGCCAACTCATTAGGTACCAGAGAAACAGCACCGGTAACACTGTTTTTCTTGAAATGCTGACTGCAGTGGGGATATTATATGAGGAATGTTTAAATGGAATATAATTTTTACTTGGTCGGTAATAACCCTATGAGGTTTGTAATTGCTCAGGTCTTACAGGTCATGAGTTATTAAAATGCAGTTATTAATTTTGCATACCTACCAATGCCTGCTGTAAAACTCCCAGAAACAAAAGAAACATTTGGGTGATTGGAAAAGAAATCAAAGCTGTTGTCTGAGGTGACAGAAAGGGGCAGTGGGGATGGGAGAAACAGGATGGGCAGGGAAGTGCTGAGGGATTCTGCCTTGCTCACCCCAGAACTCTCTCATTCTCCTCTCTCTTGTCCCTCTCCTGGGGACAAGTTCATGCTCCAACTTTTCTCTCCAGCCATGGAACAGAAGAAAGGGGAACTTGTTCTTCACTCCGTGTCAAAACTATCTTAAATTAGGGAGAAACAGACCCAAAACTATCTATAATGATTTTTTATGTGGAGTATTAATTGCAGCAGAACTCAAGCAGGACCAGGACCTGCTGCTTGTTCCCAGGATCCTGAGAAAGGTCTCAGCAGTGCTGGGCTGGAAAGGGGAAGCCAGGGAGCTCTTGAGTGATGCTCACCCCTATCCCTGGCAGTGCCTGGGGCAGGAACAGAAGCAGCACTGTGGCTGATTGTGGGTAAGACCTCCTGGCTGTCCTCACATGATTTCCCTGCTGTGACACCCTGCTGGAGCTTGGATCTGGAGCACAAAAGGTGGGAAAATGAGCTGAGCTCTTTTTGCAGTGCAGAGGTCACTCCCAATGCCACCCTGAGGATCAGGGATGCTCTGAGGAGAGCAAGATGATGAAAAGCATCACGGAGAATTACAAGCCTTTCCCTTTCCTCACCCTTAATCACAACAAGGTTAATAAGCTTATGGGAATATTCAGCATTTGCAGCCTGATGCCTGGCTCCAGGCTCCAGGGGTGCTGGGCAGCAGGATGGTGGGGTTGGGATGGGGATGGGAGCAGATCCTTCCCCATGTTGCTCCCTGCTCCTGGCCTCCCTGCTTGCTCGTAGCTAAACATTTCAGCCAGGCTTTCAAGCTTGCTTTTGTTCTTTTCTTTTTTTTTTTTTTTCCCCCTCTAAAAACCTGCCAGGGAAATGCTGTGCTAACACGTTAGCCAGCGCTGTGCTCGGCACATGAAGGGAGAAGGGGGGGAACGTACAGGCACCGAAACCCAGAGGTCACCGCACCGATGAGAAGCACAGAACAGGCTTTGTGAGATCTGCCCTGCCAGCTCCCTTCATTCTTGACTTGAAACACTTGCTGATAATCCACTCCTTGACCTCTCCTACACAGGATGCAGTGTCACTATATGGAAGCCATATGGAACAAAGGGATCGCTCTCAATACAAGCTGAGCATAAAAAATAAAGTTTACAATGGCACCGTAACCACGGCAGCTGGGTCGGCTCTTTGCCAGCGTGCCCTCGTGTTGGCAGCTGAAAGCTCGTGTGCCTGCTATGATAAAGCGCCGCATATCAGGCTTTAATAAGAGACATTTCAGCCAGAGGATGTGTTTGTACCTCTTTGTAACCAAGAGAGCTCCTGAATTTATTGTCCAGCTTTTTTCTTCCCCCTCTCCCCTCCTTGAATAATCATTAAAACTGTGAAATGCTTTCTAGAACATGAGAAACAGATATGATTCTTGATGTTCCCGTTCCTTTGAAGGAGGATACCTGGTTCCCATTAATAACCTATGTGTTACAGGCTGGAGCTATGGACAATTTGCTTTCTAGTGATTGCAGATTGGACTACAAAGCTCAGGAATACTCAGAAAATAGACTGAGGTTCTACTCCAAATGTTTTCAAAGCGCATGCATATCTCATATCTAAAATTTAGAAATATCCCATGATTTGCTGGCAGGATTTGAATAACTCCCACCAACATAAAGGACCTACTTTGTTTTTCAGGGGAAGAAGGGGGAAATCAACTGAAAAGTTGCATCACTTTGCAAAGAAACTGTCAAACTCAAATTTTGTCCCTTCATTACAGAAATACGTATGAAGCTTCAAATAAGCTTTAGTGTGATAGAGCTCCATGTAAGGTTTTGACCTTCTTGTTCCCTAACTCTTCACTAATCTGTCTCTAATAGCAGAAAAGATGTTCTGGCAGATGCAAAAACCATCTGATGACCAAATTCAAGCCCATGCTTCCACCTCACTTTTATCAACAAGGTGCTAGTCATACCGTGCCCTGCGTTTCCAGTGCTTCTGGAGCAGACGGCTGGAGGCAGATTACAACCAACATCTTGTCTCTTACACTCCTTTGCCTTACAGGAAAAGTTTTATTGGAAATCTCATCTGCTGCCATTGGTTTGGTCCCGTGCCAGCTCTAAATGAGAAATGGCAATTTCCCACTTAATTTCCCCTTCGAAATTCACGGGGTTTCAAATTCATGGCGGTTTTCAAACCAAAAAAAAGTAAGCCCAGCACAGGCTAAATCCTCAAACAGAAGCAAAGCCCAGTTATTGAGCCCATCACTGCTGCACCAGTACTGCTGCAGGGGAGACCGAGTTTTGATTTCAGCATCTCCACCAGAAACCATCCTGTCCACGCCAGAAAAGAACACACACATTTTTTGCAGATCATCTAAGATGTCTGATAGAAATTTCTCATCATACAGCAAGGCACAAGCAATGGCGTCTTCAGCAAGATAAGCCAAACCTTTCTCCAATTTTCAGCCAGGAAGAAAAAGGCAGGGGTTAGTTTTGGGCCAATTATTGAATTATTAGGCTTAAGAGCTCAGTATCCCTTAGGAAAACAATAGAGAAAGATGTGATGAGTTTTAAAGCAGAAATTGAGCGACCTTCCTTGCACACAGATCCCAGCTTGCTACTCCATACTTTTGGGTGGCAAAAGAAAAAAAAAGAAGGGCAAAAATGTGTCTTTTCTTGTAAGCTCACAGCTGACCTCAGCCCAGCCCGAGGGTATTTTAAACCTATCTCTACCTTTATTATGTGTGTCATATGCCCCTATTCATCCTTTGTACTTTAAAGCAAAAATGACCTTTTATAGCTATCTAAAGCATAATTTTGCTCATGTTCTCCACTCTCACCATTTGTTTTGAGTTAAATATCAAACAGATGTGCACTCATTTTCTAAAAAAATGTTTAATATTAGAGAGCATGCCCTCATATAAGACTGGGAAAGCCTTTCAGGGAAATAAGCCTTTCAAATAAAAAGGCATATTAGTAAATTTTAAGGTGATTTTAACTGTATATTTTCCAGCATTAAAGGAAACAGATCCAGCAAGCCATAAAGTGACAAGTGGGAGGTGGGGAAAGATATACGGTACTAGTTTGAAAGAGAAATTAGACCTGGAACAGGGTGGAAAAATCCACCTACCCTGGAGCTATTTGGATTCACAGGTCTGGGGGCAGGGACGTGTGGGAGAGGGAGGGAGGGCTGAGGACTGGAAGGGGGCACAGGTACCTGTGTCAGCTCCATCCTTCCCCCCAGCAGACATGGGTTGCCAACTGTCCAAATTAGACCACAGAGAAGGTGGCAACCTCCAGGCTCGTATTTTATCTCATGACTAAGAGGTAAAGAGCAGAGAGAGCAGGTTTTTCAAAGCCAGCTCTCAGTTTGAATATCACGGTGTGGCTCCAATGAAGGTATCAATCAGCTCAGTAAGAGCTTTGCTCCAGTTTCTCTCCTGAGTCTGCAGCATTGATGGTGCAGGGCTGCATTAAACATTCCACATCCCCTAATATTTCTTGGCGTTACACATATTTAAAGTTCAGAACTAAATTACCTGGCTCCCATGATCTGCAACAGCCATCTCCTCTGATGGTTAATGTTGAAATTAAAGTATTTCCATGTGGCTGCTTGAATTTCTTCTCCTGTAGTAAAGGACTTTCTCTGCTGACACATGCCTGAAAATTACATTTCCATTTGGTACCAAAGGCATTACCCTCTTCTAGGGCTATTTCATTTGCAGTTTGTGGCACTGGGGAAGAAAGCTCATACCTTTAGCACTTTATGAAACTGGAGTTGTGTCTGCTGGTACAGTCCAGGAAGATGTAACTGGTTATCACTCCATTAGGCTGCTGTAGCAGTACCTGAACCCCTGAATAATCTGAAGTCATTTTCCTTAATGACTGCTTAAGGGAAATGATCTTGTTTCCATCCACTTAGTTTTAACAATGCAACCAAGCCCAGGGGTCTGCAGGAATTAGTGCTTTGAAGGCTTGGGGAAATAATTCTCTCGCTTACTCCCTCTTCTCTTTTTCTTTTACAAGCCAGGCTGCCAGCTTGCACATCCACAACAGTCTTACTGATTCCACTCTTCAGCTTCACTGCAGTAAATGAAGTATGGATTCCTCAGCTTCGGGCAAAGGAAAGGGCATTTCTGTCTCTTTTAATCCTTTTATTTCTCACGAGCAGCAGAAGTGTGGAACGGAGCGTAATTTATATTTTGAAAAGTACATCGAGGTTCTGGGAGGTTTATTCCTGACTGCTGCTCTTGCTGAGGGATCTTGTGATGTATATCTTCTGGAGAGCTCTGGAGCCTGCAGCAGAAGGCAAAGTCTGTGTTTGGGTACTCTTTATGTACCCCAGGAACGGCCCACAGAGAGCACAGGAACACAAAGGCCACAGCAGCCATGGGATCACCTAATAGACCGCATCCTTCAGGTCATCATGGCACTGGAGAAACTGCATTCCTACAACTTTGCAGGGGAGGGAAGTTGGTATGTATTTTTCATGCTAAAAGAGATGACCATTTCTGCAAGGCAAGTCCATTGTATCAGGAATTTTCAGGCGAGAAAGCACTACTTTCATCCAGGTGTATTTATTTCTCTGTTCACTTACTTAGTTGAATTATGAAGTCTACCACCACTGCCCAGGTCCAGCACAGGCTCATCAGTCACCAAATTAATGCTGGTTTTGATTGCATTCACTCCCAAAAGAGCAGCTCTGCCATTTGGAGGCCTTCCAGCCTGATACATCTCCCAGCAAGTCAGTGGAACTGAAGTTGGGCCTTTCACACTTTCATCTGGGAAGGAAAATGAGCACAAGTCAGGCTGGAGAACAGGAGCAGCAGAGTACGCAGCTGCATTATTAAGCAACTCAAATCAGGACCCAACAGAATTCAACAGCGTTTTGGAAACTCAGTCCATCAAATCAGGACAACCTAATAAAACCAGCTTTTCACCCTAACTATTGAAAAAGAACAATGAAATTACCGCTGCTTGCTGGACCTGCTACACAGCGCAGTAGGATTTTCCCGTCCTTCACTGAGAACAAATACAGCGACTGCCAGAATGTCAATGTGTGGTACTAAGCAATGAGAATCATTTAGATTCCAAACCATCCCATCCTAATCCTCGCCTCCCCACCAGTCAAGTTATTCGTCGGATAACCAGAAACACCTGGGTACAAGGAATTTCCTGCTGCAATTCAGCCTTAATTTCCTCAGATAGTAAAAACCTAAGGCTCGCAAAGGTGAAAGAAACCAGCAGTCAATCAAGTAAATCACCACCACCACCACTGCAGCAGTGATAGTACACTCTAAATTAAATTTTAATTCCCACCTGATGGTTCACCGGGAGTTACTTTTATACAAACCATTCATCTGACCCACCTTTGTATTTCAGGCGATTTGTTGGGGTCCCATTAGTTATTAGCACCCAGAATGGCTATTTTTATTTTTTTTCTGTGTTTGTGATCAGAATTAAAATGAGAAGGCAAAGTCTGTATGTATCAGCTGGGCAGATATGTTAAGGTTACAAAGACAATCTTACTGTGGAAAACAATGAACAACAGAAATTCCAAGAAATTATTTCTCCAAGAAGCTTAGCCATGAATTAGAAAAGGCGACCAGGGTTGAGGCATGAGGGACGAGCTGCCTCAGGGAAGGCAAGAGGGGGCATTTCAAACCAGCACTTTCATCACCTGGATTACTTAATTAAATAAGTAAAAGTAAACCAGGTCTTTAAAGTTTGATTTATTTTTTTAAGAGGAATATTCACGGAGTTTCCATTTTTGCATGCTCAGCATTGCATCCACAGTCATCTCTGCAATTCTGCCAAATCTGCCACAGCAACACACACAATTAAAGGATGTTTTGGTAAAAATTACCACAAAAAAAAGCTGAAGAGAGGAAAAAAAAGTCAATTCAATGGAAGATTCACCCAACATTGCTGACATTCCTTTTTGCTTCTCAGTAAATCTAAATATGAATATTCACAAATGTCGATGAATACTAGATTCCTTATCCTAAGAAGATGGTTTGCTGGGCAGCTTCTAACACACGTGAAGACTATTAAGACCAGACAAGTGGCTGTCTTCACGGAGCAGGGGACAACAGCCTCACAGATTGTGTTAACGGACAACTGTCACTACCAAACAAGTGAGACCTCCCCAGCAAAGATGTTATTAGATTTTATTGGCAGGATCTATGATACAGGCATTTCCAGAACAGCTCCAGCATCCCAATCACTCAGGAGTACAACAGCCCACTTCTGGGGGAGGAGAGAAATATAGGGGCTTTTTTTCCCAGCTTTCGAAGTATTTTGAGCTCAAAAATATTGTGGTTACCAATGTGAATGCAGTAGCATCTTTAAGGAAGAAATCTGCTCTGACACATTGCAGTGTGGGTTTTTTTAAGAAAATACTATTTTAAAATAGTCATATTGTTTCTGTTTGAAAAGCAACAGCAGGGCAGCTGGAATTTCTATTTTCAGAGGTTCAGTAGCAAATTTTACACACCTCTCACACCAAGATCAATGCAAAGCAACTCAGATCTTTCCAAACCCTAAGCCAGAGCAACGAAGGAAGTGGTGGTGCCTGCAGTAACAGGCAGTGTCAAACCGAAAGGAAAAGGGGGGAAAAATCCACTCTACAACAAAGGCACAGGAAATTCTGCCATCTCAAACTAGGAAACAGCTTGGGATGTTACAGCAACAACCGAGTGATGTTCTGCCAGTGTGAAGTTTGTGTTGGAAAACTGGAATCCTACAGTCACGAGGAGGAAACACAGCAGACACCACGTTCAGGTCTTTATCCTGTCTGATTTCTGTCATGATACAAAGCTGACCACAGCCAGGAAAGGTTCCCAGAGGCGATGTCACCATTACAACTCCTACATACTGCTGGGACCTTCTGAAGGAGGAGGAAGATCTTGAGCAGATGCCTCTCTAGGTCCCGCTCCTCAAGGGTCAATCAACTCAGAACCTTGCTCAAGTGGAGCTGAAGGAGGACCTGCCAAACTACAAGGGTAGCATTTCAAATCCACCTGGTCCCCATTACTTGGACTAAAAGCTCCCAAAACCAGAGGTCAAGATAAGCCTTGATCTTGAAGAGCAGAACATCTGCAGTGAAGAACAGTTTCCACAGACCAATTTCCAGCCTATGACATCCCAATTTCCCAGGCAGAGTGTGCTTTTTATTATTGCTGTAACAATACATGTATACATGAATGGCCATGTCCCACAAACAGACCCTAAGAAGGGAAGGGCTGACCGAACAAGGACTGCACCAGGAATAACAACCACAATCATATGAAAATAATTAATGCTCTTTCTAAGGGGAAGAGACCTTTCTCCCCTTTTTCAAGCTTTTCCGTATATTCCTCCTTTTCAGTTATCCTGGGAATTTTTTTAATTAATGAACTATATTCTGCAGGTGGGATTTTCCAGCTTCCTGCCTGTTTATAGAAATTAGGATTGCCTCTGTAGTGCTATCATGTCTATTTAAAAATGTTTATCACTCACTACTTTAACCACATTTCAAAGCATATTTGTGTTGCCCAGCAACAGGAAAAAGCTGGCTGCTGTTTCCTGAACAGAAAATTAGGAGTGTAATCACCTAATGTCATCCTGTACACTGATAATTAAACAAATTATGTTCAAGGAAATGTATTATATGAAAGTTTACAGCAGTGATTTTCACTTCCACCTGCAGGATCGGATCTTGGCTCCTCCTCCGTGGTTTCCTGAGCTACCTGAAATACTTAATGTTTGATGAAAAGTGTTTCTCAGAAGTTCTAGTCACTCAGGACAGCCTCAGAGCTGTAACTCCAACCCATGAAGTTACAATAGGAGTAACTCCCAAGTCATGGGAGAGAGGAGGAATCACACTCAAATCTCTTGAAATTCATCCCAATGCCCCAACTACATCGTGAGTCTCCCAGAACAGTCTGTAGCTTTTTTTTCTCTAGGTCTCCATTGCTCTCCCTGCTTCCCATGGCCAGGAGATCTGCCTGACTCCAGGGTCCTAAAAACACCTACAGCTCAATGTCACAACAGAAATGCTTCTTCTGTTCTGCCCTCCGCAGTGGTCTTCTTGGCCTAAATTCAAGTGGGTTGAGTACTATGTGCTGCTGGAAGCAATGTGCTTCACCAAGAGTTGTAATGGTGTCTTGGTTGGCACTCATCATCCCAATGAAGACTGGATCCGTTGTGTAAAGGATGATAAGAACTGGGTCCTCAAGTGCTCTTCTCAGCGCCCGGGAGAAGAAGCCACAAGCATCCTGAACAGCTTAGAGCCTTCATAAAATGAGAGCAATTAATTTTAATCCCCACTAGATGGTGCAGGAAGTCAATAAATGTCAATCGTCCTCTAACACTGGACTTGTCTTTCAAGCGCTTCCATATTCCACTGCAAATACCTCATCAGATGGTTTCTCTCATGAAGCCCAAAGCAGGGCTTGAACTGGAGTCTGAACAGCACCTGGTCGCCCTGCTGTGCTCCAGAGTTTTTAAACACCTTTTGGGCATAGTTCTGTCTGTCTGTACAGCATATTACTGTTATGAAGAATAATAAAACCAGAGCTAATAATATTACTCATATAGGAATTACTTGTAAGACTTAAGAGGAATCTAGTTCTGCTGACATTCAAACCTCCTCTATGAGATTTAATAGGCAATTGCATCCTTCTTCTATAATAGGCTGGTTTAATGTATCAAAAGACAAGACCTGTTGTCTTATAATTAGATTGTAAATGATTTGGAAGTACAGACTGTACAGCTTCTAGTACAAATGGTCTAATTCATGGTTAAAGATGTCCAAGATGATGGAATAATATAAACATATACATAAAGATAATGAAAACCTGATGGATTTTATAATTATTTCTGTCTTGCAAGATTATAATAGCTTCATAGTCCTATTTCAGTTTTCTGAATCTCAGGCCGTAAACCAGAGGGGTCTTGCAGGACCAATATGCAAGTTATTTAGAAGAGTGTTTGATGCACATATGACTTTCTGTAACACTGACACATGGCAGCATGTAGATCTAAAACCAACAACAAAACATGCACACGCTTGGGTAAGGATGAAAGAAAGAATGAGCATGGCAGATGTGAGCTGGATAACAATGCTTAGCTGGAAGGCACTCACATACTCTCTGGTGATGAAGGTGGACTAACATCCTGTATAGATGAAAATGTAATTTACCCAGGGAACTTGCAAGCGAACAAAAAAAAATACAGTACCATACTCATGAAATGAACCCTCTCTCTTCAGTCCTAAATTTTGCCATCAGGCAGAGCTCCCAAATATCTAAATCTCTACAGGTCAGATGAGTTTCCAGCACTCTGAACACAAATCATATCCAAAGAGATAATGAGCCAAACAGAGACATTAATTATTTTTTATGTTGTCATTTATTTTGAGACATTTAATTAATGTCATAAAAATATATAATACACATTTTCAATAAAGAATTCGAAGTACCACAATCAAAGATCACGTGACCTTAGTTTCATTATGAAAAGTACCTGGATTCAATAAAAAGAGGACATAGCTTTATCCTGGACATAAATTTGGTTCAGGCAGCAATATTGAGAAAGGTTAAATGGTAAAGAAAACTAATCTCTTAAGGCAATATGAATCATAGGAAAAGAGGTTGTGGTAAAGCGATAATAAAAATCACAGCTGTAATTTTCTTCTCAGGGAACTGGTGCCTACTGGTTGATGTACAGCACTTGTAGGTCATTGGGGTAAAACACCACAAGCATGTCATCTTCTGGGGTCAAAGGGGGCAGCGGCATCATTTTGGTGAATCTGTGCCAGTTCACCCCACAAGACAACTCAATGCCATATATTTCCAATTAGTGTAGTTGCTTGCTTCTATTTTTGAAGCCGATTTAGATTAATCAAAGACAGTTTAAAACTTGTCCTTTACTCTTTGCTGTTTTTTCACTTCGCTGTCAGCCTCAAAACATGACCACACCAAACAAAGTTGATTTTATTATTGTTTGTACAACAGCTTTAGACTTTGCTGTGTACAAAATTTGGAGTCAAACTGCAGAGATCCACCTTTCGGATAACATGTCTGGTCCATTGTTGGGATTCAGGAGCATTAATGACATTTAGAGGAAACCTTCACGTTGTTCTGCTTTGCTTTTCAGTTGTTTCCATTATTTACTGTAGATCTTGGTGTATTTGGGGTTTAAGTTTTTCCATGGTCTCTTTGGGGGGTCAAATTTGATCTGAGGAAATATATCATAAGGTAACTCTTCTGGTAATGCTCAGATGCCATTCAGAGGCAGCTAATCACTGCGTATGAGTGCTCAGCACGGCAGCACAGGCTTGCCAAAGAAAGACCTTAAATTGTTTGAAGTTGAAGCAATGTTAGCTCTCTGCTTTAACTCGCTTTTTCTAAGAACATAATAGATGCCTTTAGGAAGGAATGAGCCAAAAAAACCAAAATTTAAAAAAAAAAAAAAAAAGGAAAAAACAATGCCCTTATTCTCCAGATTTATTTTGGTTTACTTTAGTCTTTCTTCCTGAGTCCAGACTGGAAAAACACAATAATGTGTGGCAAGGCTGTCAACCAGCAGTAAAAAAAATATAAAAAAGGCTGTGTCTTGAAACCATTGCTTCCCCAAGGGTGGAACTGCAACATGTCTTCACAGATTCACAAAGGAGCTGACTCTGTCATTAGGAAAACACAGTTTGGTTTCCCTCCTGGCATCAGAGAAAGACTTGCTTTAGATTATCATTTGGGATGACAGGGCTGCTGAGAGGTTTACGAAGAGAAAACTTGGATTAAATCTGCTTCTTTAACAAATCGGTTTCTCCCTGTATTTTCCTGATAGCTCTACAAAAATCCTTGCTGCACATGCGTTATCCTGCCAGCAGCAGCCTAAAATCATCAAGCATCCCTGGGATGCCAAAGACACCAGTTTCTTCTCACATCTGAACCTCTGATGAAAACATTAGGTGCACAGGCTGGAATTGAGTTGGCTCAGGAGGAAAGGCTGATACTTCCCAGAAATAAAAATCCCACCTCTATTACTCACCAGCTGGATGTGTACAGCAACAGCTCATATTCCTAATAATTTTCATATACGGGCATCAACTGGGCTATGAAATGGATGAAACTTGAAACCTCCTACAGTGAAGCCTCTCTGGATTTGGTGCTCAAGCAGGAAAAAA
>VXBW01002122.1:783141-795532 GCA_013400375.1 Thinocorus orbignyianus | reverse complement strand
AGCTAAAAGGAACTCAACTGTTTTAAGCTCTTGAGCAAATCAGAGACCTCCTGGCATGCTGGCTGTGCACGGCACATGACCTTCTGTCACACCACTCTGCCCCTCCTGCCCCCTTAAACTTGCAGTAAAATATTGGGCTTATTCATAATTTCTCTAACCCTCTTACTATTTATTGCCAGACCCTGCAGAAACCATTCCAGCATCTCTTCATTCCCATTTCCCTGGCAGCTCTGCAGCTACCTTCAGGATTTATTTCTTCTTGAAAGTACAGACTAAGTCCCAGGCACAATCACACTACAACACTGCCCCGTGCAGAGGTTGTCTTCATATACTGCTGCACTCCCTGCAAGTTTCTATATTAACACTGAAATTTTGTTTAATTGCATTAACTCTGCTTTTATAGCTGCTTTCTTGCCTGATAATCCAAATACAGTCATTGAGATTGTACATTTAACTGCTTTAATATAGTACCATGACTCCTGTATGCCTTCTGGAGGAACAGATATAGCCCAGCTAATGCTGTCTGGATAACAGGAGTCCAGGAGCCAAGGAAAATGTGGTACTTGAGCACATTTTACACAATCCAGAGTCCTGACAAATAACAATATAAAGGAAAATAATAAATACTTCATGCAATACACTGCAGGTACTGCTTAATGAGAAAATACACATCTTCAAGATGTATATCTGACAGAGGTCTTTATTCAATAAAATCATCAAACTCTTTCCTGACAAATCCTCTTGCAGCCTCAATAGCTTAAATCTGCTCATTCCAGCTGCAGTGTTATATCACTTTGCTTCTCACGCTATAATCCTCTCTTCTAAACAACCAATAGCAATTCTTACACATCACAAACTGATCCCAACCTCCTCATTTTAACCTCAGTAGTTAACACAGTCGAACAGCAAAACTGGCTGTTCTCTTTGCCTTTTGAACGGCTGCTTTTTGTGGCCTCTGAGTTATATCCCGGATTTAAAGCAAGCAGCATGGCAAAGCAGAGTGCATTTGTATCGCAGCAACTACAGCCCAGCCATCTGCAAAGGACCAGCACACACACATGCAGCAGCAACAGTAACAAACACTGCTTTTTGCAGCAGGAGGTGAATATTTCACCACCACACGTTGCAGAGAATAACCTAAAAAAAAGCAAGAGCCCTCAGCGATGAGCTACCATAGGTCTTCTGCATGCTTAAAGCTACACGATACAGGAGCTCCTGCACAGAAAAAGGCATTTTTTTTAATAAAAAACCATGAGTTTCCTAGAAACCAAAGGTGATGGTTTTCTATAATCCTCTCCCACGGACAATTTCCCATCTTATATTCCTCCCTCCTCATACCCTCTGACTGGTAGAAGTGGGCAAAGATGTGATAATAAAACACCCACTGTCTGCTTTGTCTTCAGACTGAGGTGATGGCATGGATCTCTGCAGAAAACAAAACCTCATTGCTGATGAAGTAATTGTAAAACCATCTGTTGTAATTTAGTGACTAATGAAGTGAAGGTTTGCTCTCCCCAGCCTCAGTGCAACTTGCCATTTTTTTCAGCACACATATAAAATGACACTGGCCTCTTCTAGAAGTGTCTGTAACAGTCTCGAGGTGATTGTCCAACACTCCTGAAGCCTGGCAAATGTAAAATCCCCAAACCTAGTCTGACTCTCACTGAAAAACGTTACAATAGAGCCAATTTTGCAATATTCTAACAGTAAATTCTCTCCCAGAGGCTGGTATGTCGGTAGGAAAGGGCCTGATCATACAGAATATACAGCCGACCTGAGTAAAACTGGAGTTCGTGGCTGAACTGACTGACGGAAGTTCAAACGCAATTCAAAAGGTAAAATCATGTGTTACTTCACCATCCCTTCTCTTATCCTATATAGTACACCACTATCCTTGACTTTGAATTCCTTCCCTCTTCTCCTTTTTTAATGCCTGTTCATTTTTTTTGATGTCTGAAATAAAAATCAGTGTGCTGGAAATATTGCAGTTAATATGTGGGAATCCAAGCATGGCATCACTGGTGGGATCCCATCTGATTTCAGGTGCATCCCATTGACCTCAAAGCCCATACCTTGGCAGCCACCTTTTGGTTAGAAGCTGAAGAAAAAAACACCCACAAGATAAGAAAAGTTTATTTAAATTATAAAAAGAAATGGCCTGATCTTGGCAGAATTTCCCACTTAGAGTTTCAGGAGGTTTATAGCTTGCCAGTAGTTGCAGCCTTCATCCTTTGCACATTTTTCTTCCTTTATGTCTGCAACTCCTTTCAATACTGGCAGGTATAATAATGTTGGGACTGTGAGCACCGAAGTACACAAGTATGCTGACATCAGGCATGAAGCATTGCAGCAGGAGACTGGAAAGGCAGTTTATAGCGTATCATTTCAAGAGTGGAACGCCATATATTTTCTTTGCTTTTTTTTTTTTTTTTTGTAGCTTTCTTTAGGAAGACTTGGTGGAGTGAGCTGCTGATTCAGCATTGCCTCCTGGCGAGCTGGTAGAGAGTGATGATGTGAAACTGAAACACTAGACCCTGAACTGGAACAGATTCTTAGATCAGCAAAGCCAATCTTCTGCTACGGCAGAAAGCACATCACCCAAGCCTTTAGATTGCTGAGGTTTTCTAAGGTGGCAAACAAAATAGCGTTAATTTTTGCAGCCAGCGAATCAGCAGGAATAACCCGGGGCTGGCTGGCTGAGACCACCCAGGCAGGGATGGCCTGTCTCCCAAAATGCTGCTCCGTGTTATTTATGACAGCCTCGGTGGCCACAGCAGCTCTCCTTCTCCAGCATCAATTGCCAACTTTTCTTTTCCTGGCACTTAGCATGGAGAAAATTCTCCTTGTTTTTTTGCCAGGTGAAATGTATTCACTGAACTGAGGGTATTTGGTAGTAAATTCTTGCTAGGGCTTTGTTTAATGTTACTTGGGTCTAATGCAGTTTGTCCATCTGCTTCCTTGCTGTTGTGTCCCTTATGGGTGCCGAGGTACCTGTTTTATAGCTCCTGTTATTTCCTTCTCTCTCCTAAGGCATCCAGCTGAGCAGGTGCCTGACTGATGTGAGTATACGAGCGTGTTTTCAGAGGCAAGGACCTGAAACACATTTCAATGCGCCAAACTCCTGGGCATTTTCCAGCAGTTTTTCTGCAGCCTGTGTCATCTGCTTTGAACACGCTTTTTGTGGTGCTTTGCACTTCTCCTTCAAGTCCATTATCACAGGTTTAGTGGCACCAGCGGACCTGGTTGAGTTTAAAGCAGTAGTTTTTCTGTAGCCTCTACAACTGAAATTTCAGCCTGGATATTTTTTTTCCTTAGCACTCTGCCTGTAATTCGCATTGTCTCTGCAATGATGGGGTTGTGTCATCATGTGCTTTTCATGGCTGCCAATTCCTTTTCTTCTCCTGCATAGCTCGGAGGAAGGCAGGGTAACCTGGCAGGCCCAGATCTGCCCAGCTGGGTGGCTTTTCCTCTCTTCTTTGCATGCTCCTGCCTGTTTATGTGTCCAGTATAACTTTAGATTTCACAGACTGCATCTCTCCGTGAGGTTCTGCAAGCCATTCAGGAAAGTGTAAAAATATCACCCTGCAAATCACTACTGCATAGTGCAACTTTATTTTTATTCTTTTTTTTTCCCCCTGCAAACTGTGACATAAGGACTTCCCTAGACGGTGGTACTGCTTGCACCTCTATTAGCAAATCCCATCATTGTTTTTCTTCACACTCTTACACACTTCTCACTTTGGTTTCTGGATAACAGTAGAAGCTCTCTCCAGAACAGAATAGCTTATCGTAGCAGCACATATAAATCAGGTCCTGCCTTTAACCTTAAGCCAGAACTCATAGTGTAAGATAAAGTGCTGCCAGACCACACAGCTCATCTCTGCGACGGAGGTATAAGCCTTGGAGTCTGGCTTCATTCCCGGGCAGATGCCAGCCATAGCCATATCCTGCTCAGAAGGTTCCGCCAGCTCCAGTTTCTCTTGCTTTGGCTGTTGTTCAGCATTAGATTCATAATAAAACTCAGTGACAGATGCAATAAACCCTTCTCTCATCTACCTCCCATTGCTACCAATGCAGCGTTATGATTTTTGTCTGATATTTCTTGACCCTTTCATCTCTTTCAAAGCTTAATACAGCTTCTAGCAAAGCATTGCCTACCTTAATCCTATCCTAATCCTATTTTTTGCCATCAAGGCAATAAATAAAAACCCTCAAATTAGGAGTTCAGTTCATCTGAGTGCTCCTTCTCCCTTCATGTCTGCTCAGGTATATATAAAATTGACAGCCAAATTTATTTTTTTTTTAATTAATTTACACATAGTGACGATTATTTAGCACTCTTCCACACTACTCCAAAGCCAATGCCAGCGAGTTAATAAACTGTATGTGCCATCTTTGTACTAGTGATGTGGCCTACGTAGAAACAATCTGACAGCCGATGGAAGCTTTAATCACTCAACACTAGTCCAGAACTGTCAGTAAAATGCAGCCCAATTCCAGCTAAACCTTAACCAGAACCCAAATCTCTGCCGTTTAAATGCAATTTAAACTCCACCTGCTGGCTGGGCTCCTCAATGGCATCATGTCTTTATATCGAGATGGTAAAGGTGCTTAAGGATGCTCCCCTTCCAGTGGTAAGGGGCTTAAGAAAGATCTCATGATACATCCCATTAAGAAAAATACTAAGCAACACTTCTCTAAAGTGCTTAATTAACTCTATAGCTCTATTTAATAGACACATGCCTAACAGATCTGATTAGCAAAATAGCTAATCACATTTGAAAACCTTGGCCACAACAGCCCAGAAATATCCTGAAATGCAAATGGGTCTAAGGAGAAGCAACAAATGTCCCCTTAGTGGAAAAAAAAAAAAAAAAAAAAAAGGAATATATTTCATGAAGAAGAGTTGAGATAGTGGTTTGAGTGACCAGATGTTGCTTTGTTTGACAAATCCAGTTTCCACAGTTGTATTTCAAGTAATTCTATAAGAGTGGACTCCACTAATTGTAGATACAGATGCAGAACATGATGCAAACGCATGATAACAAGGGTAATGGGATCGGTGCAGAAAGATGACATTTCCTGCTGTTGAGATTTCTGCACCCCTATGTTTTTGCAAAAACATATATTGAAAGAAAATTCTGATTTTGTTTTCTCTTCTCTAGTTAAGTACCAAAAAAGCAACTTCAGTGGAAAAATAATCTATAGAGCAGTTTAAGAACATGAGGTGCATTCAGGAGAAATTCTGTGCACTAGTAAATGCTTCCATGGGTAATTTAGCATAAAGCTGCACATCTCTTATATTCTCAAAACTAGCCTGACCTTAGAAAAACGCTATGATATTAATGAGACAGAAACCTCTGAGAATTCAGTGCACAGCATACAGGGAAATCAAAAATTAATTTAAGAGGCATATTCCGAAGCTATGGGAGTTATTCACAATAATCAGCACACTCAGGAAGTCACCAAACACTAAACATTTTCTTCTCCAAATAGTACATAGAAAGAGTTTGATTTTAATTTTGTTTCATATTCATATTTTGTATTCATTTATTATGCAATAAACAGTTTATGTGACTGTATTTCTATTGTATGAATTGTTTGGAAAGTATTCACCGCAACTATCACCCAGAGAACGCTTTACTTTCCACAGCTCAATTTGTGGGACAGGTCAGCTGCCACTGGAGACTAATTCTGCTTTGCCTGGTTGATCCACAAGCTCCAGAATGACCCTCTAGGCACTTCCAAACAAATATCCTGGTATCTTTCTCATCAATATTCACCTCAGTGCTTTCCATAAGCCATTTTTTATGGACAAAAATGTCATCAGGTGAATTAGCAAGAAGCAAGTAGAAGGCAATAACATATCCCAAAATGAATTGTAGGGTTTTGTGTAAATAAAGCAACAAGGAATATTTTTCTGAAAAAAAAAAAAAACATGGATTTTTATGTTACAAGCACCTGCTTATTCTCAATGTGAAGATGACAGAAAAAGTCTGTCTCATGTTTCTAGACTTTTGCTTGTATTCAGCTTAATGACTTTTTCCACTCTCTGTAATGGGTAAAACAACGTGCTTCCTTCTTCTTCCATGGACTATGTGGAAGGGTTGGACTGTCAAGGCACAGAGGATGGACATGTTCACCTGGTGACATACAGTTACCCCATTAAAAGTTTCACACGTAAGAAGAATCATATTGCAAACCCCAGCGATGATTCTTGGGCTTCTCATTACACATGTAAGCTCTTTAAAAGCACAACTTCTGAGTAGTTGTCAAGAAACCAAGACTTTAGGAAGAAATAATTAGTTATGGTTCACATCTTCAGCATCTGTTCGCTATCGCCCCACACAGCCTCCTTGGAATTCGCAGGAGGAGCTGACAAGGCTTGGCCCCCCCGACAGGGAGTCAGTCCTGCAGATCTCAGCTGCCAAGGGCTTGGGGGTGCAATACAGGTAACTCCCATAGAGGGAGACGTTGCTCCGTTTCCTTCTCATTTTAAAGTTTTTTAAAGTCATTGATCAGACCCTTCTCAACATGAAGATTTTTAAGATGAGCAAGGCATGCATTAGAACTTGTCATTCACATCTGTTAGTCAATTACAT
Organism: Thinocorus orbignyianus; assembly: GCA_013400375.1. Lineage (NCBI taxonomy): Eukaryota > Metazoa > Chordata > Aves > Ciconiiformes > Thinocoridae > Thinocorus > Thinocorus orbignyianus. The sequence continues at coordinate 788,930 of VXBW01002122.1, read as the reverse complement.
TTTTTCCACTGTCCTCATACACAGCATTTCTTCAGACTTCTACTCCACAAAGAGCTAAAGATTGACTTGGCAGATCTTATTGACTGAACTTAAAACTCATGACTGTTTTCATAGTATCAAAGAATCATTCAGGTTTGGGATCATCGAGTCTTTTCTTACCTTATCCTTAGAACACTTCCCCAAGAGAGATGGAAACTGTGCTTATGAAACAACACAGCTATCACATCCCCCACGCTACTGAGCTCTTTGGGTCCTTCAGCAAAGCCCAAGGTGACCATGTCACCTGGTGCTACTTTTTGACATTAACATCCAGGCACAATTCGTATTTCTGTGTCCATCACAAACACCCAGCACCGTCATTTCTTCCTTCTGTACCCTTCTCTCCACATAGAGAACATACTTCAAAATATACAGAAGAAAAAATGGCTCACTGATATAAGTACACTTAGGAAGTTCAGTATAAACCGAAGACATTAGCCTCCAGTAAGCTTTTGTTTGCTATGACAGTCGGTGATCTTCATATCTGCAAGGGAAGTTTTGTTTAATTTATGGAGTAAGGTTTGTCTCAGGAGATGGATATGAAATCCCCTGATTTCATTGCTGCCTGGTATTACAACAGACTCTAATTCTCTCGACTCCTTCATGAACTATATTCTACATAATGTCTGTTGTCCAGCACAGGAGCCTTTTTAATTCATATTCCTCCGAGAGATGATCTGATTTTGCTTTTGCAGGCAAAGAAATGGGTCCGCTTTAAAAATAACCTCTTATTTGAAATGATGTATCATAGCGCTCTCATGCAGAACAGCAGTTAGTAAAGTATTCCATAGCAACGGCCACATCTTAATAGAAGATCATCTCCTGGACATCTCCCTCTGCATTTCTGCAATTACCAGCTATGTCTCCTACCATCTGCAATTATATAAAATCCCTCTGGCAACTATAGCTATTGCTTACATGGAAAATTAATGTTGGGGAAGCAATGGGATTTAATAACTAAAAATAAGAAATATGAGTTATTACTGCATGACCCTCCACCAAGCTTTTCACCAGCTACCAGAAACCATTGAGCACATCATCATGGGATGTAATTTTGAATCCTCTGACTTAATAATATAAATCATAGCTCTTGGATTTAATACTTTCTTTGCACAATAGCACAGAACTTTCCCCAGCCACTTGACATTAAAAATGCAGTCATGCAAGAGGCAGGTTTGCATACCAGAAGAAAATAAACGGCTCTGCTCAATGCCCAACCTGGAGTGAGGTTATCGTGGGAGAGAAGGCTGCCTCTACGAGAACAGACAAGTGTTCCTCTTCTCTGCAGGCTCCAGATGTTTCACTCTTGTTTTAAAGCACACGTCTTCCATATTCCTGGAAACAAGTATTTATGTTTCCTGATGTCACTGTGTCATATTGTTGTTGGGGTACCAATTTTACTCAAACCAGCATTCAGCTTTTATTTGGAAGAAGCAGGTTTTGAAATAATCAGAGGTTAGTATCATCCCTAATCTACAGATTAATTATCATTTCACAGATTTTGCCTTTTTTGTTTGTTTGTTTGTTTTGAGTCACAGCATACATTAACTGTATGAATGACTTCAGAACCTGGGTTAAAAAGTGCAATTATCACAGTGGCTCCCATTTTCTAGATTTAAACTGGAAAAAAATTATCTTCCTTTAAAAAAAGGTGACATTTTATTTAAAACATGTTCAATGCTTTTAAGCATATTTTTGATAGAGGGCATAAGCATCACTAAAAATTTCCACAACTGATATTTTTCTAGGAGAAAGCAATTACTAAAACAGGATGGATATTTGAAAAAGTTGGTTGGACCAAATTTTATTTTTGGAAAAAAAACCAAACGTACCCTGCCTAAAAAGGAACAAAAGAAGTAAATTATCTCTACTAACTTATCTCTGTCTACCAGCCTGGGAAATGAATCCCAGACATCCACTTCTTGTGCCCTGAAAGTATTGATCTCATCTTAACATATTAGCACCAGTTGGCACTTCTGCTATAGGACAACATGCCTGGCAATAATATAGAGTTGAGAGTGCCTTGAGAACATCAAGCCAGGAACAAATAATTGTTTTCCATGTTCAGGAGAGGGGGAATATCCTCACAATTGTTATGACTTGGATGTCAAAGCCAAGAGTGACTGACTGAAAACAGAATTAATTCCCTTCACCTGTGTCAGATAAAGGCTGAGTGTAAAACAGCAGCTCACTGATAAAGTCAGCTGTCACTTTTTGAAGAGTGCTGGAAACCAAACTGCAGTTCTCTGTTTGCCTAGATAATGAGGAGAGAAAGGGGTCATTAAGACCAATGTCTCTGACTCTGCACAAAACAGGTATCAAAGCACACCGTGATTCCACCACCAGTTTGTGGTCAATCTCACTTGCAGAAGCTCCTGACTTCCATGGGCTAATTTTGAATAATGGGGAAGCTCCATACTTTTATGTTGGCTGGAGATCAGAGTGAAGTGAAATAGAAGTCTACACCCGTCCCACACACATTCAAGTGAGGACTTTCTCAATACAGTAACAACCTTGGTGGATTACGACAGTCTGCAGGAAGGCCAGTGTCAGCCGTCTGGAAATCACAGTTAATACTCTGCAGGGACTAGGTCCGTGGGATGCATTAAGAGCATGACAAACACTGCCTGGATTTGGCACGAGGTCACTGTCCCCATCCAACGATGAATGCAAAAATGTCAACAGCATTAGGCACCCTACATGCGAGTGGAGCCCGGCTGTAAGGAGTTAACTGAAGCATGGATTAGTGGTGTAGTCTGCAAAAAAGAGAGGAGACTAAGCAGTTGAAGAAGGTTCAGCTTGCCCCTTCTGAGAACTAGGTTGTGCTGGAGGAATCTGTACTTTCTTTTGACCACGTGAAGATGGAAGGAAAACAGCAGGAACCTGCTAGCTGGGCACACCACATCCTGAAGAGCTCTTGCAGCAAACTGAAGTAACCTCAGACACGGATTCTGAATATCCAATATAATAAACACAGAATGACAAATAAACACCAATGACAAATGAGGTGACGCATTCAGAATTAAGACAGCTATCCCAAAGAGAAAACGCTTATCTAAGTTTAAGAGGATTACCATCAGCCACAACTCTTCCCACATTGCTCTGCCCCCTCCCAAGTAATATTTCCTTCGCCGCCACCAATGCTGCATAAACAAGTTATGTGTTTATATTCTCAGTCACTCAAAACTATCTTCTGCAAATAGTCCCTTGAGGTTGCTAAAGTTGATTACAGAGTCAGGGTGTCAAAATGAAGTAAGAATACAAGAATGTAAGAATATGAACTGTTTATATTAATCATAAAGACAGCAGAGTTCTGGAAAGGTGCTTTTTATCATTCTATATATAAATAAATACATCACTAAACTGGCAAAGGGAAAAAAAATCTAAGCCAAAGTTTGTTTTAGTGAGGTAGTTTATGTAGTGTAGGTTCACAGACTTTTGTAAGCAATGCTCTCTTTTAGACATTGGGGGCACCCTGTGTGCTTTCAAAATGAGTCCTCTTTGCAGACCCAGTAGATGTTCAGCATGATCAACCTGTGCTTTGGTGAGGGGTGAGCCAGACAATGCTAACATTAAAGTGATCAACAGCAGTCTCAATGCCAGCATCCTATTCCATGGAAAAATCATTCAGGCTCTCTGCAAATTCAGGCAGCTCTCACTCCAGAAATTCCCACCAATTGTGTTTTGAAGGCTTTCTTCAAAAGCACAAAATCCAGAGACCCACCATAAATACCAGACAAAATGAATGATGACAGTAAAAGAGCACAGAAAACAACCTACACTGGTTTCCTAGAGAACTCTCTCCACCCTTGTAGGTCAGCTCCTGGGTTCTTTAAATTCTCCGTGAGCCTTTGCAACTCATTGTGTCAACAGAGATATTTGGGAGTTGGTTTGGTCGCTCTTTTTTCTTTTTATTTTTTTTTTTTAAATAAAACTTGTGTGGGTGACAGCAAAAGGGAGTGGGAAGAGTGAAGCATTGGAGGACTGGTTCTGTCGGGTGCAGCACATGGGAAGGGTTCCTGTGTGGGTAGCACTACCCTCAAGGAAAAAGGGAGCAGAGCTGCGAACAAGGAGGAGGTGGGAGGGAGATGGGGTGCTTGGAGGGGAACACGGGGGAAAAGCAGAGTGTGTCCTCATCAGTGTAAGAGGAGCAGGGCAGACAGCCCAGTAAGTATTGTATCCATATCCTTGGGTTAAGGGCAATCAGGGACTATAGGGTACTTTACTCACCAGGGAGTCTTTGTTAGGCAAAATTGCGTGTTTGCAGAGCATTCAGGCGACAATTAGCACAGTCAGGCCAAGGCTGCATTTGACCCTGTGCTGCAGAGAACTAACGAGAAACGTCTTGGGAGATGCAGAGTTTAGCTGCTTTAAAAAACAAACCAAATCTGTCTGTTTGTATGGATGAGAACACCACAATTATAGTGCCTGAGCTTGGCTCGTGGAATTGCACCGGACATTGCTTTCATAGGCCATGAGTATTGCATGCATCCCTGAGCACACTACATCTTCTCACCCCCGGTTTCAGTAACGCTTTTTGAAGAGATGTTTCTCAGACTGTCCCTAGTTCCCTGATTTTCATTTGTCCTTTAAACCTTTGTATTCTTTTCTGCTCTCTCATTTCTATGACAAAGGTCCTGTGAGTATGCACTGATACTGAGCAAAATAAGGAGTGCTGGAGCTTAGGGTGGTTGATGAGCAGAGCAAGAGGGAAACCCCACGCCTCCACTTGCTGTTGGTAGTTGTGATGATATTACACCACTGTGGCACTGTCACCTGTCACACCTCTAGCCACCGGGAAGAGGCTGCGGGCTGTCATCCCGCTTTGGGCACAGGAAAAAAGGGCATGGCTCCGTTCAGGCAGGAGCAGTAGCAGAGCCTGGGAGTGTGTGTAAGCCAGGAGCCTTCCAGAAAATTCAGAACTCCAGCTGTCTCTAGTCCCACTGTTGTAAATGCAGAGGCAATCCTTTATGACTTGTATATGGTGTCGCCAAGATCCATCATGGCAGCTACCCTCTTCTACTGGCCGTTGGCTGGCAAGGCAACTGGAAGACGACTGGAAAGGAGAGGGAGACCTCTCCATTAGTCACCCAGGTGAGCAGTACAACCCAGCTCCCAGCACCCAGCAAGGTGTGCTCAAGGACATCCATGTCCTCCATGAGGAGACTCCTCCAGAGGAGTAGGCCCCATCTGGGGCCTTTCTAAAATGGCAACAAGCCATTTTTGTACCACAGGAGGCGAGGTGAGGGCAACAGAGCCATCCAGAGGCCTTGAGCCGCTGCTAACATCCCGGTTGCTCCTTCTCTTCCTTCCCCGAACCAGAAACTTCATTTTGGGAGAAACCTCCCTGCTTTATCCACCCCGCCGAAGCCTGTAGAGCCAACCCGTTTGCACACAATAGTGGCCAGGCCCGGCAGCAGCTGCGGGGGAACACGCTGCCAAGGCCTGGTCCTAGGCGGGGACTGGGCTTTTATAAGAGCTGCATGGCGCCCAGCTGCCGGTGGCGGGGAAAAACTTAGGAGCTGGCGAGGAGAAACAGTGAAAAAACGGGGAGAAACGCCCGCAGCCGAGTGCTCCCTGAGGTAGCGCGAGGCGTCCACCGCGAGGGGCGGCGCGTGAGCGGGGGGGGTGCGGAGAGAGGGATGTGACGTGCCGCGCGGGCGCGCTAAGCATTGTGGGAGCTCGCCCGTCGAGCCGTTGCCGTTGGCCCCGCGGGCGGAGCGGAGGCAGCGGCAGCGGGGCTGCCGCCG